>JACEFZ010012270.1:10000-302500 GCA_014155875.1 Cepaea nemoralis | reverse complement strand
GAGAAAGGAAGAACGAACTAAAGAACGAAGAAACGAAAACAATTTCTTTCTCTCTCTCTTCCACAAACAGTTCAAGAGAATGTTAAACAGGGAACTGAGTCATTTCGCAGAGTCCAGCAAGTCCGGCAACCAGATAGCTGAGTACATCTGTAGCACATATCTGGGTGAGTACCTCCCTGTTCAACACTCCTGGTCCTCTTTCCTTCAACTCTCTGTGGTACTCTTTCCTTCACTTCTCTGTGGTACTCTTTCCTTCACCTCTCTGTGGTACTCCTTCCTTCATCTTTCTGTGGTACTCTTTCCTTCACCTCTCTGTGGTACTCTTTCCTTCACCTCTCTGTGGTACTCTTTCCTTCACCTCTCTGTGGTACTCTTTCCTTCACCTCTCTGTGGTACTCCTTCCTTCATCTTTCTGTGGTACTCTTTCCTTCACCTCTCTGTGGTACTCTTTCCTTCACCTCTCTGTGGTACTCTTTCCTTCACCTCTCTGTGGTACTCTTTCCTTCATTTTCCTGTGGTACTCTTTCCTTCACCTCTCTGTGATACTCCTTCCTTCATCTCTCTGTGGAACTCCTTCCTTCAACTCTCTGTGATATTCCTTCCTTCATCTCCTTTACAGGCCGTTGTAGTCAACACCAGCATTTTTTGCGGTTGTGATCTCTTGGCAAGTGTACGTTCAGTAGTTTGCCAGTGCTTTCTGAACGACCGGCTCCCATACCATTTCGTAAAAAAAAAAAACCAACGCATCGCGATATGCTGCCAAATCGTGCGCAGCTGTGTTTCTAACGCGGGTATTCGGGATCACGAACGGCGTCAGTCACGGAGCCGTGATGACAAAAAAACTACGATTAGATATCTTCTTATTCTTACTTCTCTCTCTCTCTCTCTCTCCTCTCTCTCTCTCTCTCTCTCTCTCTCTCTCTCTCTCTCTCTCTCTCTCTCTCTCTCCTCTCTCTCTCTCTCTCTCTTTTTTTTTCTTCTCCCCTTTCTCCTCCTCCTCCTCCTCCTCCTCCGTCTCCTCTTCCTCCGACTCCTCTTCCTCCTCCTGTTCCTCCTTTTCTTCCTCCTTCTCCGTCTGTCTTCTTTTTTTCTTTTTCTTCGTCTTTTCCGCCTCTTCTTCCTCTTCTTCTTCTTCTTCTTCTTCTTCTTCTTCTTCTTCTTCTTCTTCTCCCTCTTCCCCCTCCCCCTTCTTGTTCTTCTTCCTTTTCTTTGGATTCCTCCTCCTTTTCCTCCCCCACCGTCTATCCTCTTCTCCTCATCCTCTTCTGCTCCTTCTTCTTCCTCTTCCTCCTCCTTCCTCCGCCTCTTTCTTGTTCTTCTTTCTCTTCTGTTTATTCCTCGTTCGCATTCTGATCTCAACGTTAATTACCCCATTAGAAACTAGCCACTTACAGGCTTCTGATATCCTGACCCAGTTTTTGGCGGCCGGAAGTTGGTCGGCGCCATATTTGTTTACGTTTATTAGTGTAGTCGATTTCTGACCTCTGTGTTGTTAACGGGCGTTTGTTTAACCGTGCATTAGCACAAAGCTGGCGCAATTTTGAATGGCCAAGTTCGAATCCTAACGTGGGTTTAGCTTTTAATTTTTATGTTGTCTGTTGTTTCCTAAGTTCTATACTTCGTTCTCTTACATTATGAGTGTCATTTGTCTTCTTCTTCTTCTTCTTCTTCTTCTTCTTCTTCTTCTTCTTCTTCTTCTTCTTCTTCATCTTCTTCTTCTTCTTCTTCTTCTTCTTCTTCTTTTTATTTTCTCCTCCTCCACCTCCTCTTCTTCTTCTTCTTCTTCCTCTTCTTCTTTTTCTGTTTATTATTGTTGTTGTTATTATTATTATTATTATTATTATTATTATTATGCGACTTACCTTCCTTCTCTTTCTTCTGCGACTTCTTCCGCTTTGCAACCTCCACCTCCTCTTTCGTCTTCTTCCTCTTCTTCTTCACATTCATGCCCCAATGCTAATGACTCCATTATGAGCATCAGTCAGAGTGACTATCATTGTGTTGTTTGCGGGCTTTTTTTTTTTGTTGTTGTTGTTCTTTCTCTGAGCTTCTTAGATCCACCTATAGGCCTTTCAGTAATTTGTGGTACACCGATTCCCTCTTACATATGGTTAGTGGTTCGGGTTTCTGTTATATTTTATTTTCGCTGCCCATGGCCAGATTTCATAATATTATTGCGCACTTTCTGGCAGAAGGAAATTGGTCGCCGCCATACTTGTTTACATTCATTAGTGTATTGTGGGCAGGGCTGTAGTAGATTTCTCACCTCTGCTTGTTTACAGGTATCCTTTTAGTAGTGCGTCACTGCACACGTGTTCCAGCAGTCAGGCGCTGACGCAATTTTAACGAGACAGGCTCGAACCTTTGTATGGATATAGCTTTTAAACTGTATGTTATCGTCTAGTGTTTCCTCTATTCTCTACTTCGTCCCTTTACCTTGTGAGTGCAAATCTATACCTGTGAATTTATGTATTATGATGTACTGTAGGATTCTTGGTGTAGTTTAGTTAGCGCAGTCACAAGCCGACCCCGTGCTCCCGGGGTTAGATTCTACTCTAGGCGTAATTTCATTCGTGACCAGGTGGCTCCTGAGTGGACAAGCCTTCTAAATTGGTTAAATTTGGTGCCGTGGCAAGATACTTTCGTTGTGGTTAATATTAGACCATTACATATTATCATCATCATCGCGTGCCATGTCGATAAGCGTGGGAGGTCATGTTTCGCCATCTCACTCGATCACCAGGGTCGTGGATCAGCTCCATATTTCTATCTCGATTATGCCATATGGTCAAACATCCAAATATATACATCTCTGCCTCATACTTGCCAGTTGTCACATATTCTAGGGTGCAAAATAATGCATGGGGGTGCCTATCGCTGCCTGTCATTCTCAGACAATTCTAAAGTGTTCATTTTATGAAGTTTGGTCTCCCCTTCCCCCCTAATCGCACTAGTTGGCGGGAAATGCTCCTGTTACTGCACGGACATTAAACCTGGACCTCTGTCTTGACAGATAAGCACACTAACCACCACACCACCTCGGCTGTGTCAATAACGTGGGTACTGGACAGATTTTCTGGGAAGAAACGCGGCCGGCGTATTCTGTATTATATCCAATGGAGGTAAGCGCGGCCGAATGAATAAGGGCGTTTGTTCTTAAACGTCCGATGTGCTGATACCGAGTTGGCATGTTCAATTACTACACCGGTTTTTTAACTAAGATATTGACTTCTCGTCCTTGACTTGTAAATTACAAGTATCCCTGAAGTCGGAGTGGGTTCGCCTGATGGCGAGGAACACTGGTAATAGGGAAAGCTGATTCACACGTAAAAATCAGTCCAGTGTACTAGAAGTGGTAACATGTCTGTGGACTACACTTGAGTTCAAAGCGGGCGAACCTAAATAAATAAAATATATATATCCACCATTGCCGGTCTCCCTGGCCGAGGGGATAGCAGCTTTCTCCGTAACCCTGAATAAATAAAATATATATCCACCATTGCCGGTCTCCCTGGCCGAGGAGTTAGCAGCTTTCTCCGTAACCCTGAATAAATAAAATATATATATCCACCATTGCCGGTCTCCCTGGCCGAGGAGTTAGCAGCTTTCTCCGTAACCCTGAATAAATAAAATATATATATCCACCATTGCCGGTCTCCCTGGCCGAGGAGTTAGCAGCTTTCTCCGTAACCCTGAATAAATAAAATATATATATCCACCATTGCCGGTCTCCCTGGCCGAGGAGTTAGCAGCTTTCTCCGTAACCCTGAATAAATAAAATATATATATCCACCATTGCCGGTCTCCCTGGCCGAGGAGTTAGCAGCTTTCTCCGTAACCCTGAATAAATAAAATATATATATCCACCATTGCCGGTCTCCCTGGCCGAGGGGTTAGCAGCTTTCTCCGTAACCCTGAATAAATAAAATATATATCCACCATTGTCGGTCTCCCTGGCCGAGGGGTTAGCAGCTTTCTCCGTAACCCTGAATAAATAAAATATATATATCCACCATTGTCGGTCTCCCTGGCCGAGGAGTTAGCAGCTTTCTCCGTAACCCTGAATAAATAAAATATATATCCACCATTGCCGGTCTCCCTGGCCGAGGGGATAGCAGCTTTCTCCGTAACCCTGAATAAATAAAATATATATCCACCATTGCCGGTCTCCCTGGCCGAGGGGATAGCAGCTTTCTCCGTAACCCTGAATAAATAAAATATATATCCACCATTGCCGGTCTCCCTGGCCGAGGGGTTAGCAGCTTTCTCCGTAACCCTGAATAAATAAAATATATATCCACCATTGCCGGTCTCCCTGGCCGAGGGGATAGCAGCTTTCTCCGTAACCCTGAATAAATAAATATATATCCACCATTGCCGGTCTCCCTGGCCGAGGGGATAGCAGCTTTCTCCGTAACCCTGAATAAATAAAATATATATCCACCATTGCCGGTCTCCCTGGCCGAGGGGATAGCAGCTTTCTCCGTAACCCTGAATAAATAAAATATATATCCACCATTGCCGGTCTCCCTGGCCGAGGGGATAGCAGCTTTCTCCGTAACCCTGAATAAATAAAATATATATCCACCATTGCCGGTCTCCCTGGCCGAGGGGTTAGCAGCTTTCTCCGTAACCCCGAATACTCTTGTGGTTGTCGAGAGCGCACAAGAATTAGAAGCGGTTCGAGTCGCGCCAGTGACTTAAGAGAGTATGGAGCCGGTCGCTCAGAAAGTCGTGGCGTGCTGATGAGCGTAATCTGGCCTAGGAATCAACATACAGCTGAAAGATGCTGGTGTTGACCGCAATATCCTGAAACAGGATGGAAACGCGGGTAAAAAAAATATATCCACCATTGCAGCCTGGTAAAGAAAGCATGGGCCTCCATTACTGTTGGTGTTTGCTCAATAATCACATTTATTCATCATCACGTGCAATGCCGATCAGTGTCGCGGGCTGTCGAAATAACTCCAGGTAGAACAACTTTATGACGTCAGACCAACTCCATGACGTCAGACCAAATTCACGAACTCCACTTAGAGCGACAAAGGATACTCACATCACCCACCCTTCCCCCACCCGTCACACACATACTTCAAGAGGTGAGGGGAAGGAAAAAAGAAGAAGATGATGATGATGATAATGATGATGATGATGATGATGATGATGATGATGATGATGATGATGATGATGATGATGACGAAAAGGAAGAAGAGGAACAGGAAGAAGAGATGGGAGAGGAAGAAGAGAAGGAGAAAGAAGTGGAAGGCAAAAGGAAAATACGATGTAGAAGAAGAAGAAGAAGAAGAAGAGATGATGATGATGATGATGATGATGATGATGATGATGATAAAGAACAAGAAAAGGACGACGAAGAAGAAGAAAATAAGAGGAAAGATTATTATTCTGAAACAAGCAAGATCACATTCCGACACTGCGGCGCCAAACATATATCGGTGACCAGCAGTATTAAAACCAGTAACAAAACTTTCAGAACTAGTTCTCGTAATTTCCCCATCATTTACCCTCTCAATGTCACACGTATTCTGTGAAGATCATTAATTCACATGTACTGAGAAACAGAAAAAAAGAATCCCAAAGTAACCTTGAAGGCATTCCGATAAGAAAAGTATGCGTTCTGGTCTGGCCCGACTGCGGCGTGCGGGCGGATTCTAAGCACTTTGCACTGAATAGATCAAGAAAAACCAAACAAAATCCAATATTTATGCCAAGATCTGAGATTCACAAATAGCGGTGGAAGTATTTCGTTTACGTAATGTTCCTAAATATTTCGGTTGTTGTATCGTTCGTGGAGGGCTGTTTGAAACGTGGCTGAAGCACATCTTGTTGCAAGTAATCAAAATAGGTACACATTGACAGCTAGTTAGATTGTTTTTTGTTCTTCTTCTTCTTCTTCTTCTTCTTCTTCTTCTTCTTCTTCTTCTTCTTCTTCTTCTTCTTCCTCTTTTTCTTTGTCGAAGTCGTCGTCCTCATTTTCTTCTATCTCTTCTGGGTTTTCGTCGTCTTAATCTTCGTTTTCTAGTTCTTCGTCTCCTATCACTTCGTCTTCTCCTGCTGTTGTCGCTGCTACTTCCCCTTTTCTTCTCCTGCTCCCCCCGCCTTTCTTTATCTTTCGTCCATGAAAGACGTTGATTGCAGTTTTTACGTTTATAGCGAAACTGCGGTGGTAACATTTCTTTACGAACATATTTCACACCCGTCCACCAACAAATATTACACCTGTCTACTAATAAATGTTATACCTGTCCACCAACAAATATTACACCTGTCTACTAATAAATGTTATACCTGTCCACCAAAAAATATTTCACCTGTCCACCAACAAATATTTCACCTGTCCACCAACAAATATTTCACCTGTCCACCAACAAATATTTCACCTGTCCACCAACAAATATTACACCTGTCTACTAATAAATGTTATACCTGTCCACCAACAAATATTTCACCTGTCCACCAACAAATATTTCACCTGTCCACCAACAAATATTACACCTGTCCACCAACAAATATTACACCTGTCTACCAACAAATATTTCACCTGTCCACCAACAAATATTACACCTGTCTACTAATAAATGTTATACCTGTCCACCAACAAATATTACACCTGTCCACCAACAAATATTTCACCTGTCCACCAACAAATATTACACCTGTCCACCAACAAATATTACACCTGTCTACCAACAAATATTTCACCTGTCCACCAACAAATATTACACCTGTCTACCAACAAATATTTCACCTGTCTACCAACAAATATTTCACCTGTCCACCAACAAATATTACACATGTACACCAAACATTTTACACCTTTCCACTGGAAAAGTGTAAGTGTCCACCAACATATTTTCTCACCGACACATCAAACTTAAAGTGCAGCATTTTTCATATCAGATGTCATTCCCGTCTTTCCTACTTTCTCAGCAATACTAACCTTTTCCTCAATCATCCGCTAGCTTCCTCGTCACCTCGTCTTCGCAGACCCTGACACGCAGTCAAGCTATTAGTGGCTGGATGCACTTATCTCGTCTCTTATCGTCACTTATCTCTAAGCTCACACACATCACTTCAACTTCACATCGATAACATGCCAGTAGAAAGTGTAAATGAGCACAAAACATTAGGCCTAATCATTGATAGAAACCTAACCTTTAATTCCCACGTTCAAGCGCTCATTAAACAAACAACGAAAAAAGTCTACCAACTCGCCAAAATTAAAAACTTCCTTGGTGAGGACACAAGGAAACTATTCTATACTTCTCATATACAGACACACTTTGACTACTGCTCTACAATCTGGGACGGTTGTTCTAATTCAAACACCAAGCGACTTTACTCACTCCAGAAACGGGCCAGTCTAATTTATAGCAAACATTTATCTGACAATCCTAGCCTGTATAAACGCCTTCAGTTACTACCATTCCGCAAACGCCTGCTTTTCAATAAAGCTAAACTAATTCACAAAATCCTGCATCGGAATGCCCCAAATTACCTTTGGCCATTGTTTAAATATAATGCTAGACACAGTAAACGTTTAAATATACTACACATTCCGAAGCCTAGGATTGACTTATACAAAACAAGCTTAACGTACTCTGCAGCTCAGCTGTGGAACAATCTTCCACAAGAAATCAAAGACATCACCAATCCCTATTCATATAATCGCAAAGTATTCGAACACTATCTCAATATGGATTATCTTCCCCCTTAATAATAGAGATAATAATAATAATAACAAAACTCTAGTATAACAGCCAGTCCCCTTTTTGTAGGCCAGTATATTCCACATGGCTAATAAGTGTCAGACCATTATCTAATATTACTGAGTCGAGTAGTTTTGATGTTTGCATTTTGCCCATGCCTTTATAATGCATATCTTTTATATTGTTGCTGTTCTCTGTTAGACTTGAATGATGTGTAAATGAAATAATGTATGAGAGTGATAGAAGGGCAGAATGTTAGACGGGCCTGCGTGCCCAATTCTTAACCCTGTGAAAATAAAGTTTGTTTGTTCGTTCGTTCGTTCGTTCGTTCTCTGACATCGTTAACTTCGATTATTATTTTAAAACTACCTGGTTAAGGAAAGCTCCGATAAACTGCGAGGTTAACTAGAACATGAAGTTACTTAACTAATTAAGCGCCATAGAATGATCCCGCATCTGCCTTGGGGTTACATATCGCCTCAATGTTGTCACTGCATTATCATACAACATGTCTGCTACCATATTAACTTTTAAGTCATAATTGTGACACACCCATTCTTCCCATTTTCCGCTTTCTATTTTTGTTTAGTCCATGCCTACGTTTCGTTTGACACAGAATCTGCTAAGACTGGGTTGGACAAATGGAAATGAACTGTTCACCCCATCTCATAATGTAGCCAAGTGGTATTGTTTTGGTAATGAAGATTTCACATCAGGCATTCCAAATAGGTTCGACTGTCAGATTGCCTTTCTGAAAGCGGGTTAAAGGGGAGTAACTGCAGCCGGGATGTCCTTAAGCTTTATAATTGGATATAAAGGAAGGAAGGCAGGAAGGCAGGCAGGCAGGCAGGCAGGAAGGAAGGAACTGGCGAAAGGTTAGTGAGGAATAACGGACGGAAGGATAGTTAGTGACGTCGGGAGGGTGAGGGGCGGCGGGTTAGTGAGGGAGAAAATGGTATTGACAGGAGGAAGACAGAAAGACAAACGGACAGAAAGTTAATAGGTAATTTATTATAGAAACCCCCCCCCCCTCCCCCACACACACACAAAATTTATATAAACGTAATATCACGGTAAGATGAAAGCAGCCTGTATTAAAAATACCTAAGACAGAGGGGAGAAATAAACTTTTAAAAAATTAACAGTAGAAAGAAATAATATTGAATAAATGCTAAAAGAAAATCAAATCAGAAGGAAAATTGAAACAGAAACTAAAAACAGACAAAACATTGACAAGAAACAAAGGAACAGCATGTCTCCGAATCATGGACATTTAGTAAACAGGCGAAGAAATACCTAGAAACCTTGGAGATGTGGTTTTATAGAAGAATGTTGACAGTTCATTGGGAAGCCAAATGAGCAATCTGGACATTTTGAGGGAAGCCGAGTCGCAAAGACAGTATCACAAACATCAGAAATAAGCAGTCAATTTTGGCACATTATGAGAAGACAAAAACTGAATCATGTTGTGACAATCCGAAAGATTGTTGGAAGGGGAGATAAATCAAATCAAATCAAATCAAATCAACTTTATTATGGTCACAAATTGGGCGCGCAGGCCTGTCTTACATTCGGCCCTTCCAATCACTCGTCTTTCGTTCATCAAGAGCATTATACATTTACATAGGAAGAAAAATAAACATTGTGAAATGAATGTTGTAAACATAAACAAGGCAAATTACCATGTTATGAGGCCAATCTCCCACCTACCCATACATCACCCCACCCACACACACATCCCCACCTACCCACACACACGCACACCAGGGGACACATACATACCCCACCAACCGACCCATCCCCCTCCCGCACATCTCCCACCCACCCACACTGCCCTCACCTGTTCCCCCAACCAAAACACACTCGCCACCCACAAACATTCCCCCACCAACCCACACATCCCACGCCCACCCACATACACATCCTAACTCACACATCCTCTCCCCACCCACACCTCAAACCACCCATCCCCCAGCCACATCTCCATCGACCACATCATCACAGATAGAGGAAGACAGCGATAGGAAATTGATGACAGTCTGGTGTCATGGCACAGAAGGGAGTCAACACACGAATTGATCCATGCCGTCGGAGATCACAAGTTATGGAGAAGCATAAACGTCCACGTCAGCCGGCAAGGCACTGGATGATGATGATGATGATGATGATGATGATGAGCACACATGGGTAATCCAAGCGAAAGAACCGACAAGAACACACCTGCAGACGACAGGTCCCGCCGAGCCTAACCCACAAAGTTGATATACGTCATGTTGTGATGGTGCTAGAGCCTACGGATTAGTTCTTTTTTCTCCATTTCCTGTACCTACAAGCAAGTGAACCCTGACCTTTGAACTTTTGAGCAAATGCTTCCGGTTAGTTTGACAAAACAGGGTAATTTCTCTTGACAAAAAGTCCTGCCTGTAGGTGGCGATGGGTTTTTTTTGTTTTTGTATGTGAGTATGCGTTTGTGTGATTGTTACAACCCTCTGACAGAAGGCAGTAATTCACTTTTTGTTGACATTGGCTTTGCGACTGTAGGCATCCATTAAATGCTGTAAAAGGACGTGTTCTTCTCGGTGTAGTTGGCGTCTGTGTGAGTGAATGTGTCTCTGTGTGTGTGTGTGTGTGTGTGTGTGTGTGCGCGCGCGCGCTGTGTGTGTGTGGTTTTTATTTTTGTTGCCCCCCCCCCCTCCCACCAATATAAGACTGATAACTTTCCTGATTCATTCCTACTAATACTATAGCGCATTGCCGTTAATCAGTGATAAGATGTGCGCCTGTCTGTGTGTCTGTCTGTGTATATGTCTGTTTGTCTGTCTGTATGCGTGCTGCCTGCGTGGCAAGGTCCTGTGCAGTTATGTGTTTATGCATGTTTGTGTGTATGTATGTCTGTCTGTCTGTGTCTATTTGTCTGTCTGTCTGTATGCGTGCTGCATACGTGGTGAGTTCCTGTGCATTTATGTCTTTATGCATGTGCGTCTGTCTGTCTGTCTGTCTGTCTGTCTGTGGGTCTGTCTGTGGGTCTGTCTGTGGGTCTGTCTGTGTCTATATGTATGTCTGTCTATATGCGTGCTACATGCGTGGTGAATTCCTGTGCATCTATGAGTTTATGCACTTGTGTGTGTGTGTGTGTGTGTGTGTGTGTGTGTGTGTGTGTGTGTGTCTGTGTCTGTGTCTGTTTGTCTGTCTGTCTGTATTAGTGGTGAGTTACTGTGCATGTATGTGTTTATGCATGAGTGTCTGTCTGTGTGTCCATCTGTCTGTATGCGCTTGTGTATCCATGCATGCAAGCCCGCGTGCGTGGTTGCGTAAGTACGTGTTGTGCGTTCGTGCTTTTGTGTGTAATGATGGGAGTGGGTGCATTGTATTATACAATTAAGTATATGTTTTCATGCATTTATATATGTGTGCACACGTCACAGTCACTTTTGCGTATTATGTGTTGCTATTAATTGCATGTCTGCATCTCTATATTATGCAGTAACGTGTGTGTATGTGTGTGTGTGTGTGTGTATCCATGCTTATATTATGCAATTAAGTATATGTATTTGTGTGTGCATGCATGCTTGTATTATTTGCTTGCTTGCTTGCTTGCGTTCGCTGGCCGTGAACTCCAGCGTGAAGTCCTGTATTTCGGATGAAGACATCCTATTGTCCAACATCAGTGTGATGTCATACCTGACTGAGATTTGCGTGAGTATCCGTTGTCCCATGTCTGGCTTATTGGTGTGCAGACTGGTGGTCATCGCCGTACAGGCAGATACTCTCAGACTTCGGAAAAATCAGCGATCCTACTACGTCAGCCAGGATCCCAAAGGGACCTGTTGCCCAGGACGCACGACTAAGACGTATTAGTAGGTCTTGGCCAGTATGGAATCTGGACCTGTTGCCTCGGAAACACCTCTGCGTCCTGTATTATTTCGTTAAGTGTGTGTGTTTGTGTGTGTGTGTGTGTGCGTGTGTGTGTGTGTGTGTGTATGTGTGTGTGTGTGAGCATGTGTGTGCGTGCATCATAGTATTATGTAGATAAATACGTGTGTATATGTATGCATGCTTCCTAATAGTATGTAATGTGTGTGTGTGTGTGTGTGTGGTGTGTGTGTGTGTGTGTGTGTGTGTGTGTGCGCGCGCGCGCGCGTGCATACTATTTTTTTTTTTGCATATCCCTTACAGAACTTTGCAGTCAACATCAGCATTTTTCAGCTGCAGGTGATGTACTAGGCAAGATTACGCTCAGTAGATTGCCATTGCTTTCTGAGCGACCGGCTCACATACCCCGTAAGTTACCAACTCGACGAGAACCGCTACCGATTCTCGTGCAGGTTACGTTACTCACGAGAATATACTGGTTTACGGAGAAAGACGTTAACACCTAGGCCAGGGAGACCCGAGACATACAATTTAACATTATGTAATGTGCGCTCGCGTGTGTGTACATACAATTTAGCGTTATGCAATGTGTGTGTGTGTGTGTGTGTGTGTGTGTGTGTGTGTGTGTGTGTGTGTGTATTCATGTATCTTTGTTTACGTAGGTACGTATGCGTGTGTGTATGAATGCCTCATTGTATTATGTTGTTATATAGTTTAGTTTAGTCGTTGGCTCAACATCACGGCACACGGTTTAACCTATAAGTGCTCAGTTTTCCTCCTAACTCAAACCTGAGTCTGGAGAAACTCAGCTCAATGCACGAACTCCGTTGCATCGGCGAGGATCCTGAAATACTTGGGTAGATTTTTAACTCGAAATTTTGCCCGGGCAGCGCCGTTAGGCTACTCTTTTTCGATTTCCAACTGCCAAGGGATTTTTTACGTGCGCAACAATACACACGGGCGTCCGATCTCACTACCCAGAGACGGGGAAATTTTATTACTGGAAGTCCACGTGGATTTTTTAAATAAATCCCGGTCCTCACCGGGCCTGAACCCGGGACCTCCAGCACTCGAGGCGGACACCATACCTCGAGACCACTCAGTATGCATGAACATATTAAGCTTTCCTTTTCATGAGTATGCATGTGATTCTCGTGTAATTGCATACCCTTATTATTATTATTATTATTATTATTATTATTATTATTATTATTATTATTATTATTATTATTGTGTTTGCTTCGAAATAGACTTTGCATGCATAGTGTTAGATACACAATTGTATGAACGGGACTCACAGACGAAACCGAATATTACACAGCTGTACGCGCCACATTGCCAAGTTAGCTGCGTATCCTTTACAGGACGTCGCAGTCAACCTTAGCATTTTTGGGCTATTCTTGATTTCTTGGCAAGTTTACGTTCAGTGGTTTGCCCGTGCTTTCTGAACGACCGGCACTTATACCTTTGTATGAAAACCAACATAATACGGTCTGCTGCCAAATCGTCCGCAGGTGTGTTTTGAACGCGGTATGCGGGATTACGAATTGCGTTGGTAAGCCCTTCGCCACACGGCCAATTGCTAACCCTTTGAAAGTAAATTATTTCCTTGGGGAATGTCAACACGGAAGTCACAAACCCCATTACCGCGGGGATAACAGATGTTCCACATTCGAACAATACCTGCAATAACGTGTTTTAATTGTTTTAATTAAAGTACTATTCGTTTATTCATTTCATGTAATATATAACTCTGCAGTATACACCTGGCGAGGTGCAGCTATACATGACAGGCAATAAATCGTGCAATATATTGTTTGTAGCTTCTGTGGTTTTAAAAGTTAGTTTTTTTCATTCTCTCCCACTTTTGACCCTTTAAAAATAAATTTCGTTTGTTCCTCCTTTCCCACTTTTGACCCTTTGAAAATAAAGTTCGTCTGTTCGTTCTGTCCCCACTTTTGCCCTGTATGTTTAATGCCTGCGCACGTCAGACAGCGCGCCTTCTCGTCCCCCCATCTGCGAACTGTCGTCAGGAATCAATCTTTTCTGCGCCTGTCTTCTCAACACCGTTGATCTAATACGTCACATCCTAACGCTACGTCGCCATCTTAAAGCAACAGTTTTGACGTCAATTTCGGCACAGTGACCTACTTTGCTCTAGATCCCCGGTGGGTTAATCGATATCTAGGTCATCTTTGGACAGTCTCCCAGGAATTGTCTTAAATTCGATGCTTTTAAACTTTTATCTCGGCGAGCTCAGAGGTTTACGTAGATTACACTATTTAGACTCGTGTATATATTTGCAAAACTATACGTCAGTCAAATATTGCAAACAACAGTGAAGAAATTGAAAGTATAACACAACTTTGGATAATTAATAACAATAGAAATTGTTAAAACGTCATCTGAAAGAGATTAGTCTGGCAATACCGGGGTTAAACAGCAAATAATTTTAACCTTTTTTTGTCTGTCGTTGTTATAATTGTAACCCTTTTTGTTTGTCATAGTTATAATTATAACCCTTTTTGTCTGACATGGTTATAATTGTAACCCTTCATGTCTGACTGCTGACATTCCCTACGGCAGTAAATGTAGCGAGCCTACCTTTAAAAAAGTCGCTTAAAAGTCGACAGGGTCGACTTCATTGCACCGGGTTTTATCCCATATGGCTCGGTCTCTTTCCGCAGCGCGGAAAGCGTCGCACAAAGCACGAACTCCGTAGCTCTAGTGACGACCCACCGGAGCCTCCGAAAAATTTAACTCGTGAACCGAAGAAAGTGGCCCGGAATCGAACCCACAACCTTCGGAGCCTGAGTTAAACGGCTTGACCATTTCGCCAAGAAGAATCCCAGGCCTACCTTTATCATCGTTATTACATACACAGCAAGATACAACAGACAACAACATCAAATAAGAACTACCTTCAAAAGTATCACATCTGAGCGGAGGCCAGCATGTCGGAATGAATAAGAGCACTTGCTCTTAAACTTCCGGTGTGCTGATGCCGAGGTAGCGGGGACTTCTCGTCCTTGACTTGGGGAACGTAAGTTACAAGTACCTCAGAAGTCTGAATGGGTTTTCCTGATAGGGAAAGCTAACCCACACGCAAATATCAGCCCAAAGGTCTACGCGTGTGTTTACAGCCAGCGAACACACACACATACACACATATACATACACATACACACAAATAACCAAATCTAGACGAAGGGCTCGATATGTTGATGATCAATATTACTATCCACATCACATAATGATATATAAAAACTAATAACCTCAACCCAAAATAATAGTGAAAATCACATCTTGTATCTTGACATAGCAGCGCCCCCCCCCCCCCCCCCCCCCCCCCAAAAAAAAGAAATATAATGTATACAGATAAAACTAATAAGGAGAAATAAATATAGGTTAATTGAGGAAAAACTGAAGGTGTTGGGAGATTTCGAATATCTTGGGTCATTGCCTACAATGGTGAACAAAGAATGCAATTAAAAGACGAATATGTATTGCTGTTCAAATACTAAACCTGAATAAATTGTGGAGTGGGACAGATACAACTACATGCATTAGATTTTTATGAGCATACATCTTTCCCATTGCAACATACGCCTGTGAGACCTGGACACTTACTAAACCAGATGAACAGCACATAAATGTCTTTGAATATAAATATTATAAATGGGTTATAAGAATATCTTGTATACAAACAAGTACAAATGCAGCCATACGAAAAGAACTGAATATTGAAGAAGGTTGGCTACTAAAGACTGTCGCGAGATTGCCATGAGTTAAACAGATAAATATACCGACGTTTGCTGGGCGTGTATTTTCTAGGCCCACAACAGCCGTACTGGAAAAACAGCACAGGTTACATCAGGTCAGCCCATATACACATTTGGTGGTGAGTGAGGAGGAAGTGAGTGCGCTGAATCAGATATCACTTTGACAAGTCATAAACACATCAGACGGAAATGGCTGCTGGGATTGTCACCACTGAACAGAAGCTTGACAGTTGTCAACAGTCAGAGACAAACCGGAATTGGCAGCGAGAGACAGGAAAACAGTGCATCTGTCAATTCTTGGTTTCCGGCACATCGAGAAGTTGACGGGGTTATTTGCAACTCTTTGTTGGAAGTAGACATAAACTTGCTGGCTTGTTTTGAAAATCTTAACAATTACTGACAACTTTGACAGGACTAAAGCCAGGAAAATAGATTCTTGCAAATGGCTGATATGTCCAAATAACACCTGTGTGGGGGCGAAAAGGATAACGTCACGTGGACAACTTGGGTAGTTTGCCATATAAACTCGAGTTGGGATCAACTAGGGTGGACTTGAATAATGCTCTAGTCGGAGTGAGGGCACTGCAGCGCCTAGTGGAAATAATATCTACCGTGTGTTAATTAGTGACTTAATTTTACACGTGCCTATATGGCAGATGTAGATATGATTTATAGGACTGCAGTAGTGCCATTTAAGGTTCCCTACCAGATCCAAGGAAACTCAACAAGTTTTGGGAAAGACTTAAAAAACCCATTCTGAAGAACACCAGTTCAAGAGTCAATAACGTTGCATACAGAAAGCAACTAAAAGCTAAAAGGACGTTGATTCACCACACATAGTGATGATTACAGATGCACCATACAGCATCAGACAGTAGTAACTACCGGAGAACAATCTAATAGTTACCTAGTGTTATATAATCTCGTGTAATAGAACACAAGACATTATACTTGAGGCTAGATAGACACGAGTGAGGATCCAGTACAGTAACAATTAACATTAATGACTGTGTACACACTGCAAAAGACTTGTGCAGTTTGTTTAGGAACATTAGGAACGGACATTGTGTAGAGTGCAACCGGTCCCTGATTAACTCTTAATACCACCGGTGTCTATTTCGGATGTTCATGAAATTGGATTACCAGAGGTCTACAGAGGCAAAGCATTATCCGGCAAGATGGTTCCGGCAACGGGTGAGACGTACTTGTTCTGACGTAACGTGCTGTGGTCTATCTTTGCTGTGATCAGCTGACTGAGTTGATGTCTGAGAGACAGAGTCTACACACTTTATAGAACACGTCACACATTTTCTTCACATACACGTCTCATATACATTACACTTTTATTTTAATAAATTACTCTTTATTAATTTCTAGAAGCAAGAGTTGTTGAGTATGTTGCGTTGGGGAAGTATGAGAAGGGGGCATAGTACGACAGTGTGAGAGTGATAGGAAAAGGTGTCCATAGGCTGATGGAGTGTGTTGGACGGAAGCTGGTGGATTCTCCAGAATATTGAGGAGGGAAAAAAATATTATAATGTGGGTGTCGGCTCTCTTCACTCCAGGGACGACACTTTAAAGGAGGACACGACAAAGACGATAAAACAAAGAAAATTGAAATAGTTTGGTCACTTGAAACGTCATGAAAGTTTGGATAGAACAGTCATGAAGGGATATGCGCCCGGGACCCGGGAAGAGAGAAATGGGAAGGCTAAAGAGAAAATGGGTGCAGGATGTGGCAGATGATCTCAAATGGGTATATCAGACGCGGGATATCTTGCTTATGATCGAGGAGTTATCCGGAGGGTTGTTATGGGAGCGAGGTTCTGGAAAGGACATGCTACTGAATGAATGAATCAATGAGACGAAGGACAGATTTCGTAAAACAGCGTTGTCTATGGTATGATCTCACCTTGACACTGTACCCTTTGACCCCGGTTTGCACTTCGACGTCTCTATTACTTGTATAAAACCCGCGAACTGGCGACAGGTATGGATTACTTAATGCATGGCTCCATCTTTCAGAACATTTCAACTGGCAATAGTTCCCAATCTGTTCACCTCCGGACACCACCGAGCTGGGTTTATGACTATACTTGACTACATTGTATCAGTCCGTCTATCTATCTATCTATCTATCTATCTATCTATCTATCTATCTATCTATCTATCTGTCTGTCTGTCTGTCTGTCTGTCTGTCTGTCTGTCTGTCTGTCTGTCTGTCTGTCTGTCTGTCTGTCTGTCTGTCTGTCTGTCTGTCTGTCTGTCTGTCTGTCTGTCTGTCTGCGTCCGTCCGTCCGTCCGTCCCTCCCTCCCTCCCTCCCTCCATCCATCCATCCATCCATCCATCTGCCGGTCGGTCGGTCGATCTCGGTGAGGGTCTTCGTGGCCGAGTGGTTAGACCGCGGGTCCGATGTCAGGCTCTGTCATTCGGTTCGCTTATGAAATCTTTTCAGAGACGAAGCTGTGGATTTCATGCGCTATGTTACGCTTTCAGCAGGGCGGTAATCTGGGCAGAGAACGAATGAAAGAACAAACCTTATTTTCAAAGGATTCAGAATTGGGCACGCAGGCCCATCTAACATTCTGCCCTTCTATCACTCTCTTTCATACATTATTTCATACGTACAGCATTTAAGGCTGACTGAGAAAAACAACAATATAAATTGTATGCATTATAAAGCCATGTGACAAATGCAAAAATCAATACTTCATGACTCACTAATATTAATGAATGTTGTGGCAATTGTTATTAGCTATGGGGAACATACTGGTCTACCAAAAGGGGATTGGTTGTTATACTAGGGTTTCGTTGTTGTTGTTGTTGTTGTTGTTGTTGTTGTTGTTGTTGTTGTTGTTGTTGTTGTTGTTGTTGTTGTTGTTGTTGTTGTTGTTGTTTACGTGGTCGAGTCTCCTCTAGACTTGGTGAACAATGCTGCACCTTTGCAGGGCACGCAACTCGCATGTCCTGACAACCGGAAATAGCATTCTTGAACCATCTAGTCCCCGGTCAACAAATGCCCGCAGAAGTCGGATGTGTCGGCCGAAAGGTGCAAGTATCGCAGCTCTGCTGTAAACAGGCACAACGCAATCAGGTCCGAAAAAAAACTCCCCGGATGAACGCAGAAGAAGAACAACCATCGATTCTTTTGTTAGTGTGTGTGAGAGAGAGAGAGAGCGAGAGAGAGAGAGAGAGAGAGAGAGGGGGGGGGGGGGTCGAATGCTTTGTACTCAAGCGTAGTACATACTCGTGCTACTACATCAGGTGCACTGGACTGTTTTTAATGCGTGTGCATTAGCTTTCCCAATTACCAGTCTCCTCCGCTATCATAAGAACCCACTCCGACTTCAGATATACTTGTAATTTACGCCCCAAAGCCAAGGACGAGGGGTCAACATTTCAATAATAAATACCAGTTTGAGAATATTGTATCATGTTTGACAAGCGCATTTTTCACTGGATTAAACATATAATTCGCATACCGTTTTTTCTGAACCGACCAACCTTCTCTCCAGTTTTTAGCCACTTTCCCTCCAGTTTTTCCCTGTCCTGTCATGTCAGCGTATTAGACAAACATTAGTATGCTGTGCTGCTGTTATGTCAAACTCAGCAGTGCATGGTTCTCCCTGTGTACTGTCAATTGTGTAATGGTTGGGTTTGAATAATTACAGACACTGAACTTTTGCGGGCACACGACATTGCGTGACGCATGCGCATGGATTTTGGGTCACATTAACATTATCTTCTCTTCTACGTCTTTCTGGTTGTGCATTCTTTTATCTTCTTGCATTCTTTTTTTTTTTTTTGTCTTTTCAAATTATAACACTGTTATTAATTATCTTCCTGTCTATTATGCATTCTTCTGTGGCTTCAGTTTAATTAATGTATTATTTATTTTTGGTCCTTATTTCGATGCAGCATTCTTTAATGTCTTTCAGAGTGTAATTATGTATTCTTTGCGTCTTCGTTTGTTGCAGCAATGGAAGCATTTATAACTAATGATTTAACTAATGGCGTTCCTATTTCCAGGTCTTCATTTTAAGTGTTCCATTTCTTTTTAAAATGACTTCCTTTTCAGGACACAGTATTCAACCCCTACTCCAGTTGATGTTCAAGACAATGTTACGTTTAGTAGCTTGCCATTGCTTTCTGAGAGTAAAGTCAACGTTTAAGTCTAACTTATTACCGGTGTAGGTATTGAACGCTCTATCTCGCTTTCAGAGCAACGGAAGTTTAAGAGAGAGTGCTCTTATCCTTTCGACCGCATCAACTTCTGCTTTAGTTGATTCTGTATTAGTTTAGTTTAGTTTATTATGTATTAGTTTAGTTTAGTTTTGTTTTGTTTAGTTTAGTTTAGTTTAGTCGGTGGATCACCATCACGGCACACGGGTGTAACCCATTAGTGCACCGTTCTCCTCCTAACTCAAGCCTGAGTCCGGAGAATCTCAGCTCAGTGCACGACCTCCGTAGCACCGGCGAGAATCCTGAAATACTTTGGATAGGTTTTTAACTCGAAATTGTGCACGGACAGCGCCGTTAGGCTACTCTTTTTCGATTTCCAACTTCTAAGGGTTGTTTTTTACGTGCGCAACAATACACACGGGCGTCCGATCTCACTACCCAGAGACCAGGGGAAATTTTATTACTAGAAGTCCACGTGAAAAAATCCCGGTCCACACCGGGGCTTGAATCCGGGACCTCCAGCACTCGAGGCGAATACCATACGTCGAGACCACTCAGCCCCCCCCCCCCCCATAATTCCGTATTAATGCTACAATATGCGCTTGACGAGATGCAGCGAAATATGCAAGGCAATAAATTGTGCAATCTATTTTTCGTGTCTTTATTATTCAGAGACAAGTTGGTAAATTATTTGCTTGTGGTATTCTTCTGTTGTATTTTTTTGTAATGTTTTATTGCATTTCACACCGCATGCACTGTATTCCTGGCACCTTTCAGCCTTTCTCACAATCCCCTCCCGCCGTATACACCTTATTGTTCTCACTCAATTGTTGCACGTGCGGAAAACAATACCCGCAACAACCATACTATAACACACCTGTACGTCTCACGCACACGTCACAACTGCAAACCCACGCCTAACTACCTGATCATCCCACTCGCAACCTGACACCCGTCCCACGGTAACCTCGTCATCGCCTCGGTACGTTTACATTAATATACGTATACAAGTTATGACGCTAAATCCAACAATACAGAAATTAGCTCTGTCCCGTTTGCTTACACTTCGTCCTGAAGTGATTCGCATCACAAATCCGCGGCTTAATGTTCCTTTCAAACACAAAGTCATTAACTTTAATTTACTGAACTCGGCATTGTGATATGGTCGAGCTTACCGTTTGTCTTCTCCGTTTCCCGGGCAGTAAGGAAAGATGAAGGAAATAAATTATGCATCATCATCATCTTGTGCCTTGCCAGCAGGCGTGGGTGATTATACCTTCCTGCACACCTACCTCAGGGCATTGATTTGCATCGCAAATCCTCAGTTTAATTTCCTTTCCAACAATACCCAGCCGTTAACTTTAACTTACTGAACGCGGCATTGCAATATGGTAGAGCTTACCGTCTTTTGCCCCAGTTTTCTGAACAATAATGAACGAACGAACGAAAGAATGAACTTTATTTTTAAAGGGTCACAAATTGGGCACGCAGACCCGTCTTACATTCGGGCCCTTCCAATCACTCATCTTTCGTACATCAATTATCTTTTGTGCATGTTACATTCACATACGTAAAAACATTGTCAAATGAATGTTATGAACATAAACAATGCATATTACCATGTTATGATACAGGCAGGCAACCAGACACATACACACGCACATTCATAAACACATACATACGTACATACCTGCATACATACTTACATCATTTACAGAAACTCTTACAGTTATGCACCTACTCACTAACACATAAATATACACTGCCTCGAATACTCATATACTCACAATCACAAACTCACTAACAAAAGTTACATGGAAGATGAAGAAAATAAATGATGCATTATCATCATCTTGTGCATTGCCAACCGATGTGGACGGTTATACCTCATTATCAACGCCTCACATACATACAAAAGTGCAGGTTCTATGTAGTACCTCAACACTCGTTTTGTCACTTGACAAATAAACACACATAGTATTGTTTGGCGCTCACAGAAGGAGAAGAAAGAAGTGAAGATTAGAGGACGCACTAGACAACATAACATTTGAAAGCTATAGATACCGACCGCGATTCGAACCTGTCACCTCCAAATGACGACAGCGCCTCGCTGCAGGAACAAGTGTACTTCGACGCATGACCAATTAGACACCCCTTTCTTGTCATTTGCAACGAGAAAAAGAGTGTTGAGGCGCTACATAGAACCTGTACTTTTGTATGGATATGAACCGTGGACAATGAGCAGACAATCTGAAAAAAACATCTAATAGTTGTAGAAATGTGGTTTCTGGGGAAAATGCGAAGAATACCATGGTCAGACAGAAAAACCAATGACTAAGACCTACAAGAAACATATGAAAACCGTACACTTATTAGAGAAATTAGACGCAGACAGTCAACATTTTTGAGTCACGTTATGAGAAGTAATAAATTGGAGAACTTAGTTACAACTGGCAAGATGGAGGGGAAGAGATGAAAAGTAAATACCTGGATGGCTTGGCCACGTGGTATGGTCGAGACAAAAATACGGAGCTGATCTACGACTCCGGTGATCGAGTGAGATGGCGAAACATGACCGCCCTCGCTTATCGACATGGCACATGCTGATGATGATTATACCCTCGTACACACTGCGATTGTACCCTCCTACACACTTATCTCAGGGCATTGCTTTGCATCGCAAATCCGCTACTTAGTTTTCCTTTTAAACAATGCTCAGTCTCGCCATTCGGTAACTGTAACTTACTGAACGCGGCATTGCGATATGGTCGAGCTTACCGTATTTCGCCCTAGTTTCCTCGACAGTAATGAAAGATAAAGGAAATAAGTTATGCAACTGGCAGTCATCATCATCATCTTGTGCCGTGCCAACTGGCGTGGGCGATTATACCTTCCTACACATTGAGGATTGGGTTGGAGTATATTGGCAACGAAATATCTTAACACCTGTGAAGGAAACAAAGCGAACTTGTGGCTTCTTCCCAGTCAGACCGCAGTGTTGGGCCCAGTATTTTCTTGTCACATCCTAATAAAAAAAGAGGTCTTGGTGGCTGAATGGATAGGATCGGTTGCTCTTAAATTTCCGGTGTGTTGACGGCGAGTAGTAGCATGTATATGGTGGATAACGCTTGAGTTCAAATCGAGCGAACGCCACACACACACACACACACACACACACACACACACACACACACACAAACACACACACACACACACAAAGAAAGATCACAACACTGTTAGGAAAAGGCAAATGCAATGTATGGGTCGTAGCAACATAACCGGTTGAATAGAGTGTTGGTTGTATATAAGAATTACAGGATAACAGAGGTAGATGAAGAAGGAGGGGGGAGACAAATAAGAAGAATGGAGACAAAGAAAAAAAAGAAGACAAAGAAGAAGAAGGAAGACAAAGGAGAAGAAGAGAGATAAAGTTGAAGGGAGGTAAAGAAGAGGAAGAAGAGAGATAAAGAAGAAGAAGAAGGGAAGCAAAGAAGAAGAAGCGAGATAAAGAAGAAGAAGGGAAGCAAAGAAGAGGAAGGGAGACAAGAAGAAGAAGGGAGACAAGAAGAAGGAAGACAAAGAAGAATAAGGAAGACAAAATAGAAGAAGATGGGGGACGAAGAAGAGGAAGAAAAACAAAGAAGAAGAAGGGGGACAAAGTAGAAAAAGGAGGGAGACAAAGAAAAAGAAGGGGGAACAAAGAAGAAGAAGAAGAAGAAGAAGAAGAAGAAGAAGAAGAAGAAGAAGAAGAAGGGAGATAAAGAAGAAGAGGAAGAAGGGAGACAAGGAAGAAGAAGGGATATAAAGAAGAAGAAGTGAACAGGAAGGGGGAGAAATGAGAAGGAAGTAGGAAATAGAAGGAGGGAGACAAGGAAGAGTAAGAGGATAAATGGGAGAAGGAATGTGACGAGGAGGAAGAGAATGAGGAGTAAGAACTCGGGGTAGAGAAGGATGAGAACAAGAAACAAATACAATAGCACATTAACGTGACCACAAAACACGCGGCCTCGTCGCTCAGCCCGCAGCGCTCTCCAGCAGAATACCAACCTAGCAACTCGGAACACTTGCCCTCCAAATGGAGACAGGACCGCACGCTCGGTACCTTCAATCTTGCATTAACACGAGAATATGCGACCAAAGAACTAGACCTAGAAGCGAGGCTGCGCTGCGGCACAGATAGTGCTGATGAATGTGTTTGCAGTAGACCCGACCCTGACCTTTGATCCAGTAACATGGGATCTGTTGACAAGGCCTTGGAGCGAGATGCTAGAATCTGTCCTTCATCAAAGGAGAGTTCTTGTCTTTAACTTTGGCCCGGATCTGTCGTGCGGTCGCCATGATGGTCTGGTTATTGATTTCTCTATGGTAACGGTGACGTCATGTTTTCAAGTTAACATTCGTGTTCATCATTTATCTGTGGATAATATGAAGTGAGATAAAGGGAGAGAGAGAGAGAGAGAGAGAGAGAGAGAGAGAGAGAGAGAGAGAGAGAGAGAGAGGGGACAACAGAGAGAAGAAAGAGAGAACAGAAGATATATATATATAAGGTGTATTTTTAATGACTGTGCAGTGCTTGGAAATATTGCCGGTCCAAGTTTTGTATTCACCCTTCTGTAAAGTTCACGTAACATAATAGGTAAGAACATACGGAGACGTGCATTGGGTTATGCCAGTGGTATATGGGCTTGCGATTAGAAGTCAAGAAAGTGCCCCCCCCCCCCGGTCCGATACTACCTCGAACCGTGAAGTACTAAGCCTTCCCTTACTCTAGCTAGATCACAACATAACTAGGTGGGTGCACAGGTCCCTTCCTCGCCATCGTTCTGTGTGAATAGCTTCTGGTCATCTGTGTGCTTACTTGTGGTGGAAGTATCAGTTATAAGTCGATCGTAAACAGTGAGCCCGCTCTATGTATGTGAAGTGTCAGGACCGCTCTATGTATAGGAAGTGTTATGACTATCACAGTTTGTATGCGTGAGTGCACTGAGGAATAGGTAGTCCTCACGTAGCGCACGTCGAGAGATGATATCGAACCTTCGTTCAACCCAGCGTAATGTACTAACTGCTACACCAAAGGGCCCGCGATAACCTGTTGGGACGCGAAATTTACTTCGTAAAGTGTGCTTGCAGACCGATTTATTTTCGCTCGATTTCTCAGTTGTCGGGTGTTAGAGTATGTGCACTCAGTTACCGAGAGTTACCAAGTGTTTGAGTGAGTACTCTCAGAGTTACCGAAATTTAAAATCATTCATAAGTCAAGCCACGTGTCCAACTATCGTAAATATAACCTACCATCCATCTATACATATATCCATGCCTCCACGCCAATCCATCTGTCACTTCCACATCTTACCAGTATCCATTGACATGTTCATCAATCAAAACGTAAACCCAGCATCAATATAGCCACTAACTCATTTACACACCGAACTGTCCCTAATTCAACCCATTCGCGGACACACGTACGACCCACGTCAAACAGCGTAAACGGCTCTTGATGATAACGATAATTATCAAAAGACATCTGGTGACCGTCATACGTTCACGAATGATTGCGAAATGAGTGTAACAGCCCTCGCCACGTAGCTCAACATATGTTAACAGGTGTTACGAGTCACGAACATCTGTTGATACAATGTAGGTAGGTCTGTCATGGAGATTAATGTGTAGGTTCCAATTTTGCAATCCGGCGATTTGTTTCTTCCTACACAGAACTTTTTGGCAATCAAATTGAGGAAAAGGGTTAGTAAGAGTTATAATAAATCATTGCTGATACAGGGAAGCGAATCATGGAGAATAGCGGAAAAGTGGGGAATTATGTGGAAGCTACGGAGATGTGGTTTTATAAAGGATTTATGAGAACACTGTAGACGGATAGAAAGACACATTTGAATAACCAAGACAGAAACAATAGACTGCACGATTTATTGCCGGGTATATGCCGCTGCATCTCGTCAGGTACATACTGCAGAATTCACACAACATAAAGTAAAATAACTAGATAAATCCTTCAATCTGAAATATACACATGGGATAGAAAGACAAATGAAGATATCTTGAAAAAAGTATTGAGTTGGATTGAGATAGTCAAGAACCGACAACCCAGCACACGAAAAATTCCCATCTGTTTTCTGTCCTCATCTGCAACGGCCAGCGAAGAAGAAGTTAACTCGGAAAGAGAACTGGTCACTCAAAAGAGAACTGGTCACTCCCACCAGAAGAAGTCAGTCCATATTCTTTGGGCATGTCTTGAGAAGGGGGAAGCTGGAGGATGTCATTGCAACGGGCAGGTTGGAGGGGAGAAGATACCGAAGGAGACCAAGAGAGGATTCCAGACAGTTTGACATTATGGCATGGAGTATCAGAAATCATTGGCAGCACATGAGACAGAAAGTTGTGGACAGACATGATCACCAATGCCACACGGCATGGACTGTACTAAGAGTGGCAGTACACGAGACAGAAGGTTGTGAACAGACATGATCACCAATGCCACATGACATGGACTATAAGAAGAGTGGCAGCACATGAGACAGAAAGTTGTGGAAAGACATGATCACCAATGACACACGGCATGGACTATAAGAAGAGTGGCTGTACATGAGACAGAAGGCTGTGGACAGACATGATCACCAACGCCACACGGCAAGGACTACTACTACTGCTACTACTACTACTACTACTACTACTACTACTACTACTACTACTACTACTACTACTACTACTACTACTACTACTACTACTACGACTATTACTACTACTACTACTACTACTACTACTACTACTACTACTACTACTACTACTACTACTACTACTACTACTACTACTACTACTACTACTACTACGACTATTACTACTACTACGACTATTACTACTACTACTACTACTACTACTACTACTACTACTACTACTACTACTACTACTACTACTACTACTACTACTACTACTACTATTACTACTACTACTACTACTACTACTACTGATACTACTACTGATACTAATACTTCTATTACTACTGCTACTGCTACTACTACTCCTACTGCTACTACTACTTCTACTGCTACTGCTACTACTACTACTACTACTACTACTACTACTACTACTACTACTACTGCTACTGCTACTGCTACTGCTAATACTGCTACTGCTAATGCTAATATTACTCTTACTATTACAACTGTTAGAGACATGGACACTTACTAAACAAGCTGAACAGCGCATAAACGCCTTTGAATATAAATGTTATAGACGAGTTCTAAGAATATCTCGGGTAAAGAAAAGAACAAATGCATCCATACTTCAAGAGTTGAATATTGAAGAAGGTTGGCTGTTAAAGACGATAAAACAAAGAAAGTTGAAATATTTTGGTCACTTGAAACGTGATGAAAGTTTGGAGAGAACAATAATGGAAGGATATATGCCTGAGAAGAGAGGAAGAGGAAGGCCAAAGAGAAGATGGGCGCAGGGTGTGGCAGATGATCTCCAGATGGGTGTATCAGACGCGGGAAATCTTGCTTATGATCGAGAGGTTTTCCGGAAGGTTGTTATGGGAGAGAGATTCTGCAAAGGACATGCTACTCAATTAATGAATTACTACTGTTACTATTACTGCTGCTGCTGCTGCCTCTCATCTTTCTCCTACTACTACTACTACTACTACTACTACTACTACTACTACTACTACTACTACTACTACTACTACTATTACAGGAGGGCTTCACGTGAAAACCTTTTTTTGTTTAATTGAGTGAATATATTCTGGAAAAGTAAAGAACAAATGTATCAATTTTCGATGTAGTCACCGATGCGCTCAATGCAAGTCTCACAGCGATAAAATGCTTGGATTCCTGTAGAAAAAAATTCTCTGGGAGTAGTCTGTCACAGAAGTCACGCCATTGTGAAATTTCCTACTTCACCCATACACTTGCTGGACTGACAGGCATGCATTGCAGTGCTGGGCTTTCATTCGACGATGAATCTCTATAGGTTTCACCGTTCACTGGAAATAAATGGATATCAGAACGCTGCTCCTATTTGGTGCATGTCAAAAGTTCTTTAAAGTGTCCTTTTGACGTCACCTTATTCGTCTGCACCGTGATGCCACGTGGTCAACACTCTTGATATCTTAACAACAATATTTACATATTACAAGACAAGTGCATGCTAATGTAATTTCTATCACACTCTTTAAGGTTTTCATTTGAAGGCCCGCTGTACTACAGATTGTAATCGACGCCATTATTATTGGATCTCTACGCTGGCTTTTGAAGATGAGGATGAGCGCATATAGGAATGCCCCGAGTACAGTGCTGTCGGTTTTTAGCTCAACTCTACTACTACTACTGCTGCTGCTGCTGCTACTGCTACTGCTGCTACTGCTGCTGCTACTGCTGCTGCTGCTACTACTACTACTACTACTACTACTGCTGCTGCTACTGATGCTGTTGCTAGCGCTACTTCTGTATCGTCTTCCTCATCGTTATCATCTTCGATGACGTTATTATCTTCAGTTTGCTTCTTCGTTGTCTTTGCTGTCTTCTTCTTCATCGTCTCCGTCTTCTGTTGTTTATTCTTCTTTTGCTGCTGCTGATGATGATAATGGTGTTGCTGTATATATCACTGTACTGAAACTGTTGTGGAATTCGGAATAATGCAGATTACGCCATATGTTTTTTTTTTTCTTCTGATTTATGTGTTCTCTATACACTTCTTTACTCTCGCCTTCTATATTAGTGTCCATCACTCCCTACTAAAGTATTTATCTTGCCTACGGGCACGTCAAAGACATGACCTAGACACTTGAATAAGTCAAGGCCAACCCGCTGCCCTGTATGTAATCAACCAATGACAATTCAGCATCTGCGCTTCCTGGTTGCAGCTCTCTGACGATTGGCTGGGACGCGCTCGCGTATTTTGCCCGCAGCGATATAAATTTACAGGAAGATTTCAAATTCAGAATCTGCAAATTGGTGGCTTTTAACTAGAGCAGCTACTTTGTTATCGGCCGTTCGGCTAAGATCAAAGTGTAGATTTATCTGTCCGCGATCTATCCAGGGTGCAGAGACAGTCAACCAAACTGCAAACTCGAATCACCAAATCACTGTCCACTAACACTGGCAGTGGATCTTGGTGGAACACTATGAGCCGACAGGCACACAGTGGGACTAAAGGGATCATTAACAAATACTTTGTTATATCTGATGTTAATATCTGTTCATTAATTTCTAGTTGAGTTGAGTTGGGTTGAGCTATGAACTGACATCACTGCACTCAGGACATTCCCATACGCTCTCCATCCCCTTGTTCAACAGCCAGCGAAGAGTCACACTACTAAACCGTTTCTACCGCTATTTGATTGAAATTCTCCTGGTCTTCCCTCTTTTTTGAGATTCTACTAGAACCCCTAAGTAATCTATCACCAAGAGGTGCATTCCCTGCCAGCCTATCGGCCTGTCACTCCAGCGCCCTCCCGCATAGCCAGGGCAAAACATCCATACTATTCTCGGAATCTGTGACCTCTGAAGCGAGCTGAGCCATTCAACACGAAATATTCTTTTCTCCACCTTACTAGACATACTCTTGAGTCCGTGATGAAGACAAGTTGCAGTGGTTTCCTCTAACCATCGGGATGCCGCTGTTACTGCTTACACCTCCAGTCTAAAAAAAAAAGCTATACACCCTTTTAAACTCCAGGAGGCGTCCAGAGTACATGAAGCTAGTCCCGGACTTATATAGTTAGTTAGTCGAAAGATCATCCTCATTGCACATCGAACCATTCAGTCCATAAGTGCTCGGATCCCCTCCTCAGCAAATCCCGCAGCGTGTAGCGGCTAACGACAACAGTTCTGTGTTGGTTTATCAATCTTCTTTGGCTTCCTGCGTAGTGTTCTTGTTTTGCCACCCCTCTTTTAATTTGCTGTTCTCGCAGGCTGGCCATGGTTGTAGTTGTAGATTCACAGTCATCACTTGGTTCTCGCAAAAGTTTTACTTCTCGTAGAGCATTCAGAATGTCAGCCTGGTCCATGGCGCGTCCACCCTCTACAGAAGCCTTACCGCACGAGCTTGTCCCCTCATTTCCTTGTACTCCCGCATGCCCTGGCACGAAAATGAAGCTAATTATTGTCAGCCGAGACCGCTCCAGAGGCAGCAACCATTCTCTTCGGATCAACCCCTCCTCTATCCTCTTGATAATTTTCATTGAGTCGCTAAGGAAACATGCCCTAGTGAATGCTGTGTCTCGAGCCATGTTATTGCTTTACTTACTGCCATGACTTCAATAGTCAGGCTGCTTGTGAACTTATATAGACCAGCTGGCACTCGGTGGATTCAGATGTCTTTACTTCTCAAGGGAATTCCTGGTACACATGTCAGGCTGTGTCCACCTGGTAGCCACGGACAGTTTAAAATGTCGGAGTCGATGTGGGTTTGAACACAGGACCATTGGGTAGGGTATGTAAGCGTGCTAACCGCTGCGCCTCAGTGACCCCGATAAATATGTATTTGGGTAGTCGTGGATGAAAGGTCACGGTGTCCACCTCAGGCCTTGACGGTAAAGGGTTCGATCTCTGCATAGGACTGGGAATGTTGACACAATTCATTGGTGTCTAATGATAGCACCAGTTACGCCGAGAAGGAGTTGAGTAGTTAGGGTCGGAAACCTAGACTTCTCGGATAAGGGCGAAAGAACAGGAGGTTCCGCCTGCAAGTTGGGCACGTTAAAAATCCTACTGCAGTTGGAAATTGCAAAGGGTAGGCTGTAAGGTCGATGCCTTGCCAAAATTATTAGGAAAGGTAAAACGTATTCACGTGTAGACAGCGCTCGTTACATTGGATGGAGTCTTCTAGAGCACGGGGGGGGGGGGGGTGTTTGGGTTCGGGGGGGGGGTGGGGGGGGGGGAATTAAAATCATTTCAAGATCGCGTTAATACAAGAATCAATCACTTGATATTGTTTTTCTCTCCATACTTTACGGTTCTGTACTTCTCCCCCTTCTGAAATTCGTTTTATAACATAAGCACATCACGTTTTATGTAGACGTCTAGACTTGTTCTAGTATATGTTATTAAATTTAGCTTCCATTTTTACCTATACTGTGTAGGGGGGGGGGGTGATTTATAGGCAGGAAATACGAAAAAAGGGGTGCGTTGGCAAAAAAAAGGTTGAGAATCATTGGTCAAGTGGAAGTAAACCTGAGACAAATGCATGCCCAAGTCGAACATACTGACCTGTCAGGTGCATAACCAGGTTTGAGTCACACCCCCGCCCCTTCCACACCTCGAAAGAAAGAAGAAGAAGAAGAAGAAGAAGAAGAAGAAGAAGAAGAAGAAGAAGAGAAGAAGAAGAAGAAGAAAGAAGAAGAAGTTTCCTTGTGAAAGTCAATGCACCGATGATGGATGATGATGATGATCATAATGATGATGATTATCATAATGATGATGATTATCATAATGATGATGATGATAATATGCGGGAGTCGAGGGAAATGAACGAACTGATAAACTTGCTGGCTCTGCACCCCCTGTAGATGGTCATCCCATGGATCGTGCCGATGTTATTAACGTCCTTAAAGAATGTCGAGAACAGAGGACTTTGACGTCAGTGAATCCACATCGCTGTCCAGGATGAAAGACTTGGGAGTAAGAATCGGCACAGCCAGACGCGAGAGGTACATCGGGAAAACGAGGTGCCTCGTCAACCAACACAGAACTGGCACTATTAGCCACTGAACGCTGATGCATATGCTGGGGGGAGGATCTGAGCACCTATGGACCTGTCCGGAGTGCAATGAAGATACCCCGACTGATAACTGAACTGAACTGAATAACTGAACTGATGATGATAAAACTGTTGTATAGTGTTTAAAGTGTGGTTAGAGTTATGAATCCATGATTTTCATCATGTCCCTGGATCTTCTATGAGTACCACTCACTTTCCTCGAATTCCTTAGCCCTTGCCGTTTCCTCGGTATTCTAAATTTATCCCTAAAACGTAGATTTTGAATTAACCGATATGACGTCAAACCTCAGCTGGTAACCGTGTGCTTTAAATTTTTTCAAACTTTAACGCATCCACCACCCCTTTGCCGCTTTCATATTGAAATTAACTCACGGACTGAAGTAATTCTAACTGCTTTATCCCCGTCTTCAACTCAGCGGAGTAATTTAAAATCAATCAGTTCTGACTTCAGAATATCCCTGAATGACCTTGATTGCGTCTCAACTGCTGCTTGCGTAGTTCAGTTCATCTGTCTACGCAGTTTCCGTACATACCTGCACTCACGCTGAACTGTTCTAGCTTGCTCACTCACATTTACCTGTCTTTATTGTTTACACCTGGTTACCTGGTAGAGATGTATGAGGTTGCTATTAAGGTAGGGTAGTCAGAGTCGTGTACAGTGCTTGGATGTGGGTGGACGAGACTTTGCGAGGCAAGCGGACAATAACATCAGTCCATGTTGTAACACCACCAAGCTTATTTTTATTTTAGGGTTGCTTTCATGTACATACTGAAGTATTGGAAAGATTAGGTTGTGTGGCGGTATATTCCATGCTCAGTCTTCGTAGACTTAGATGGATAGGACACGTTAGGAGGATGGATGATGGTAGAATACCAAAGGACATTTTTTCTGGTGAACTACAGATGGGTAAGAGATCTCAGGGTCGGCCTCTACTACGATACAAAGATGTGTGTAAGCGGGACATGATTAATACAGGCATTGATAATGCACACTGGGAGCAAGTCGCCGCTGAACGTGTTGTATAGAGGGCAAATATCAGAAATTAAATAAAGACAAAGAAGAAAATTATTACAGATAAGTCACACACCGAGCGTGTGAGACATAAGATGGTGCATGATGGTGAAAATGACCATGTGTTCACATGCATCCACTGTGGACGAACATTTACAGCGCGAATTCTCCTTAACAGTCACATTCGCCACCGCCATGGGTTGTAGTTATTACGCCTTTTTCAAACACAATGTAGCAAACTATCGTCTGTCAAGACGGCAAGGTGCCAATATAATCATTTACATAACCACCTTGTATTGGTTTTCATACAATGGTTAGTATGCCAGTCGCTCAGATAGCAGTCACAAAATACTAAACGTTGCCCGTAAAACAGTCAAACTTGCTGGGGTTGACATGTAAAGAATATGCAACTAACTTTTTTCGGTATGTATGCCGGTCGTTCAGAAAGCAATGGCGAATGTAAACTTGCCAAGTAATCACAAACAGCAAAAAAAAAAAAAAAAATACTGGGAAAGACTGCGATGTCCTGTAAAGGATGTGCAACTAACTGTTTTCCTTTATAGAACGTCGCAGCCAACCCCAGTATTTATTTTCTTTGCTGCTTATGATTTCTATGCAATGTTTACATTCAGTAGGTTGTTATTACTTTTCGAACGGTGGACCTTCACCATCATTCTCAAGTGCCTTGCCGGTTGGCGTGGGCGATCATGCTTCTCCGCAAATTGCGATCTCCGACGGCATCGATCAGTTCTTGTGTTGACTCCCTTCCGTGCCATGACACAAAACTGTCAAGAATTTTCTCACGCTGTCTTCCTCAATCTCTCTTTCCAAAAAAATCTTTCCGGTTGTCACAACCTGCGCTAATTGTTTCTTCTCATAATGTGGTCAAAAAATTATGATTGCCGTGTTTCTTCGCCAGATAAATGACAAGTCAAGTAGTCACGTGTTGGTTCTAGTCATTAGTTCTGTCTGGAGAGGGAGGGGCAACTCGTTCTGCACCAAGCAACTCGTCATGCGTTGATTGGCTAGTCCATATATAATATATGCTTATGACTTCCTTTCGATCCACATACGAGTTCACGAGTGGACTCTATGCTAGTGCGGAGTGGCTTACTGATTACAACGTCCGCCTCTGGCCCGTGCGGACATGTAGACTGTGTGGGTCTTTGCAAAATAAGATAAGGATGGTATGCATTCCACCCCCCTATTTTTCGGGTAGTGGATCAAACGTCTAGTTTTCTCAGATAAACACGAATTCGGAGGACAGACAAGCACGTTGCACGTGTTAAAATTTCTACGTCACTAGGACATCAAATATGTCAGATGGAGGTTGGCATGGCCGAATGGATAAGAGCGCCTTTTCTTAAACACCTGGTGTGCTGATGCTGAGGTAAGGCTGTTCAACCCTACATCAGTCAGTTGAACTAAAATGACTTGGGGACGTACATTTTAAGTACCTCTTAAGTCGGAGTTGGTTCGCTTGATGGCCAGGAATACTGGTCTCTCTGGCGAAGGAGTTTAGAACGTTGTTCGTAACCCCGTATACCCATGTACGAAACACAGCTGCATGAGATTCGGCAGCGGATCGTGTCGCGTTGGTTTCTTACGGAAATGTATGTGAGCCGGTCGGTCGTTCAGAAAGCAATGGCAAACTTCTGAACGTAAAACTTGCCAAGACATCAACAGCAGCTGAATAATACTGTAAATAGGATATGCAACAACAAAAGTCACAAGCAAAATTTAGTCCAGTGCTACTAGAAGAAAACAGCAGTCAACAGCATACCACAACAAGCAATGATGTACAGGCCAGATGAAAACAGAGGAAGAGGCCGACCACGTAAACGTTGGACGGAGGGAATAGCAGAGTCCATGGGAATATCGATATATGGAGACCATAATAGGGCACTCTCACGATGTTTATACTTCACCTCGACACCGCAAGGCACAAGAGGAACATGATGAGATAAGATGAGATGAGATGAGATGAGCTACTAGAAGTAGTGTGTATGGACTACGCTTGAATTCAAAGCAAGCGAGTAAGATTTAGGGCAAATTAAATAATCTGCTGCCGAGACTCAACTCCAAATTTCTAAACGCGCACATCATAGAGTTATTTATAGCACATGTAATTCTGCTGTATATTTGTTTAGGATCCTCGCCGGGGCTACAGAGTTCGTGCACTGTATGGAGATTCTCTTGTGTGATCTTTGGGTGGCTAGAACGCCGGACTCTCCTTCGGGAGACCCGAGTTCGATCCCTCGGTAAGATGTGGGATTTTTTTCTGTCGGGGGCAAAAAGAATATCCTAACTGCACAGTTTGCGGCGACTGCACTAGCCAGGCGGCCTTAATTCCTCAGGCTCAAAGACCCCTCTGCCATACACCGCAAGGTACTATATTGGCAGTCAATGACTGCACTAGCCAGGCGGCCTTAATTCCTCAGGCTCAAAGACCCCTCTGCCATACACCGCAAGGTACTATATTGGCAGTCAATGACTGCACTAGCCAGGCGGCCTTAATTCCTCAGGCTCAAAGACCCCTCTGCCATACACCGCAAGGTACTATATTGGCAGTCAATGACTGCACTAGCCAGGCGGCCTTAATTCCTCAGGCTCAAAGACCCCTCTGCCATACACCGCAAGGTACTATATTGGCAGTCAATGACTGCACTAGCCAGGCGGCCTTAATTCCTCAGGCTCAAAGACCCCCTCTGCCATACACCGCAAGGTACTATATTGGCAGTCAATGACTGCACTAGCCAGGCGGCCTTAATTCCTCAGGCTCAAAGACCCCTCTGCCATACACCGCAAGGTACTATATTGGCAGTCAATGACTGCACTAGCCAGGCGGCCTTAATTCCTCAGGCTCAAAGACCCCTCTGCCATACACCGCAAGGTACTATATTGGCAGTCAATGACTGCACTAGCCAGGCGGCCTTAATTCCTCAGGCTCAAAGACCCCTCTGCCATACACCGCAAGGTACTATATTGGCAGTCAATGACTGCACTAGCCAGGCGGCCTTAATTCCTCAGGCTCAAAGACCCCTCTGCCATACACCGCAAGGTACTATATTGGCAGTCAATGACTGCACTAGCCAGGCGGCCTTAATTCCTCAGGCTCAAAGACCCCTCTGCCATACACCGCAAGGTACTATATTGGCAGTCAATGACTGCACTAGCCAGGCGGCCTTAATTCCTCAGGCTCAAAGACCCCTCTGCCATACACCGCAAGGTACTATATTGGCAGTCAATGACTGCACTAGCCAGGCGGCCTTAATTCCTCAGGCTCAAAGAACCCCTCTGCCATACACCGCAAGGTACTATATTGGCAGTCAATGACTGCACTAGCCAGGCGGCCTTAATTCCTCAGGCTCAAAGACCCCTCTGCCATACACCGCAAGGTACTATATTGGCAGTCAATGACTGCACTAGCCAGGCGGCCTTAATTCCTCAGGCTCAAAGACCCCTCTGCCATACACCGCAAGGTACTATATTGGCAGTCAATGACTGCACTAGCCAGGCGGCCTTAATTCCTCAGGCTCAAAGACCCCTCTGCCATACACCGCAAGGTACTATATTGGCAGTCAATGACTGCACTAGCCAGGCGGCCTTAATTCCTCAGGCTCAAAGACCCCTCTGCCATACACCGCAAGGTACTATATTGGCAGTCAATGACTGCACTAGCCAGGCGGCCTTAATTCCTCAGGCTCAAAGACCCCTCTGCCATACACCGCAAGGTACTATATTGGCAGTCAATGACTGCACTAGCCAGGCGGCCTTAATTCCTCAGGCTCAAAGACCCCTCTGCCATACACCGCAAGGTACTATATTGGCAGTCAATGACTGCACTAGCCAGGCGGCCTTAATTCCTCAGGCTCAAAGACCCCTCTGCCATACACCGCAAGGTACTATATTGGCAGTCAATGACTGCACTAGCCAGGCGGCCTTAATTCCTCAGGCTCAAAGACCCCTCTGCCATACACCGCAAGGTACTATATTGGCAGTCAATGACTGCACTAGCCAGGCGGCCTTAATTCCTCAGGCTCAAAGACCCCTCTGCCATACACCGCAAGGTACTATATTGGCAGTCAATGACTGCACTAGCCAGGCGGCCTTAATTCCTCAGGCTCAAAGACCCCTCTGCCATACACCGCAAGGTACTATATTGGCAGTCAATGACTGCACTAGCCAGGCGGCCTTAATTCCTCAGGCTCAAAGACCCCTCTGCCATACACCGCAAGGTACTATATTGGCAGTCAATGACTGCACTAGCCAGGCGGCCTTAATTCCTCAGGCTCAAAGACCCCCCTGCCATACACCGCAAGGTACTATATTGGCAGTCAATGACTGCACTAGCCAGGCGGCCTTAATTCCTCAGGCTCAAAGACCCCTCTGCCATACACCGCAAGGTACTATATTGGCAGTCAATGACTGCACTAGCCAGGCGGCCTTAATTCCTCAGGCTCAAAGACCCCTCTGCCATACACCGCAAGGTACTATATTGGCAGTCAATGACTGCACTAGCCAGGCGGCCTTAATTCCTCAGGCTCAAAGACCCCTCTGCCATACACCGCAAGGTACTATATTGGCAGTCAATGACTGCACTAGCCAGGCGGCCTTAATTCCTCAGGCTCAAAGACCCCTCTGCCATACACCGCAAGGTACTATATTGGCAGTCAATGACTGCACTAGCCAGGCGGCCTTAATTCCTCAGGCTCAAAGACCCCTCTGCCATACACCGCAAGGTACTATATTGGCAGTCAATGACTGCACTAGCCAGGCGGCCTTAATTCCTCAGGCTCAAAGACCCCTCTGCCATACACCGCAAGGTACTATATTGGCAGTCAATGACTGCACTAGCCAGGCGGCCTTAATTCCTCAGGCTCAAAGACCCCTCTGCCATACACCGCAAGGTACTATATTGGCAGTCAATGACTGCACTAGCCAGGCGGCCTTAATTCCTCAGGCTCAAAGACCCCTCTGCCATACACCGCAAGGTACTATATTGGCAGTCAATGACTGCACTAGCCAGGCGGCCTTAATTCCTCAGGCTCAAAGACCCCTCTGCCATACACCGCAAGGTACTATATTGGCAGTCAATGACTGCACTAGCCAGGCGGCCTTAATTCCTCAGGCTCAAAGACCCCTCTGCCATACACCGCAAGGTACTATATTGGCAGTCAATGACTGCACTAGCCAGGCGGCCTTAATTCCTCAGGCTCAAAGACCCCTCTGCCATACACCGCAAGGTACTATATTGGCAGTCAATGACTGCACTAGCCAGGCGGCCTTAATTCCTCAGGCTCAAAGACTCCTCTGCCATACACCGCAAGGTACTATATTGGCAGTCAATGACTGCACTAGCCAGGCGGCCTTAATTCCCCAGGCTCAAAGACCCCTCTGCCATACACCGCAAGGTACTATATTGGTAGTAAATGACAGTTTTGACAGTTGATATCGGTGTGCAATCAAAGTAATCCTTTTCCAGACACCAAACCCAAACATTGTCGTAGTTGTGACTGTAACTCTTCTTGTCTCCGGACGGTGTTATTTCATCTATACATCTCATTGTCCCATGTGTTGTTAGTTTAACTCTAAAAGTATAACGGTGCTAGAATATTGTTATTACAACTCAAAAAATATGTCTGCTCAATAATGGCAGGATGTCATTTCCAAACATCTTCCTGTCCTATAATGTTGCTATTTCAACTCCAAAAATCTTTCTATTCCATATTGTTGTTATTTCAGCTCCAATAATCTATCTGCTCTATGATTTCACCTCCAAATATCTATATGCCCTATAATGTTGTTATTTCAACTCCAAAAATCTACATGCTTATATTGTTGTTATTTCAACTCCAAAAATCTACATGCTTATATTGTTGTTATTTCAACTCCAAAACTCTACCTGCTTATATTGTTGTTATTTCAACTCCAAAAATCTACCTGCCCTGTAATTTTTTTTTTTTTTTTCAATTCTGAACACAAAAATTGTGACTTTATGTAACTGTAACAATAGCTTTGGGATACAGAACAGTAATGTAGTATTGTCTGGGGCATTCACCGCGAATGACCTGGTGTGACCCCTCTTACTTACCCGACAGGTAAGTGTTTAAGCAGACTGACAGGTGGGTGCGTAGGTAATTTGAGACAGAGGGCACGCGAGAGGGAGAGAGAGAGAGAGAGAGAGAGAGCAATAGGGAGCAAAAGAGAGGGAGAGAAAGAGAGAGACAGATGTCGAGACAGATGTGTGAGACAGCAAGAGACATATCAAGTGAGAGTATAAGAGAGAGAGAGACAGACAGATAGAACAAGACATGAAGAGAGGGAGAGAGCACGAGATAGAATATGAGAGAGAGAGAGAGTGCGGAAGTCAAAAGAGAGAGCAAGAGACAGGGCAAAGGACGGAGGACAAGGATAAAGACAACAGAAGAGTGAGAGACAACAAGCGGCAAACATATACAGGAAAAGGGAAAGAGAGTATGAGAGAGACAGAGAGAGGAAGAGGAAAGAAGAATGAGACAGAGACAGAGCAAGAGAGAGGGGGGGCAAGGAGAAATACAGCCAAAGGGTGAGAGATAACAGAATAGAAACACAGACGGGAAGAGAGAGAGAGAGAGAGAGAGAGAGAGAGAGAGAGAGAGAGAGAGAGAGAGAGAGAGCAGTAGACAGAGCAAAAGAAATAAACCAAGATAGATGGTGACACAGATTGAGACAGATGCGCTCATTGCACTCAACAACAGAGCACTGCCAACTACAATAGACAATCCCCTGGAACTCAAAAGAGAGGCACAAGAATATTGCGAGACAATATAGCTATATCGTGGGCTGGCTGAAGAAAAAACAAGCTCTGTTGTATAATAAATCAGCCCGAAACAAATATATACGGAACGGCTACATTCAGCACATCCGCTCCTAGAAATATTAAATGGGATTTCATTTGAAAAGAGGCCAGTTTTAGTACGATTGTCCAAACACACCTTAATTTAAAAAACGGTCGTGCATTTTCTCATAAATAAAGAATATGTATTAATGTTCGGTTGAACATCAAGGAAAATTGATAAACAGGCGAAAAGATCCCCCTAGATTTTTGGGGATATGTTTTTGTAGAAAAATGCTAAACATTCGTTGAACAGCCAAAAGCAATCTGGACATTCTGAGAGAGACTAAAACAATCTGGACATTCTGAGAGAGACTAAAACAATCTGGACATTCTGAGAGAGACTAAAACAATCTGGACATTCTGAGAGAGACTAAAACAATCTGGACATTCTGAGAGAGACTAAAACAATCTGGACATTCTGAGAGAGACTAAAACAAAAAGACAACTTATCATAACCATCAGAAAGAGGCAATCATTATTTTCTGGTTATGTTATGAGAAGACAAAACCGGGAACATGTTGTCATAACCAGAAATATTTTGAAAAGAGAGAAAGAGGAAGACAGCGAGAGAAAATTCTTGACAGTCTTGTGTCATGGCACGGAACGGAGGCAACACATGAATTGATCAATGCCGCCGGAGATTGCAATTTGTGGAGAAGCACAATCGCTCACTCCAGCGGGCAAGGCACGTGATAATGATGGTATGGAATATAGTGGATTGGGACGCAGAGCTGTTTCCAAGGCACCAGGGCCGGGTTATATACTGGCCAAGACCTATTGACGCGTCCTCGTCGAGCGTCCTGGGCAACAGGTCCCTTCGGGGTCCTGGCTAAAGTCAGTAGTATCGCCGATTCCTCCGAAGTCGGAGAGTGTCTGCTTGTACGGCGAGGAACCACCAGTCTGCACACCAATAAGCCAGACATGGGACAACGGATACTCCTCAGGTCCTGTATGACATCACACTGATGTTGGACAACAGGATGCCTTCATCCGGCATACAGGACTTCGCGTTGGAGCGCAAGCTAACGAACACAAGCAAGTATAGTGGAATTTACGTTAGCTTCAAAATTACATTACACGCATGGATTATGAGAGATAGAGTATTTCTGGGGTGGAGTGGCTTGGAGTTTACGCTTCTGCGTCGGCCTGAATCGATTCACGTGTGGACTGTGGATTTGTGTTTTTGAAACGATAATCACGTTAACTCTCATCCTGATCCTGGGGTAGTGGATTGGACGTCTAGCATTTTCAGACAAGGGCGAAAAACTTGGAGGTCATGTGTGAACACATTAACAATTCTTTGGTAGATGATAATCGAACAGAGGAAGCTGAACCAGCTGCCCAGGCTTCATTTGAAACTTTGAAAGAGAAAACTTACCCACAAACCTAAGGGAGAAGATTAAAGCTCTTAAGGAAAGGTCTGCTTAATTATTACCATAACGGGTTATCGTACTTTTTATAATAAGCTCGACTGCCAAGCGTAGGCAGTCAAGTTATTTGTTGTTCGTTTAATGTAGGGGTGGTAACCCTTTGTTCTGCCAAGAGCCATTTGGATATTTATAATATCATTCTAGCGTCACACACAATTATCATTTTAAAAAGTATCCTACTATATTTGGTCAAAGATTTAATTACTTCACCCATAATGTGATGGCTGTAACCGCTTCTCTTTGGCGAGGCGTGGGATGTCAGCTGGTATTGTTCTTGTTACTTTACATTGGCACCTTTCCGTCTTGACAGACGATAGTTTGGTACATTGTGCTTCAAAAAGGCTTAATAACTACGATCCATGGCGGTGGCGAGTGTGGCTGGTAAGGCCAATTCTTGCTGCAAATGTTTGCCCACAGCAGGTGCATGTAAAAGCATGGTCACTTCCACCATTTTGCACCATCTTACTTCTCTCACGCTCTGTGTGTGCTTTATCTGCAATCATCTTCTCCTTTGTCTTTATTCCATTTCTGATAGTTGCCCTCCATGCATCACGTTCAGCGGCGACGTGCTCCCAATGTGCGTTATCAATGCCTGCATCAATCATGTCCCGCTTACACACATCTTTGTATCGTAGTAGAGGCCGACCCTGAGATCTCCTACCCAGTCTGTAATTCACCAAAAAAGATGTCCTTTGGTATTCTACCATCATCCATCCTCCTAACGTGTCCTATCCATCTAAGTCTACGAAGACTGAGCATGGAATACACCGTCACACAACCTGATCTTTCCAATACTTCAGTATTTGTGATTTTGTCATTGCCACTTAATACCAAGTATTCTTCGCAGACACCGCATATGAAAGCTGTTTAAACGTTTCTCTTGGCGTGAGTAAGTTGTCCAGGTTTCACTGCCATAAAGAAGAGTACTAAGGACACAGGCTTGGTAGACGAGGACTTTTGTTTTGGCAGTAAGCTTCCTGTTCTCCCAGACTCTTTTTGCTAACATGTTCATTGTTGTTGCTGCCTTGCCAATCCCGATGTTGATTTCCTGATCGAGAGATAATTTGCTATTTACCTCTGATCCTAGATATGTAAAATGGTCTACTATCTCCAGTTCGGCGTCGTCAATAAAGATTGATGGTACATCATGTGCACCTTGTGAAATAATGTGTGTCTTCTTTTTGTTAATTGTTAAACCAAATTCAGAACAAGCATTGGAGAATGATGATAGTAGATGTTGTAATTCTTCCTCAGAGTGGGTCGTAATCGCAGCATCATCCGCAAAAAAGCAACTCTCTGATTAGTACCCTGCTAATTTTGGTCTTGGCCTTCAATCTCTAAGCATTATAGAGGCCACCATCTGAGCGTGAGTGAATGTATATACCGTCATCCTGATCACGAAAGGGTCAGGTCTTAGTCAGATATGACTGAGCTACCGTATGACAGTAGACGGTACTACCTGCTTTCTGCCAGCGCCGAATGTTGGGCGGCGCTTACCAAACCCGACACCCCACATTGTGCCAACGGCTTCGGGCGGAAGAGCGCAATTGGGAGGGTACTAGCCTTATCCTGGTGCGAGGAAATGCAACCCAAAGACAAAATACGTCATGGCAGGGCAGACCAGACCCTAAGCCTTGGTTGGCAGCTGGTCTAGGATCGAAGCTCCGACAGGCGGACAGTTAGAGCACTGCTTTGCTGATCCGGCAGCTTCTGCAGCTTGTCTTGTTCCAGATTATAGGTGTCAACTTTCCTCTGGAGTGAACTAGGCAGGCCGAGAGAGGGATCATGCTGCTTGGGCAACACATGGTTTCTTTATTTTAGCCCAGGCTTTGTGCTATGGAGAGGCAATAACTCCATCCCTGGTCTTGTTACTAGAATTATTAATAATTGTTTATAAATTTCACAGATTTATTGAATATCGAGTCTCGGCAGGGCTACACCAAACAATTTCGCGGGCCTTATCCGCCTCTCGGGCCGGGCGTTACCCGCCCATGGTTATTTGTCTAACGGGTTCTTGTATGTAACAGTATACATAGTTTTTCTACAGGCACCCGACGAGATACCGCGAAACATGTCAGGCAATAAATCTTTCAGCCTATTGTCTGTGGCTACTGTGTCTAAAAAAGAAGAAGCTAAGCCTCATATCCACTTAGGCCTCATCTATTTTGAACTGCACCCATTACGCACACGGAATCAGTCACAACGATGATCATGTGACTCGAGTACCCGCGGACCACCCCAAAACTTCAGTCACCACAGTCATCAACAGTATCATCATGTGCCTTGCCTATAAGAGTGAGTGGCCACGGTTCACCACATTACACAATCACGAGCCAATGTTCTTGTCCCGATTAGACCAAGTGATCAAATCATCCAGGTTCTTATCTCTCTGTCTTCCCCTTGCTCTTTTCCCGTCAATATTTACAGTTGTCACTAAATTGTCTAGTTTATTTCTCCTCATAACGTGCCCAAACAAATCGTGACTGTCGACACAGTCACCTCCAATAAAACGCCCTCCTCCTACTCTTACTCCACCTCTACATCCTATTCTAACTCCACCTCCACCTCTTCATCTCCTACTCCTCCTCCTACTACTACTACTCCTTCTTCTTCTTCTTCTTCTTCTTCTTCTTCTTCTTCTTCTTCTTCTTCTTCTTCTTCTTCTTCTTCTTCTTCTGCTTCTCCTACTACTATTACTCCTTTTTATTCTTCTCTTTCTTCTTCTTCTTCTTCTTCTTCTTCTTCTTCTTCTTCTTCTTCTTCTTCTTCTTCTTCTTCTTCTCTTCTTCTTCTTCTTCTTCTTCTTCTTCTTCTTCTTCTTCTTCTCCTGCTTCTTCTTCTTCTTCTTCTTCTTCTTCTTCTTCTTCTTCTTCTTCTTCTTCTTCTTCTTCTTCTTCTTCTTCTTCTTCTTCTTCTTCTTCTTCTTCTTCTGCTTCTCCTGCTACTACTACTCCTTTTTCTTCTTCTTCTTCTTCTTCTTCTTCTTCTTCTTCTTCTTCTTCTTCTTCTTCTTCTTCTTCTTCTTTCTTCTCCTTCTCTTCTTCCACTACTTCTTGCGATCGGTCTCTTTAGTGATTACACGGTGACGCGAATTTTCATAAGACATATCTTGACTGCAGCAGGATATAACACTATATAATAAAACAAACATGTATTTTAAATCCTGAAGACACACAATAAAAACAACACATAGGCATACCTGACCAGGGTCTCAGTCCGCGTAAACAAAATAATTAATGTAAAAGGAAATAGTTGAAAATAATGTCATAATATAATAAAAAATATGACAAGTATAAATGAAATAAGTAAGAATAAAACACAACACAACTGTCCTACGTGTCGGCAGTCGCTACCTTTAAGTGCAAAACAAACATAGATATAAGCAAATTTATATGAAATTAAAATACAATAAATGTAGTATGAATATTTACAAAGAGAAAGGTGAGGGACAACTAAGTGACAACCGGTGAAAGCAATAATTGTAAAGAAATGTAAGCGTGAAATCGGGAATAGTAGAACAAACGTGAACAATGTCAGAACAAGGAAGAAGTTAAAGATTAACTAATATATTGGCATGGCATGACAATAGAAGGTTGAGTGACCAAAGGTAACAAGAGATATGATCTAAGTTAATTTTATGGCTGAAATATACAGAGGCTCTAGTAATTAGGCGATTCCAACCAATTTTCTGCAGACAGAAATACTTCGTTTCATTGATTCACTTCATATGATTTAACTCAGAAGTATGCACTTGACTAGATGCAGCGACGTATGTCAGGCAATAAATCGGGCAAGCCTTTGTTGGTGGTGTCTGTGTCTACATGTACTCAGCCTTGAGTGCGCCGTATAAGTGTTGTATTCGTCCTTGAGTTCATCCTCTACTGTCCTCAAAGCCAGAAAACCTCTTTTTCTCAAAATTTGAAATTTCGTTCCTTCTTTTCCACATCCTCCTCATTTTTTTTCCATCTGATTTTCTTTTCCTCAATCGCAGACTACAGAAAACCCCTGAGTAAACAAACATCAACAGGGCAGCTGGCACTTCACCAAAATCAGCGGGCGACAGATTCTATCAGTGGAAGCCGGAACATCAACATGACTATTCTGGAACCGCCCGGCCTTGAGATCCTGGTGTTGTTCTGGGACAAACCCGGAAATAACGTGCCGAAGTTCCTAGAAAATTGCATGTGCACTTTCTGTGATTCGTCTGTGCTAAGGTGAATGTGACAGCGGTGGGGTAGGGGGGACAGTGTTAAAACATTGGTCTCAATCTACATACAAAGCCAGAATTCATCATCATCTTCATCATCATCTTCCACTTCTGCCATCAAGCGCCGTGGGGAGGAGTAATGTGCGTTCCAGCGCCCGGTGGGCGGCACTGGATAGTGTCATTCCGTGTGATTGTACAATGTCTCTAATGTCGTCAAACCATTTTCTTCTTGGACGTCCTCGTGGTCTCGTCGCAGATGATCTCTGATGTAAGGCCAGTGATAAAGCCAGAATTGATAGGCGTAAACACATCCGGATTTCTTATAGTCCACTCGGTGTGACATTGGTGATTATGTCTCTGTCTCATGTGCTGTCTATCATTTCTGCTACTGATATTTCTCCATGCCATGATGTCAACCTGTCCAGCATCTTCTCTTTTGTTTCCCCTCTGCTTCTCTTCCCGTCTTATCCCGTTGTGACGACGTAATCCAAATTTCCCCTTCTCATGGCGTGCCCAAAGAATGTGGACTCTTCTAATGATGTGAGTAACCAGTTCTTTTTGTGAGTTAACTTCCTTCAAGATATCTTTATTAATATTTCTATCCGCCCACTGTGTTCTCCTCATTCTTCAATAAAATCACGTCTCCTCGGCCTCCACATAAACCCTCACTTGTCTGCTAATTCTCCATGATTCGCTTTCATACATAACGATTGGCTCAATACAGCACTTTAGAACTCTTTTCCTCACGTCGACGAACAAAGATAAATTACAGAGAATATTCTTCATCTCATGAAATCTGTCTTTGCTTGGGCTATTCTACTTTTAACTTTCTTAACACATCTTCCATCTGCTGCTATTAAAGTGTACACATTCTTAAATACATTGACTTGTTTTAGAGTGTTTCCATTTACTGAGATGTTGCACTTCAGTATACACTTGTTCTTTGTCATAGCCATTAAGTTAAGCCAGTTGCATATCCTTTACAGGACATTGCAGTCAACACCAGCATGTTTTACTGTTGTGATCTCTTGGCAAGTTTACGTTCAGTAGTTTGTAATTGCTTTCTGAACGACCGGCACTCATACCATTTCGTAAAAAATCAATGCAACACGGTCTGCTGCCACATCGCGCTTAGCTGTGTTTCCAACGCGGGTATGCAAGTTTACGAACAGCGTCCGTGACCTCTTCGCCACGGAGCCGAAATGTAATAGCCATTATAACGGGATTTAACCACGGGTACTTGGTGAATGGGTGGTGGGTCAGTGGTTTGACCCTCCATGGGAGCCCCAAGTCAACCAAGTGTAGCATGGATACCTGGAAATGCCTTGCGAAGTAGAAACGGCCAGTAGAATACTGACCGCTTCACATACAATACTGACCACTCCACACACAATACTGACTACTTCACACACAATACTGACCACTCCACACACAATACTAACCACTTCACACACAATACTGACCACTCCACACACAATACTGACCACTCCACACACAATACTAACCACTTCACACACAATACTGACCACTCCACACACAATACTGACCACTCCACACACAATACTAACCACTTCACACACAATACTGACCACTCCACACACAATACTGACCACATCACACACAATACTAACCACTTCACACACAATACTAACCACTTCACACACAATACTGACCACTTCACACACAATACTGACCACTTCACACACAATACTAACCACTTCACACACAATACTAACCACTCCACACACAATACTGACCACATCACACACAATACTGACCACATCACACACAATACTAACCACTCCACACACAATACTGACCACATCACACACAATACTGACCACATCACACAGAATACTAACCACTTCACACACAATACTAACCACTTCACACACAATACTAACCACTTCACACACAATACTAACCACTTCACACACAATACTAACCACTCCACACACAATACTGACCACATCACACACAATACTAACCACTTCACACACAATACTGACCACATCACACACAATACTGACCACATCACACACAATACTGACCACATCACACACAATACTGACCACATCACACACAATACTAACTACTCCACACACAATACTGACCACTCCACACACAATACTGACCACATCACACACAATACTAACCACTTCACACACAATACTGACCACATCACACACAATACTGACCACATCACACATAATACTGACCACGTCAGTCGCGAGTGGCGAGTGGGCTGTACAAATATGGTGCTAGCATCATATACTTGATATGCCTTAAGGTGTGTAAATATGACCTTTCCTGTTTTGTTTATTAAAGAATGGAGGAGCATCGGTATCAGGACTGACTGTCGGCACAAGACAGAAGATTGTGGTGACATAGTGGCTTGTGTTCTTGCCTGCCAAGACAGTGGTCGTAGTGGGTGTGGTAGTTGTGATGGTGGTAGTGGTTATGATTGTGGTGGTTGTGATGGTGGCCGTTGTGATGGTTGTGGTTGTGATAGTAGTGGTTATGAAGGTGGTGATTATGATGGTTGTGGTTGTGATGGTAGTGGTTAGATGGTGGTGATTGTAATGGTGGCCGTTGTGGTAGTTGTGATGGTAGTACCCTTGAAGATCGTGATTGTAACGACGATGATTGTGGTTATGATAATGGCGGTGATTCTCATGTGGTAAAGTTAGTCTCATGGCCGGTGCTGCCGTAGGGCTGTGCAGAGTTCGGTCTTTACCTATTCTAATTCTTGGCATAATGAGATGACCAGTTCCTATTCCTCACTTTAAATTCTAAAAATTATCTGTAACCCATTTTATGACGCCGGGACAATCCAAGAGCCACACTGGTCGAAAAAAGTAACCCAGGCACTTCTGGCGATAGAACCCGGGCCTTCGCCGTTTAGGCAAATGTGCTAACGACTATACCACCACGTCTTCAAAACATCCATCATGCACAAAAATGCACCAACTACAAAAAACCCAACATGCACAGAAAATGCACTAACTACACTCAGCCCTTCCTACCCGGACTGCAGACGGCTCATTTAACGGAACACTCAATAACCGAACATTCCTTTTACATCTGCGTGTACTTGGTCTCCCCCACAGTCTGTCGTCTGGCGATCTATTTCTGCTTACAGTGTTTCCCACGCTAATACTTGTTTGTGTGTTGTGCTTGCCAAGTCAGGGTTCGCTCACACAAAACTCAATTTTATACTGAAAGTCACCCACACAAAACACATTATTATACTGAAAGCCACTCACACAAAACTTATGTTTATACTGAAAATCACTCATACATAACTCATTTCATACTGAAAGTCATTCACACAAACCTTACTTTTATACTAAAAGTCACTCACACAAAACTATTTTTTTTAAATACCAAGAGAGAAGATGCTGGACAGTTTGACATCGTGGCATGGAGGAGGAACTTCAGTATCAGAAATTATTGGCAGCACACGAGAGAGACGGCTGTAGTCAGACATGATCACAAACGCCACTCGGAATGGACTATAAGAAGGCTGGCATTACATGAGACAGAAGGTTATGGACAGACATGATCACCAACGCCACATGGCATGGACTATATGAAGATTGGCAGTACACGAGACAGAAGGCTGTGGACAGACATGATCACCAACGACACATGGCATGGACTATAAGAAGATTGGCAGTACACGAGACAGACTGTTGTGGACAGACATGATCACCAACGCCACACGGCATGGACTATAAGAAGATTGGCAGTACACGAGACAGACTGTTGTGGACAGACATGATCACCAACGCCACATGGCATGGACTATAAGAAGATTGGCAGTACACGAGACAGAAGGTTGTGGACAGACATGATCACCAACGCCACATGGCATGGACTATAAGAAGATTGGCAGTACACGAGACAGAAGGTTGTGGACAGACATGATCACCAACGCCACATGGCATGGACTATAAGAAGATTGGCAGTACCCGAGGCAGAAGGTTGTGGACAGACATGATCACCAACGCCACATGGCATGGACTATAAGAAGATTGGCAGTACCCGAGGCAGAAGGTTGTGGACAGACATGATCACCAACGCCACATGGCATGGACTATAAGAAGATTGGCAGTACCCGAGGCAGAAGTCTCTAGAAGAATATTAATTTAGTACTGTCGTATAGAAAAGAAACACGAAGTACGGCTAAAACAATAACTAGTAGACTTCAGACATTCATGAACTGGCTCCTGAGCAGAATTGTTCTAACATGGTATGACTGAATCACCAATGTGGTTTCAGAGATCCGAGTGGCGAGGAAGGCAAGCTGACGCTGGACATGACACTCACTGGGAAGGCCTGCTAATGGTATAACTGAAAAGTCCTTTCTCGGGAACCGACAGGGCAGTGGAAATAGCGGCAGACCTAAACCATAAGGAGAAGGGAATAAGAGATAGGAATTGATAATAGCGGGAGAACATGGCGGGAGCTGCAAGAGATAGCAGTTGACAGGACAGCTTGGCGGGAATCCGTTGAAGACCCATGCTCGTATAGAGTATAGGGTGTATTGTAATGACTGTGGGGTTTTTGAAAATATTGCGTATCCAAGTTTTGTATTCACCTTCTGTGGAGTTCAGACAACATGAAAGGTAAATATTACACTTGTAATGGCAATATTTTCAAAAACCCCACAGTCAGTAAAAATACAACCTGTATAAGGGATAGGAGGGGAAGAAGACACCGTGGTTCGTCTCTTCCCCCCCCCCCCCCCAATTTCAGCAGTGAACTAATGTGAATCCCATCTCTGACAATTATTAATAATAACCGTCGGTTTTGCGTGTATCTTGCTCACGGTTATCTTCTTGAGTGGTCTCGGGTACATTGCACTTCTCGGATAAGTGTGAACAGCCGCTTGTGCAAGTTAACAATCTCATGACAGTTACGCATTGTGAAGAGTAGGTCGTAACACCGTAGTCCAGGTAAAACTGTTCTCTGGCTCCGTTCTACTCCGATATAATCACCATCCCTTAAATGTGCGGCGTGCTTAAAAATTTGAGAACCATTGAGTTAGAAGCGTTATTGGGGAAGACCTAATCGACTTCGGGGCTATTTTTAGCAGCAGCGGGGTATTATGGCTAATGTCTAAACCAATTCTCGCGATGTCTCACGTTGCAGCCATTGCAGAAATTAAGATCTCCGGAAATGACGCATGACATTCTAATGAAGACATACTTTGTCTGGTGGCGTAGAGCTCCCATGTGTGGTAAGTCAGTGCAGCACTCCGGGGAATCTGTGGCACCATTAGAGGAACCAGATGAACTATGCTAGGTTATTACTAAAGCTAGGGAACAAGCTTGAAAGCGGCTAATTAAACTAGAACATTATATACAACAAAAAGAAAGAGCCAAACAGTGAAAATGATAATGGATGGATTGAGATGGTGACATGGAGGAATATCATCAGTAGAGTTGATCCAAAACACCAAAGACCGATATCTGTGGAGAGAAAGCCTACGCCACCTGACAGGGCACTTGATGATGATGAGGGAGAAAGAAATATTGGATTAGATGATGACAAGTAGAAGTGTTTTCAAGAATGAACTATAGAAAAAGAAATAAGTGCCAAGAGTTTACCTTTATAAAGTTAATTCGGTGGCTGGTTTTAGTAAAAAGATAATGAGCAGAACAGGTCAAGCAAAAGCTAGATTTAAAAAAATGAAAATCATCTTATACAATAAGCTTCGCAGTGTGAATGTCAGAAGAAAGCAATGAAATGTTATATAGAATGATGCCAAAATGAACGCCTCCATCAGATAACAGAGCACACGATAATGACGGGTGGTTTGTAATACTATGAAAGAAGAAAGCCTTCAGCGTACGAAATCCGCCTCTAACGTGAGAAGTCCGAATTCGTCCACAATGTGGTTTCTTCAAAGTGAGAAACCAAAGGTAGTGTATTTCAGGCCTAATCTTCCTAGATAAGTGTGACAATTTGGAGGATCCGTGTTAACACGGTGTATGGTAAACGATATTCAATCTTGGTCAAATGTAGGCGGTGTCGGGGTATATTTTTTTAATTTCTTTTTTAAATCAAGGCATAAGGTGGCCACACGGCGTGTCAGCAAACATGCCGTCCGCCATTGTCTGAATTTGCTTTTTACCACAGTCACCGATGACAGAGGGAAACAAACACATTCCGAATGAAATTCACAGTGTCGCACCAAGCACTCACCTCACAAGCTGGGCGACGAAACCGAGTACTCCCAAGTTCAAATATAGGGGACATGTACTAGTAAACCATGTCCGGAGACAATTAGATCTCCAAGATATTAAAGACCCGCTGCCTACCCGCCATGTTGGTGAAAGCTGGCTTCTCTTTGTATGATCTATGGAAGGAGACTAACGCACTGGTTGATCTATCTTCGCTCTTTTAACATCATCCTATACAAATCCCGCCAGGTCTAGTTAGCCCTGACCTTGTCACTGGTAACCCTTGCCTGTTTATATTAAAGCTAATGGCTATACCCGTCCTCGATCATCATTAGCCAATCAAATTGTGCAGGGGAGCTCAGTCACGTAGCTCGGAAACTCAATGACCTGGAAATCGGCTTTCTGTCTCCATCCTCAGGACTTTAAGCGTCTAGTTTTGCTGTCTGCAGCTCGGGTTATTGAGGACGCTGTAGCGGGTTTGGGTTGGGATTGTAAACTGTCAACTAAAAACGGATTAGTTCTTATTTAGAGATGATTATCAGAGTTGAGTCTTTCGATAGGACTATAGCACAAACTTTGGACCTGTTCCGGTATGTCAATTTGAGCTCAGTATTGCCCTGGCAGGAGCTCGGAAATAATCGTCTGGGTCATTTTGTGATTACGTTGAGACACAGAAGCCACTGCAGTAAGGACAAAATCAGAAGTACATCGGGAGAAGTGCAAGGGTGTGCATTTTTATTGTGCCTGTTGCGCCCTTGTCTATACCTTCGGTTATTGCGAAAAGTTCCAGCAGAAGAAGGGGAGCAACGAACGAACGAACGAACGAACGAACGAACGAACGAACGAACGAACAAACGAACTTTATTTTCAAAGGGTAACAAATTGGGCACGCAGGCCCGTCTTACATTCGGCCCTTCCAATCACTCATCTTTCGTTCATGAGTGCATAGTGCATTCACATAGGAAAAACAACATTTTTAAATGAATGTTGTGAACATAAACAATGCATGTTACCATGTTATGTGACAAATCCCCCACCCACCAACCCACCCCCTATCCATCCGCGTGCCCCCCACACATACATCCACCACCCAACCACACACATACCCACAGGCACATACATTCCCCCATCCATCCACCCATCCCCCAACCCACACATCCCACACACACACCCCCACATACACCATCTCCCCACCCACACACACACACATATCCCACCCACCACACATCCCTCCACACACATACCCCACCCACCATACACAAAACCAGGCACACATGCATGCATCCACCCATCCATCACCCACCCATCCCCCCACTTTCACACGTCTCCCCACCCACACGCACACATCCTCCACCCATCCCATAACCTACCAACACTCACCCACCCACATATCCTCCACCACCTACCCACATATCCTCCACCACCCACCCACATATCCTCCACCACCCACCCACATATCCTCCACCACCCACCCACACATCCTCCACCACCCACCCACACATCCTCCACCACCCACCCACACATCCTCCACCACCCACCCACATATCCTCCACCACCCACCCACATATCCTCCACCACCCACCCACATATCCTCCACCACCCACTCACACATCCTCCACCACCCACCCACACATCCTCCACCAGCCACCCACATATCCTCCACCACCCACCCACATATCCTCCACCACCCACCCACACATCCTCCACCACCCACCCACACATCCTCCACCACCCACCCACACATCCTCCACCACCCACCCACAAATCCTCCACCACCCACCCACACATCCTCCACCACCCACCCACACAGGGGGAGAAAAGGAGGAATACGAAGACGAAGCAGTGAAAACAACTAGAAGAGGAAGGAGAGGAGAGAAGGGTTTAAAGTAGTAGGAGGTGTCGGATAAATGGGAGAAGGAGACGGAGGATGAAAATAATAAAGGAAGAAGTAGAGAACGATGAGAAGAGTGAAGGTGAAGAAGGACGAGGGGACACCCCGGGAGAATAAAGAAGAAGTAGAGGAAGAGAAGGACGGATGCGAAGAAGGAGCAGAGGGAGAAGAAAGAGGGGAAGAAGTAGGGGGAGTAGTAAGAGAATGAGAATAACCAAACAATTCCCCATTGCCCTGTTGATGTTTTCTTTGGACACACATCAACCGTTAATTAATTACTTGTCCGTGGTGATTAGCATACGCATAATTAGTCATTTCTACCGCCCGTGTACTTATGACGGATTACTTTAGCTTGTGCAAACAACGGGTTTAAAACACAAGAAGATCGACCTCATTGCAACATGTTTTATCCCGTATGGCTCGGTCTCTTCCGCAGGGCAGTCTGGCGAAAGCGTCGCACAAAACACGAACTCTGTAGCTCCAGCGATGACCCCCAGGAGTCTCCGAGAAAATTGCACCCTTGAAACAACCGACGTAGGTTGGAATCGAACCCACAATCTCCGAGACGAGAGACAGGTGACGTGACCACTTGGCCACGGAGGCTCCCTAGCTCGTGCACAGAAGAGATGTCCCTGGACAAATCTTGCATGTCCAGACACAGGTAGAAGTTAACTTCGATTATCATCATCATCAACATCGTCGTCGTCATTATCATCATCATCGTCGTCGTCGTAGTCATCATCATCGTCGTGGTGGTCGTCGGCATCATCATCATCATTGTTGTCATCATCATTATCATCATCATCATCGTCGTCTTCGTCCTCGTCGTCGTCGCTGCCACCACAGCTATCAGCATCGATGTCGCCATCGCCATAATATGAACTCCTTTCCTCTGTGGTCATGTTATAGTCAGGAGAAACAATGAAATACGTAAATCCTGAAGAGGAGTTAAGTCAAGAACCGATATCACACAGCGCTCGGGACATTCCCATAAGTGTTCCGTCCCCATATTCTACAGCTAGTGAAGAGTCCAGCAGCCAGTTGAAACCCTGAAATACTTAACACCTACAGAAGAGGTAGGTTGAGTCCAGATTCGATATCACAGCCCTCATGACATCCCCATACGTGATCCGTCCTCATCTTCAACAGCCATCGAAGAGTCCCAATTCTGATGGTACTAGGTATAGCAGAGTACTAACACTATGACCTACCAAGTAAGTCTGGTGAGGTTTTCGATCTGTGTTACCGGAACCTTTAATGGAAGCAAAGAATAGTAACATACTGTCACCTGCTATAATGTAACATACTTTCACCTGCCATACATGTAACATACTGTCACCTGCCATACATGTAACATACTGTCACCTGCCATACATGTAACATACTGTCACCTCACATACATGTAACATACTGTCACTTGCTATAATGTAACATACTGTCACCTGCCATACATGTAACATACTGTCACCTCACATACATGTAACATACTGTCACTTGCTATAATGTAACATACTGTCACCTGCCATACATGTAACATACTGTCACCTCACATACATGTAACATACTGTCACCTCACATACATGTAACATACTGTCACCTGCCATACATGTAACATACTGTCACCTCACATACATGTAACATACTGTCACCTCACATACATGTAACATACTGTCACCTGCCATACATGTAACATACTGTCACCTGCCATACATGTAACATACTGTCACCTCACATACATGTAACATACTGTCACCTCACATACATGTAACATACTGTCACCTGCCATACATGTAACATACTGTCACCTGCCATACATGTAACATACTGTCACCTACCATACATGTAACATACTGTCACCTGCCATACATGTAACATACTGTCACCTGCCATACATGTAACATACTGTCACCTGCCATACATGTAACATACTGTCACCTGCCATACATGTAACATACTGTCACCTCACATACATGTAACATACTGTCACCTGCCATACTTGTAACATACTGTCACCTCACATACATGTAACATACTGTCACCTCACATACATGTAACATACTGTCACCTGCCATACATGTAACATACTGTCACCTGCCATACATGTAACATACTGTCACCTGCCATACATGTAACATACTGTCACCTGCCATACATGTAACATACTGTCACCTGCCATACATGTAACATACTGTCACCTGCCATACATGTAACATACTGTCACCTGCCATACATGTAACATACTGTCACCTCACATACATGTAACATACTGTCACCTGCCATACATGTAACATACTGTCACCTGCCATACATGTAACATACTGTCACCTGCCATACATGTAACATACTGTCACCTGCCATACATGTAACATACTGTGACCTGCCATACATGTAACATACTGTCACCTCACATACATGTAACATACTGTCACCTCACATACATGTAACATACTGTCACCTGCCATACATGTAACATACTGTCACCTGCCATACATGTAACATACTGTCACCTGCCATACATGTAACATACTGTCACCTCACATACATGTAACATACTGTCACCTGCCATACATGTAACATACTGTCACCTGACATACATGTAACATACTGTCACCTGCCATACATGTAACATACTGTCACCTGCCATACATGTAACATACTGTCACCTGCCATACATGTAACATACTGTCACCTGCCATACATGTAACATACTGTCACCTGCCATACATGTAACATACTGTCACCTCACATACATGTAACATACTGTCATCTCACATACATGTAACATACTGTCACCTGCCATACATGTAACATACTGTCACCTGCCATACAGATAGAAAGTTAAATAAGGTTAGTTGCTTATCCTTTACATGACGTTGCAGTCAACACCATCATTTTTTGCTGTTGTGATCTCTTGACAAGTTTACATTCAGTAATTTGCCAATCCTTTATGAAGGACCGGCACCCATACCATTTTTGTAAAAAAAAAAAAAAACGCAGTCTGCTGCTAAATCGCGCGCAGCTGCGGGATCACGAACCACGCTCGTGACCCCTTCGCCACAGACATACACAAAGAAGGCGCATCTAGCATCAAACCCAAGTTCAGGGTGGACACATTTGTCGAGGAACCTAATGACAGGTTTCGATACCATAGCCTTGGGAACGGGAAGGCTGCAATCCAGATTTGTTTCTACTAAATCTCAAATGCTGTAGTCTTTTGTGGGGAGGCTTTTTAAATTGTAAAATAATCCTCGGCAGCAGGCTATTCAGCCTACCAACTTCAATGTTCAACTGCTTCTTTTAGTCTATGCCGCCTGGCATTGGCGATCATGTCTGTAGTCCATGTCGTGTGACGTTGGTGATCATGTCAGCCCATAACCGTCTGTCCCGTGTGCTGCCAATCTTCTTATAGTCCATGCCGTCTCGCTTTGGTGATCATGTCTGTCCCCAGCCTTCTCATGTACTGAGAAATGGTTTCACAACATTTTAAATGGTCGTAGAACATTAGAAATGGTCTCAGAACATTAGAAATGGTCTCAGAACATCAGCCACACTTCCCAGCACGGCACACTGTGACGGCTATTGCTTTTGACAGTGTCCCTGTTAAGACTAGGGGACAGTAAAGTCACAGGCGATGTAATTTATAGTTTATGTCCTCATGAAGTTTTCCTCTCGATATCTCGCCCTACATGAGAATAATTTTGGGTCCGGTGTAGGCGCCTGTCTGACAGGCCCTGGCCCGCACTTCCGTGACTGCGCTGTCTAATTGTGGACCCTGTGCAATGACGTCAGCAGGCTCGTCATTTTAACCGTCATTATTTACTTACCCGGAGGTGGCGATAGCTCTTCCTCTTCTTCTTCTTCTTCTTCTTCTTCTTCTTCTTCTTCTTCTTCTTCTTCTTCTTCTTCTTCTTCTTCTTCTTCTTCTTCTTCTTCTTCTTCTTCTTCTTCTTCTTCTTCTTCTTCTTCTTCTTCTTCTTCTTCTGCTGCTGCTGCTGCTGCTGCTGCTGCTGCTGCTGCTGCTACTACTACTACTACTACTACTACTACTACTACTACTACTACTACTACTACTACTACTACTACTACTAATAATAATAATAATAATAATAATAATAATAATGTTACCACCACACCCTGATAGTCTGTTGTTTACCCACATCGTCATCTATTGTTGTTGTTGTTTTTATAGTATAACACCCACATGTCATAGGATCAATCAAGCAAGCACCGTCTTCACAATGAACGTTGACTACAAAAGAACCTAAACGCTCCCTTCTATAGCTTTCATTGTACTCTCTAACAAACTATAATTTATCCCTCTCGCGTTGACATCTTTATGATATAAAGATCGGAAAATATGAATAACTTTCCCTTGACCTGGCCGTATTCATCAAACCGTCGCGCCTTACAACCCACACTTGACAAGAATAGCATTAGTTAGGTAATACTTACACGCGAACTTTAGTTTTACATATTACACATAAATCAAGGACGCGGTAGGATAGCGGAAAATTTGACAGAATTTTCCGTATACTGGACCGACCAGGCTTCCTGATCGCCGCTAAAGACGTTTAGAAGTCAGTATTTCTAAACAGTTTCTAAATTCGGAAAGTGAGATGTTAAATTCGGAAAATGAGATGTAAGGTTCTGACGTAGTTAGTTTACAATGGTGCGTCATGTCACCGCCTTGAAATAGATAAATCTTGCAGCTTGCCAGATACTACTGTGGTTCAAGCTGTCTCGGGTTCTGCTTTAATTTATTGATTAACTTGTATTGTCGATTTCTTTGCTTCACTGATTTACTTGTTTCATTTATTTATTTGTCTCATTTATTTACTTGTGTTCATTGATTTACTTATTTCATTTACTTTGCCACGATGTCACTAGGGGGTTAGTTACGAGGGTAAGTTAATAAGTAAGTCACAAATGGCTGTAGAAAAATAGCTAAATAGGATAACAACTTGAAACTAGTTTATTTTTATACATACATTGTCCCTTTATTTCTCAACATAATTTCCACCAACATTGATGCACTTATCCCATCGTTTTATCAGTCCTCCCAAACCGGCTGCATAGAACTGCATGCTCTGTTTTCTAAACCACGTTTTCACTTCACATTCAACTTCGGTGTCATTCGCGAAATGTCTCCCGCCAAAGTGGGTTGTCAGTGTTTATGCTAACAAATGTTTGTCCCGTAAAGCGGTGCATAGCTGGGTAGAAAACGTTAGGAGGGTGAGTCAATAAGTAAGTCGCACAGTGCTGTGGGATGGTAGGTCAATGAAAAAAAAGCACGCTGACCGACGTTCGGTAAATACTTGATAAGTCACATATGTGCAGCTCATAGGACATGCTTTGAGTTCTTCACTCATCAGGCTCCAGTCGCTGACCCTACACTTCTAACATTTTCTATGTTCAATGAGTTCTTGGTTTCCGCGAGCTGGCCGTCTGACTCTATTACTTTCAATGTCTATTCTATATCTATGCCATTCACATTAGTGCTGTGTCTAGTATCTTTCACAATCTTGGGAACACCACGGGTGAGCTAATCTATAATAAATTCTTGAATGGCTCAGATAGAGTTATTTTGGTCAAAATCAAAGGCAAACCAATAGATATAAATATTATACACAGTATATGCACCAACAACAAGCAGTAGTGATGAAGAAATACAACACTTTTACGATGAAGATGTGAATCTTGGAATGTAAATGAACAAATTAAGAAGAGATTAGAAGCAACAGAGATGTGGTTCCTGAGACGAATGTTGAGAATTCCTTGGACTGCTAGAGTAACTAACAACAATTCCCTGAAACAGGCTAATGAAACTAGAACACTATACACAACAATAAGAAAGAGACAAACAGCTTTCTTTGGTCATGTAATGAGAAGAGAGGCATTGGAGATCATCGTGACAACTGGAAAGATTGAGGGGAAGAGAGGCAGAGGCACACCAAGAGAAATGATGCTGGATGGATTGAGACGGCGGCACGGAGGAATATCAGCAGCAAAGATGATCCAGAAAACCAAAGACCGAGATCTGTGGAGAGCTATGAACGCCTACACCAGCATGGCAGGGCACTTGATGATGATGATGAATGACAACTTACAGTTCAATGTCGTTGTTGGTTGACAATCAGTTACCGTCTTATTGGAATCACTCGTTGTAGATGATGTAATAACTCTCTCTCTCTCTCTCTCTCTCTCTCTCTCTCTCTCTCTCTCTCTCTCTCTCTCTCTCTCTCTCTCTCTCTCTCTCTCTCTCTCTCTCGTGTGTAACCTTACGGGTTGAATATGTTGGTAATATTATAACAGGAAGATGTAGTAGAGTCTGTGTGTGGTGTTGTGTCTTTCCTGTCCTCCTGGCGCCCAATGAATTCTTTCACTACTCCAATCGCTAACTGCCTTCGCTACTTCGTGATCCCCTGACTTGTTTCTCTCGTGGATCCGTCTTTGTCCATTCGGCGGCTTTTAACTCATTCTCTATCTGTCTTGCTGGTTAATATTATTCCCCCTAGGTTTTAACTCCTAGTTTGGAACGTGGCATACTTATTTTATTGATTTCTTCTTTAAATGACTTATTTGTTTCATTGATTGACTTGTTTAATTAATTTATTTGTTTTATTGATTGACTTTTTTAATTAATCTATTTGTTTTATTGATTGACTTGTTTAATTAATTTATTTGTTTTATTGATTTACTCGTTTAACTGACTTACATGTTCCATTGATTTACTTCTATGTGTCGCAACTATTCTTTGTGACACACCTATTGTCTGTGCCGCATCTATTGTCTGTGCCGCATCTATTGTCTGTTCCGCAACTATTGTCTGTGCCGCATGTATTGTCTGTGCCGCATGTATTGTCTGTGCCGCATCTATTGTCTGTGCCGCATGTATTGTCTGTTCCGCAACTATTGTCTGTGCGGCATCTATTGTCTGTGCGGCAACTATTGTCTGTGCGGCATCTATTGTCTGTGCCGCATCTATTGTCTGTGCGGCATCTATTGTCTGTGCCGCATGTATTGTCTGTGCCTCATGTATTGTCTGTGCCGCATCTATTGTCTGTGCCGCATCTATTGTCTGTGCCGCATCTATTGTCTGTGCCGCATGTATTGTCTGTTCCGCAACTATTGTCTGTGCGGCATCTGTTGTCTGTGCCGCAACTATTGTCTGTGCCGCATCTGTTGTCTGTTCCGCAACTATTGTCTGTGCCGCATGTAATGTCTGATGTATTGTCTGTGCCGCATCTATTGTCTGTGCCGCATCTATTGTCTGTGCGGCATCTGTTGTCTGTGCCGCATCTATTGTCTGTGCGGCAACTATTGTCTGTACGGCATCTATTGTCTGTGCCGCATCTATTGTCTGCTCCGCGCATGACTACGGGAAGTTAAAAGTTAGCTGCACATCCTTTACATGACGTCGCAGTCAACCCGAGCATTTTTTTTTCGTTGCTGTTAGTGATCTCTTGGCAAGTTTACGTTCAGTAGTTTGCCTTTGCTTTCAGAAGAACCGGCACCCATGCCATTTTATAAATTAAACCAACGCATGGTGGTCTGCTGCCAAATCGCCGGCAGCTGTGCCTACTGAAAAGGGTTAAGAAAAAATCTTGATCAGTGTACTGCATGACCCTAGCTAATGACCACAGTAGAAGAGTTATCACATGAGATGGACACGAACGAACATCCCAAACTTAGCATCCTTGGCCAGAAACAGCGAAGTCTGGACACCCGCCGCTGCTAACTGTCTGGGCGAGGACAGGATGGCGAACAATAATAACAACAACAATACTATATAAACATCAGGATATCTTGGCGACATAGCAGAGCCTCATTCACATTCAGGTCAGGCTAAGGCGTGGACCGGTGTCTCACCGGCTTGAGGATTCAGCATCCTGGTCCTGTCAAGTGTCTCTGACAGATTCATGTGTTAACTTCATCACAGTGCCGGTACACATACTGTCTATGTTAGCCGAGCTGTTTCACTTGTCTTCTTCTTTGTCTTCTTTTTCTGCGCCTGCTGCTGATGTTCCTCCTCCTCCCGCTCCTCCCGCTGCTTCTGCTGCTCCTGCTGCCACTCTTGCTGCTACTGCTCCTGCTACTCCTGCTGCTGATGGTGCTACTTCTGCTGCTGATGCTGCTTCTCCTGATGTCCCTGCTGCTATTCCTGCTGCTACTCATACTGATGGCGCTCCTGCTGCTACTGCCCCTGTTCCTCCTCCTGCTACTCCTGCTGCTGCTCCTGCTGTTGTTGTTGCTGCTGCTGCTCCTCCCCCTCTTCTTCTTCTTCTTCTTCCTCTTCTAACACAATCTACCTGGGTGCGGCTGATTAGATGTCCTGCCCGTCTCTCAATAATTACCGCCCCAACTGACCGTCACAGCACAACTCCGGTCATCAAGAGGCATACATTTAATCACGACGGCATTCGGTACTGGAGTCCGCCAACTCTTAACATGAGTACAAATTTCGCGATGAAAAGAGATGGGTACCCCATCTACTAATTATCTGAAATTATCTGAATTTGCATCTTTCATTCGACACATCCGACTTCTTCAGGCATGTGTTGGCCGGGTTACTTCTCGGATTCTTTGTTTTAGAACCACAAGGGAAACTATTAGGGCTGCGACTGATTAATTTAAATTTAATAGTTAACTTTTGAAAAATTAACGATTAATTAATAGTTAATTTCGATTAAAGCAAAACATTTATAGTCACATAACTCACATTATAGTCGTATTTGTCGAAAATCGAAATAACACTGAATTGACTTGTTCATATGTCATCTAATAACCAACTATGCAAACAGACGAGTTTGTTGACAGTATTTGCTTCAAGTGACGAGCGCGTCTTATTAACAATATAACCAGCAGAGCTGAACAATCGTTCACATGGAACTGAGGTAGCCGGTATGCACAGAATGGTCTTGGCAAGGAATGCCAATTTTGGATATCGATGTTCATTAAGTTTCCACCATTGTAAAGGGTCAACCGATTCAGCAACTTTCTTCTCCATTTCAGACTCCATTAGCTTAATACGCTTTTCATTTGGTTCACATATAGTTTCATTGTCAATGTCAGTATCATTCGTTGCAGCAGTCTCCATCTGCTCATCATGAACATCAACTGCTATTTGTTGTTCAATACGTGACCAAGTTCGTTCTTTTGCATCTTTTGACAAACACTTCAGGTATTTGTAGCATGGATCAAGTGCTGTTGCAATCTGTAGTATTTAAATACTTGTCATATTAGCTACACGTTCACTGAAGTCATTAAAAGATGCTGCCTTAAATTTAGCTATGTAGCCCGGATCATCATCGTGTACAGTCATATGCTTTGTCAGCGATGAAAACAGTGGCAATACACAGCTACATGAAACATAATCTTGACCGCCAAGCAGGACCGTGGTCTGACAGAATAAGTCCAGAACTTTGAAATATTTCGAAATCTTCTCCAAATCTGAATCTGACAGTTTTGGAACTTTGTATTGCTTCTTTTCATCTGACATGGAGACAGTTAATGCTTCTCTGGCCTGTAGAAGACTCTGTAGCATAATAAAAATACTGTTCCATCTTGTTGGTACATCTTACTGCAGCTTACACAATGGTGACTCAGTGCAATTTTGCAACTCGGTTGTGTTTGCAGCACTATGTTTAAAATGTCCGACAGTTTTGCGACATCCGATTCATTTGTATAAGTGATGGGAGAAAAGTTTTCGATTAATCGTTAAAAAAAAAATAATCGTTAAACAAATTAACGATTAATCGATTAATTAATCGTTAACTTCCGCAGCCCTAGAAACTATCCACGATTCTACGCATGTTTCATAATATCCGAACAAATAAATTGTGTTAATATGAAATAACTGTCTCGGTGTTAAACCAGGCGCGTTATAACACAGATAACCTCGCTTCCGGCGCACCCTTTGATAATAAATGCAAGCTGCTTTAAGCACAGCCTCTCTTAAGCATACACTTCCGTTCCTCTGAGATAGCCATCCGTTAACTTACGTGTGGTCCAGTTGGTAATACACGAAGATTATGACATAAACGTCCACATTTCCAGGACGGTGCCTTCATCTGATGACGGCTTCCAGTCCAATCTGGCCATCTTGAGCCTCGCTTCCGCAGATTTAGTCCGGACCTGCTACCGATGGATTTCCGTTTCCGCTGTGTGATGTATAAATCAAATTTAAATATGTCAAATAATTTCAAAATAGTTTATTAGCGGCAATGTATTTTGTTTGTGTGCTTGCGTGCGTGCGCGTTTGTGTGCCGTCTGAATATTGGCTCGAAGAAACACATATGCTTAGCTAAATTCGAACTGAGTATTAACCCAAAGAGATACATAAGCGGACTTACTTTTGGCACAAGGGTGCACACATATTAAGTCAAGAGGGAGGGAGTGTAGGGATGGAAGGGGAGGGAAAGGAGGGAGGGGAGAGGGGCGGAGAAGAAGGAAGAGGGGGGAGCGAGGGAGGGAGGCTGAGAAACAAGAAAGAGAAAATGAGTAATCACCTCACTTTATCTGCTACTCTTCTGCCTTTCTCCCACCTGCCAATTTACCCTCAATTTCTCACTTGTTCATTCATCTTGTGTCACCAACGTCCTCACTCCCACCTCTGCATACCTTTCCCTCTGTCACATCCCACCTCCTATGCCCCTTCCATCTGCAGCATGAAATACAACAAACTTCCCTGTATCAACAAATGAAATATTACCGTTTTAACGAAACGAGCATTTCTTTTGTTTTTACTTGTTGTTTATTCGCCCCACGGTTTCCTTCTCAACTTCTTTTGTTTCTCTCCTTTTTTCTTTTCCTTCTTCACAGAAATAAAGACCAGATATGGTTTCATTATATAGGGAAATGTATTGTAGAACTGTTTTTGACTCCTCCCGTTTCCTTGTATCCAATGCTGCCGTCGCTACCTCATACACATAAATATGCCTGTATTATTTAACAATACTCTTCCCAGGTTTCATTCCATCCTCGTTTTTAGCACGTCCGGTTACATGGCATGCATATGCCACTTGTCATCTACGTTATAAATGTCATCTGTCACTTGCAAATTAGAAAACTGTGCGTGTTTTTATATGCGCCTTCCTGTGGCCTTGATGTCTGGACAACCTGGCATTGCTCGTGGACACCCGGGGACATCACGACTTTGACACTATTGTCTTCAAGGCCCCACAGGCTTTAACTCTTGAATGTTCTCCGTTTCTTAAAGTCTCGTAAATCTAGTTGCAGGTGCATTACGGGACATTGCAATCATCCTCAGCATGTATTAGCTGTTTGTGATGGTTGTAGCCGGCTCTGTGGCGACGGGAGTTGCGATTGTAACTCATAATCCTACATACCGCGTTCGAAACACAGCTGCGGGCGATTTGGAAGCTGACCGCTTGGCGTTAGTTTTCTTACAATGGTATGAGTGCCGGTAGTTCAGAAAGCAATGGCTAACTACTGAACGTAAACTTGCCCAGTAATCACAAATAGCTAACAAACTCTGGAGTTGACTGCCAAGTCCTGTAAAGGACGTGCAACTAACTTTAACTATAGATTTTTCTATAGGGTTCAACATTCAGTAGTATGTCATTGCTATTTGAACCTCCAATGATCATGCCAGTCGTAAAATCATCAAAAAAAAATTGTGCTTCCAAATTGCTTGTGGCATACTTCGACTCCGGTGTGTCGGATCGTGAAATTGCATTCACTACCCCCAGGATACAGACGCCTATGAAATGATATGTAATTAAAACTGTCTCAGACAATAATTCATTTTTTCTTTTTGCTCCCAACTTTTCTCAGAAATGCACCTTTCACAGTTTTTGCTTTCTTCTGGTCTGTAACCGCTGTTTCTACCTCTGCTTGTTTTCTTCTTCTTCTTCTTCTTCTTCTTCTTCTTCTTCTTCTTATTATTATTATTATTATTATTATTATTATTATTATTATTATTATTATTATTATTTCTCATTGTTCATCTTCCTTTTCTTCCTCTGCTTCTTCGTTGTCACCATCCTGATCAGTTAGATCGTCCCCATCCTGATCAGTTAGATCGTCCCTTTAATGACTCCAATAAATGCGATTTTTAAAAAAAGGAAAGAAAGAAGCCACTGACGACGATGACACGGCCACGAAGAAGAAGAAGCTTGGGGAAAGGATCCATTATTTTTTTAAATCCTAATGAGTTCTTCCTTTAAACTTGCCAGTATTAGGAACTGAACGATATGGGACAGAAAGGGTTACAGTAACAATTTGATAGAAATGGGTTAATCTAACACCTAAATGGAGTAGACTGGCGTGAGCTGAGTCAAGAACCGACATAACAGCATTCCCATACGTTCTGCGTCATCATCTTCAACAGCCAGCGAAGAGTCTCAATTCTAGTGTTACCAGTAGTAGTCAGATTATGTCTCCGTCGGCCGTCCCTCATTATACCACCACGTGACGTAGACCCAGCCAATATGTCCACCTGCTCGTTTCCCTCCACATCAGCATGTCCTTTGTTTTTGATTGTTGAACTACAGCCTACCACTCTGTCCGAAGCATGTCTGTCTTCACCTTTCCCATCATACTTTGTGGGTCCATTACAGTCACAACGAGTGTGTGCCGTTTGTCCTCTAGCCAGCGAAACGTCGACGTGACTGACTCTATCACCATTCTCAGCTAGATGGTGTGCTATCATATGCCAGGCTCTCCTGCACCAAACACCATCTACCAACCTTCTTGTAGTACACGGAGAAAAGACCAGCACAAAATTTCAGATGTAATCAACAAAAACATGACTCCGTGTTGGTAGGAATGAGTTAAGGTCGCCCGTAGACATGAAAATGTTAAAAGCGTGGGATATGGCGAGGGATCTAGAGTCAGACCTGCGCCTTGTGGAGAGAGCAGCGTTATGCACAGAACTTGACCACGGTAACACTAAGAAAGTCCCAACTAGACGGTTTAAAAGCGTTTACAAGGCAAGATAGTCGGCTTCATTGCACCGGTTTTATCCCATACGAGTCGGTCTCGTTCCGCAGGGCAGGCTGCGGAAAGCCCCTCACAGAGCACGAACTCCGTAGCTTCAGCGAACCCACAACTTTCGGAGCGCGAGCCAGGCGGCTTAGGCACTTCACCGCGGAGACTCCAGTAACCAGAAGAGGAACAATGAACTAGTGTAGAACACAACAGACTAGTGTAGAAGAATATCAGACAATCTAAGCTTGCTATTTCAGGCTCAAGAAGACACAATTTTCGTTTTTTAGCCCACCAAGGGTAACTGAGCGCAGAGATTGGTTCAAAACACGGAAACTTCGCATGGATTCTTAATACGAGTAAGAATCAGTTTAACTGTACTTGAATGGGTTCTTCGTGTGATTTGGCTTAACTATACTTGAAGGCTTTCGATAAAGTAAGACATGTCAACATGATAAAGATGCTTGCAGTACAAATTGATGGGAAAGACCTTAGACTTGTGAAAAACATATTTTGGAAACAACAAGCTGCTATAAGTATTGTTAATGAATTAGGCCAATATCCGCCTGTTAAGAGGGGTGTGAGACAGGGATGTGTAATGTCTCCAGATCTTTTTTTTCCCTGTAAAGTGAAAATATTTTAGACATATAGAAGATATGAAAGGAATCAGCATTGGGGGACGTTACATCAATAACATTAGATTGATTGATTGATTGATTGATTGATTGATTGATTGATTGATTGATTGATTGATTTAGGAACCGACATCACAGCACTCGGGGCATTCCCATAAGCGCTCCGTCCCCATCCTCAGAAGCCAGCGAAGAGTTCCAACCCCAATAGTACCAGTAGCAATCTGATTATATGTGCGTCTCGCCTTTCCTCTAAGCGTCGAGCATCGGCCAGATCCCCTCGTCACTCCACGCTGTCGCATTCTTGCATTAGAAATGCGATTTATACAGTATTAATTGCAGACAATGAGCAGGATCTGCAACATTGAGTAGATGCGGTAGTTGCACACAGTGAACAACTAGGTGTATAATTAAATTGTAAGGAGACACAGATTATGATTGTCATTTTTTTTTTTAGCATATCCTTTTTACAGGACTTAGCTGTCAACACCAGCATCTTTCAGCTGTATGTTGATCTCTTGGCAAGACTTACTCTCAGTAGAACGAAATACACAATGTAATATACAAGTAAGTGGGAATATTCTTAAACAGGTTAAACGGTACAATTATCTCGGAACAGTCTTAACATCTGAGGGAGATGCCTTGTAGAGATTAGAACAAGATTCACCATGACAAAGGTAGCCTTTTGCAAGATGAAAATCATACTAACCAATAAAAAGATGTCATCTGCAACAAGAAAAAGAGGGTTGATGTGCTACATAAAACCTGTACTTTTGTATGGATATGCAGCTTGGACAATGAGCACACAAGCTGAAAAAAAAACATCTGATGGCTGTGAAAATGTGGGTTCTGAGGAAAATGCAAAGAATACCATGAACAGACAGAAAAGCCAATGACCAAGTACTACAAGAAACAAATGAAGATCCTAAACTGATTAGAGAAATTAGACGTAGGCAGTCAAAATATTTTGGTCACATTATGAGAAGAAATAAATTGGAGAACTTGGTGACAACTGGCAAGATTGAGGGGAAGAGAAAAGGGGGAAAGTGGAGAAGTAAATACCTGGATGGCTTGGCCACGTGGTATGGTGGAGACAAGAACACTGAGCTGATCCACGAATCTGGTGATCGAGTGAGCTGGCGAATCATGACCGCCCACGCTTATCGGCATGATGATTTGATGAATTAATGTACTTGATTGGATTCTTCGTGTGATTCGGTTTAACTTCTCTAGATTGAGTTCTTCGCAGGATTCGGTTTAATTTCACTTGATTGCGTTCTTGGTGTGATTGGGTTTAACTTCACTTGATTGCGTTCTGTATTTTATTTTTGTTTGACACGGTGCGTTGTCTTTGAGGATGAATATATTAATGATGAAGTTGTGTGTGGGCGTGAAGGTGGATGGATGGATATTATAGTGCATCGCGCGGGGGAGGCGGAAAGGGGGGGGGGGGGTGAGGTGTCAGTGCATGGATGCGTGAGTTGCTGAATGAATGAAAAACTGGAATATGACACACGTAGGTTTCCATAACTAAACGCAATCATGGCTTCATGTCAGCTTTGGAAGTATATACATGAGTATTGTATGCGAGTGCGGATTTTATACGAGTGCGGATTTTATACGAGTGCGGATTTTATACGAGTGCTATTATACACGAGTGCTTATTATACACGAGTGCGTATTATACACGAGTGCCATGTCTGTTTACGCTCACCGCTGTACGCCGGACACGGCTGTAACAGCTGACTAGCCGCCACGTTCCTATTCCCACATACACAAAGATCCGACCACCCGTTTTCTGTATGCAAACTAGAATTACCACCCACAGAAAAATACATATCTAGATCGGGTCAATCGGATTAATATCAACCAGATACGCCTATCTTTGCATCTAGTTATTTGTTTTTGGATCTGTTTCTTCAGTGCTGCTTCTATTTACGAGATAGATTTCTTTACGCCAATATGTATTTACCGATCTTGGCTTTGAATTGTCTCTTGAAAGAGAACACGCCCATATGCGCATGCAGAAACTCTCCTAAAATTATGGGAAATTACGTGTATGTTTATGCCTGTCCCATAGTTGGCTGTTTATGTGATGCCGTTGTTTTTCACTTGTCTGCTTCTGGGAATTCCGAATATTTCTAGTGTTGCATTTTCTCAGTGTAAAATTGAATTATTGTTTTTGGGGCTATATTGTTGCAGACTTTAGCCTAGATATTTGGCCGAGAAATGCCAAACAATCTGGACATCTCGTCCTGGCGAGATTTCGCAGAGAAACATTTCCTGGAATTATTTTGAACACGGGAATAAGTAAATCCAGTAAAAGATCCGTGGCACGTCGTCTTACTGCGCGTGGAGCTTATTCTGCTAGATCTAGATTTGTCTAGTCCAGTGGCAGTCGGTGATTGATGTGGTCAGTGTGCCCTGCCAACCCCCCATCCCCCCCCCCCCCTCCCTTACTTACCAAGATGTTTTGTGGTACCCATTTTAAGACTGGTCGACATCACATCGGAGTTTAAGTAATTTTTTTTTTTATTTTTTTTTTTACAATTGACATCCACCCTGGTGACGAAATAGGCACGAATATGATGATGATGATGATGATGATGATGATGATGATGATTCTATTGATGATGATGAGGATGATGAAGATCATGATGATTACGAAACAGGCACGAATATGATGATGTCGAATCTATTGATGATGATGATGATGATGATGATGATGATGATGATGATGATGATGATGATGATGATGATGATGATGATGGTGGTGGTGGTGGGGATTACGAAACAGGCATGAATATGATGATTCGTTTGATGATGATGATGATGATGATGATGATGAAACAGGCATGAATATGATGATTCTTTTTAAAATGATGATGAAGATGCTGATGAAGACAACATAAAGAATTAATTGCTGTAAATTTTCTTTCCAAATGTACCGTTACATTTTAGCAGCATGTTAGAAGTGTCTGTTTTGCTTGTTGTCTAAATGATTTCTCAAGAACAGCAGCAATTAACATTGTAAGAGCGCAGTAAAGATAGGGAACAGTGGAAATGAAATGAAGGGGCGTCAAATCGCCTAACAGTGCGTTAAAACTAGGACCGACAATTTGACAATCAGCAAACTGTGTCATGAGGTCTGGTGACATTTAACATAGCGGTATAGGTATGAAGTACTACAGGTTCTTCTGTTTGAACTTACGATGAAGAAGAAGGGGGAGGAGGAGAGGAAGCGGAAGAAGGGAGATTGGTTTATACACACAGTTGGGTAATCAAATGTCTTCTTTTCTTCTTCCTCTTCTTCTATTATTCCTCTTCTTCTTGATTTTATTCTCCTACGTCTTCTCCTCCTCCTCGTCTTCCCCCTCCTCCTCCTCCTCTTCTTCTATTCTTCTTCTTCTTATTTTCATTCTCCCCCTTCTCCTTCTTTTCCTCCTCCTCCTCCTTCTTCTTCTTTTTCTTCTTCTTCTTCTTCTTCTTCTTCTTCTTCTTCTTCTTCTTCTTCTTCTTCTACTTCTTCTTCGTCGTCGTCTTCTTCTTCTTGATTTCCTCCTCCTCCTTCTTCGCCTCTACTTCTTCTGCTTATTCTTCTTCTGCTTCCATTCTTCTTCTGCTTCCATTCTTCTCCATGCTTCACGATCATCTTGGAAGAACGTTATTTTTATGTACTGTATTACTAGTTCTGTCCCCACACCCGACTCCAGCACGTCACTCTTAATACAATCCGGTTCCCTTCCCTTTTCCGATCCCTAATCTCGGGATAAACCAGCGCCGTTACAGCCTGGTTTACAGCCACAGCTTTGACTCGCAGCTGGACCATGGTCAGTCCTGCCCCACTGACCCTCAACACGGCCGATAGAGCTCAGAGCCTTGTATGGTTGTGTAAATCTGAAACCAATGAGATCATCTGATTCGCTGTTGCGTGTTTCATCATTGTCAAAACATTCTATGAATTTCTACGTACATTGTCTCTTATTTCCGGCTGGTGGATGATGGGTAGCGTTGCACGAGCATTCTAAGAATTTAGCATGACGTCAGCTCAGCCAGATATGGAGTCTTCGTGCGTCCTCTACCATAAGGACATGCTTAGACATATATTATCTGTTCTCTTCCTTATGTTCTGAATGTACTTCTTTTACTTCTTTTCTCTTTTTCCTGACCGTTTACAATGGCATTTCCCTTAGCTTCGGGAGTTTCCATAGCGATATGGTTACGACATATTCCTCACCCTCCGAAGGTTGTAGGTTCGATTCTGGCTTATATCGTTCGGTTAACAAGTGCAATTTTCTAGGCGACTCCTGGGCTTCGTGGCTGGAGCTTTCAGCAGCCCGCCCTGCGAGAAGAGTCCGAGCCATATGGGATAAAACCCGGTGCCTTTTAAACTAGTTTTTCCCCCCTTATCTTGTATATTAGCTATATCGTTGTCTTCTATTTTGATTTCCTCCTCATCTTCTTCATCCACTTTGTTTTTATTTCTTTATTAACATCATTTTCATTGACTTTTCCTTATCTTCTTCACTGATATCTACTTGTCTTCTACAATACCTTTGTCTTTGCCATGATTGAGAGATCGGTTGACACGGAGGTGTGATCGTCTAGGAGTTTGTTTATGTTCGGATCCTCATCTTCTTTCCGCAGATTTGAATCTTCCAACCTGCAACCGAACTCTTCTATTTCGTAGTTTAGGCATTTAATCCAGTACATGCCATGAACTGTCAGTTTTGAACATTTATTATCAAAGCATTTCACACAATACCGAAACGTTTTACATCATCTATTGTCTCATTGACAATCACATTCTCACTAAATGCAGGAATCTGCTTCTTAAGAATAACTAAATAACTACAACCATAAACATATGGCGGCAATCTGAATGTTTGCCAACGCCTGCTGACGTTATGAGCCGTCCATTTCCTACGACGGTTTCAGTATGAGAGTCCCGTTTTCGAGAGACCTTTCTCTCTCGGGCTCGGTCGAAGCGTGCCTCTCGCTCATGGCTATACGTAATCCCAACCGTAACAAGAGCTCATATGTTTGATTCCCGACAGTCCTTATCTTCTAAGACAGTGGTTCTCAAACGGTGGGGAATTTCCCCCCCCCCCCCCCCAGGGGGGAATTTTAGGGTTTCCAGGGGGGATGAAGATTATTTCAAGGTCGCGTTAATAGAAGAACCGATTACTTGATCTTGTTTTTCCCTTCATACTTTACGGTTCTGTACGTTTCACCCTTCTAAAATTCATTTTATAAAGTAAGTAGACCCAGAAATCAGATTTTATGTGGACGTCTAGACTTGTTTTAGTATGTGCTTCCATTATTATGTATACTGTGTAGGAGCGGGAGGGGGGATTTTTAGGTAGGAAATACGAAAGGGGGGAATGAGGTTCTGAAAATATGGTGAAGGGGGGCACGGGCCAAATGTTTAGGTAGGAAATACTAAAGGGGAGAATGAGGTTCTGAAAATATGGTGAAGGGGGGTACGGGCTAAAAAAGGTTGAGAACCACTGTTCTAAGATAACAATGTCTTTATTTTCTACATTGACTTTGTGCTGTTTATTATTTTCTGCGTTGACCTCCTCATTTCTCAGCTGTACTGACGTCTAGGTTGTCAACTTTAACATTGCCTTTATTTTATATTTACAATTATTCCCGATCTTCTAACGTAACGTCTTTTTCGTCTCCTCCCCTGCTTCCTCTTCTTCTTCTTTTCTTCATCTTTTTCTTCTTCTCTACGAGTACTTCGGCACTCGAACATCCTGTAGTGATCCCTCGTGCGTTTTACTCTCCACGAAAATACTACCAACATTTTACACATACGTGGGTCTGAGAGTTCTGTCTGTCTGTCTGTCTGTCTGTCTGTCTGTCTGTCTGTCTGTCTGTCTGTCTGTCTGTCTGTCTGTCTGTCTGTCTGTCTGTCCGTCCGTCCGTCCGTCCGTCCGTCCGTCCGTCCGTCCGTCTATCTGTCTATCTATCTATCTATCTATATATCTATCTATCTATCTATCTATCTATCTATCTATCTATCTATCTGTCTGTCTGTCTGTCTGTCTGTCTACATTTTCGTCCGTCCGTCCGTCCGTCCACCCGCCCGCAGCCTCTCCTTCCCTCCCTCGCTCGACAGTTTTTTCCACTCTGTCTTACCACGTTTTTGCCTGTCTATATAAGGAACTGTTTGGATGTGTTCATTCCTGTCCGTCCCTCCTTCCATCTGTTCATCCATCTCCCATCTAATCAGCCAGCCATCCAGGTGTGCACCTAAATACCACTTTATTTCAACGGTCAAACTGAAGCCAGCAGCAGCCGGTAAGTTCTCAACAGCACCAAAGTGATACAACCCAGTTTACCAGAGACCTCCACATAGGAGGAAACAACAACATCTGAAGACTTCACCGGCAAAATACAGCTATTTCAATTTCAGTTTAATTTCAATTCAATTCAACTTTATTTGAAAAGGGTCACAAATTGGGCACGCGGGCCCGTCTTACATTCGGCCTTTCCAATCGCTCATCTTTCGTTCATAAATAGTGCATGATACATTCACATAGGAAAAAAAAACATTGTCAAATGAATTTTGTAAACATAAACAATGCAAATTACCATGTTATGAGGCACATCTACCACCCACCCACCCACACATCACACCACCCATCCACGCACCCCCACCCACACACACACACCCAGGGACCCATACATACCCACCAACCCACCCATCCCCCACCCACACACACTTCCCCCACCCATTCCCCCAACCCACGCACACTCACCCACCCACACAAAGTTTAAAACAGACACGGGTTGAATTCAAGTCAAACTGTCAGCGCTACCAACAGACAAGATACTCTGTTGAAAAACGAGCTGAGAAGAAGCAGCATCTGCCAGCTGCGCAAAACACCTGATGGAGCAGTGGTCTCCATCAACAAAAGACCACAGCACTTATACAGAAGATTGCACAAGAAGAAAAGGACGACATCAAGCTTCACCGCGGCATCTTACTGGAAGCCACCCGGCACCTTACAAGTAAACGATGGGTCATTAAGCGAGTCAAGGCCCATCTCACCAACGACCAGATCAGGGAGATGCTGACAAGAGAGAACAGGAAACTTAAGATCATCAGTGCTGAGAGGATCATCGGCAAGAATAACATCCCCTCCACGGTAACTCCCCTCGTCGTAACATCGGAGGACCGAGTGATCCTTCACTACATTAGATGGGACAAGAATGATCAAGTTCCAGAGCACTATATTCCGAGAGTGCTGCGGTGTTCTTAGTGCCAGAAATTTTGGCACACCCGTGTCACCTGAAAGAGTGAGGTGGAGGTATGTAGATACTGCTCTGGATCCCATCCATACAGTCAGTGCCAGCATGCAAAGACCGACAAGAACTTCAGGAGGCCTAACACTAACAGAACGTGCGCCAACTGCCTCGGCAACCACGACGCCAGGTACCTCGGCTGCCCCTGCCACCAAGACAGCAAGGAAGCTATGAAGATAGCCATCAAATCCATCCTACCATATAAGGAGGCTAGGAGGCAGTACGAGGCCACCAACCGACTCACCAAAAGTGACAAAGCGCAACTGGAAGGCCAACTGAAGGACCTGAGAGCAAAGTTCAGCAGCATAGAAGAAGAAAAAGACAAGACGCAAGAAACACAGACAACAGCCTTTCAGCGCATCCTGGAAGAACTGAAATAAGTTCAGCAGAAGATTGAGCAGGATGTAGCTCGAATGGCTGCTATAAAAGCCGAGACAGACGAAACTCTATCAAAAATTCATGAAGAAAGAGAAAAGACAGAAGAAACGCTTAAAAAGATCCAAGAAGAAAGAGAACAAATAGAACTGCTCAAGTCACAGAAAGAAACTTCCGAAGCAGAAAATGCAAAGACCCAGACAGAAGAAGAAGCAACAGATGAAGAACTAGAACTGGATGAAGAAGGCTACCCAGACCAAGACAAAATATGTAGGGCGGTCATGAATCGGTTCCGCTCTCCACAAAGATAGAACTATCGAGACGATACACGAAATCAAAGAAGAACGAGAAGATTCGAGGAAACCCAAGACGAGGAAATGGGTGGAACAACAGGAGAGACGTCTACCGGCAATCATCCCTGAATGAAACAGCACCATATGACGGGGTGGGTACACAATTACTCCAGGCCTCAACAAGTTTGCGACTCTGTCCAGACATGTAAAACCACAAGGATGAAACGAACTCAATTGCAGCAACTCAACTCTCTCAAGGAAGCAGATATAAGCAGCATCATATACGAAAGAAGAACGAGATACATTATAAAGGCCTCAAATACAACCAAACCGTTATAGTCGAAGGTTGAACGGGGCCATTCGTCTCAGCTTGGAACGGTCAAATCAACCAGCTACTCAACCACCTACTCAACCATCCACTCATATATGAATTCACCCACCTAAGCATTAATTCCTCCCATATTCAACCACACACACACCTAACCCCACTTATTCATCCACCCACAAAACCATCTATCCACCCAGACTACTAAAAAACTTGACACTTTCTACGGAAACACTAACTGGCAATAATTGATAGTTTAGTTTAATGCGACTGAGCAGTCAACAAGTTTGTCATTAACTTCAAACTGTGGCATCTCTATTTACAAATCATAATTTTGTAAACAGTATCCCTATACACACCCAGGCTGTAACTTTAGACCTTCAGGTAATCAGAATATACACCAGACGGGATTGCTTCATTATGCAAATTAGGGCAACTACAGAATATGAGCACAAATCAATAATAATTATTATTTAAAAAATTACATCCGGAGATAATGATGGAAGTTAAACGATAAATTACGAAGAGTATTTTTCTTCCCACACTTGCTATTAGTGTCTATCTTGATCCGTGTTAACAAGACACAAAAGACATATACTCCCGTGTGTTGCTGGGGCCCATAAGGGAAGCAAAGAATAGCAACACTGCAGCCTACCACGCATGTCGTAAGAGGCGACTAAGGAGGCTTGATGGTTCTATCAAGTTCTATCTACTGAGTGAGTGCGTGGCGCGACACTGTGAGCGTTGAGTTTCGTATGAAATGCTTTTGAATCTGCCCGAGGTATTTTGGAACGTGACTGCATGTTCGGAGCGATGGCGGATGGCTATGTCCCAGAGTTGACCGGTTTTTGCCTTATGCAGAAATGCGTGGCTGCTGGGCTTCTGGTTGACTGCCACTGCCATCGACGATGAACTATATTTCGTGGACTGTGTGGGTGAACATCTAGGAAACATCCAGATGGGAAAATGACTGCCGATTCCATCCGAAATGAACTGGGTGTTTTGTGGGGGACTATTGTGTTGACATTCTGGTGGTGGCATTATGCACAGTGTTATTGTGTGGGCTGTTGTTTGTCGAGACTCCTGTCTTTTCCACTTTTCACATTGGACAATGGGGAGCGTTTTGTGTGATATTCACTGGCACAGGAACGGAGCATAATGGGGACGACCCGTTGCTGTGAAGTTGGAACTGCGACTAACTAACTAACTAAAAGACATATAGATAACGAAACAAATGTAAACAACACAACACAAGCAAGAAAAGATACAAGACAACAGACATGATAGAAAATAAAGCAGATAAATAGACACACACAATAGATATAAGACAAATAAACCAGAAAGGAAACGTAAAAGAAAAGACAAAAGACAAGAAACAAAAGTTTAAAAAAACATTTTAAAAAAACAATAAAGAAGAATCATATATATAAAAGACACACAGAGACATGTGTATGCTTTCCACCTTTTAAAATCGTAGTTGTGCATATATGGAAATGGCAAAGTGTAGGCCGGAACGTTTATGTTCAGGTCAGACAGGAAAGTTAAACTTCCCATTAGTTGTCAGAGCTTGGATTGTATCTTTCTCCATTAGTGCAGGCTGTCGTTCGGCAACCGCATGGGGCCTCGAACTGTTTCCTTTGGAAAGGGGTCGTCACTGTGCTTATTTGTAGTTGTAATCATTTTCAGGCGATCAGATTCCACATTGGGGAATATCAAGTAAGAACCAAAAAAAAAATGGTGGATTTGATTGCGACGTCCTGTCATGGATATGCAACTAGTTAACTTGATGAGGTGGCACACGTAAGAATATCAATCACGAAATGAGAAAACTGAATAGTAGTATCTTAGGAACGCTTTGGACCAGATGGAAAGGGCCGTAATGATAACATCTAAAGACTTAAAAATTACATGTGCTGGCGGCGAGAAAATTAAGTGGTAACAATTAATAGAGAAAACGGAAAAAGAAGCTGGTTTCAAATAGAACCAAAATATCATAGCCGGTTGAACGAGAGCCAAGTTATTTATTTTGTCTACAAGTAAAGTGAAGAAGTGAAAGAGAAAAAGAATAACAAGGTATAGGACGCATTAGGGATCTGCACACAAAAAAATCTATTAAAGGATATTAGGCTGTGTCAGGTGGAATCAACAGTAGTCTTTTGCATTATGGAAAACATAGTTACTAATAAAAAGTTGTTAATTGCAGTCAGAACAAGTGCGTTGAAGTGCTAAGTGCAATCTGTACCAGTGTTTGGACGTGAAACATGGACACTAAGCAGATACGCTGAAAAGTATCTGATAGCAGTGGGATTGTGGTTTCTCAGGAAAACGCATAGAATACAATGGACACCAGAAAAACCAATGAGCAAGTCCTGCAACGAACATATGAAAACTGTTATATCTTCTTCTTCTTCTTCTTCTTCTTCTTCTTCTTCTTCTTCTTCTTCTTCTTCTTCTTCTTCTTCTTCTTCTTCTTCTTCTTCTTCTTCTTCCGCATTCCGAGCCATTGAGGTTCTTTGCTGCAGATTCAAGCCGTCTTCATTCGTCTCTCTAGTCCGAATTCGAGACTTATTTATCTGTTTCGTGGGGGAGCTTGAGTTTCTCAATGACTCTGAGAGCTATGCCGGCGGTAGCGTAGTTACCAGCAGGGCCTCCCAAGCCGGACAGGTCAAAGGGCAGAGAACAGACTAAGAGAAACACAGGTTGGGGTTTGAAGCGTGGGGTTAACATCCCCACCTTTGTAAATACTATTTTGTTACGAAAACTGTTACATGCTTAGAAAAAATAGGCATGGACAGTCAAGAGTTTGTGGGCATTTTATGAGAAGAAATAAACTTAAGAACGTGGTGACAACTGGCAAGATCGAGGGAAAAAAACAAGAGAATGGCAGAGAGGTAAATACCTGGATGGTCTGACCACGTGAAATAATCGGGACACGGAACTGATCCAAGACTGGTGATCTATAAGATCGTGACCCATGTCGCCCAGGCTTATCGGCATGGCACTTGATGGTGATAAATAGCTAACAAAGTATCTTAATTTGCATTGGATACAAGAGGAGCGTGTTTTCCTAACGCCTTAGTTCACTGTAGTTTACTTAGTTCTCTACAAGAGTTCCACAGTCTGTCTTCACTCTCAGTTCACTGTAATTTACTTAGTTCTCTACAAGAGTCCCACAGTCTGTCTTCACTCTGTTTGTATAGTCTTTAGTTTTAACATTGTGTCTCTACTCTTTTTCTTTTCTTTTCTTTTTTTGATTATTTATTTATTTATTTATTTATTTATTTATTTATCCTGTGTGTTTACTCATATTACTGTAATATGTTTGTTTACTCTATATTTTTTCTAAGCCTCTTGTTGGGTTTGTTTTCTCCGTTTGTCTTTGATTATGTGTATGTGTGTTGTTGTTTTTTTTTTTTTTTACTTCGTTTGCTTTTGTTTATATTTACTAGTGTTATCTATTCTTGTTTTTGTCTGCTCTGTCTGATTTACTCTGTTCACATTTGCATTTTTTTGTGTGGGTATCTGTTTGTTTTCTGTTGTTTTTCTTTTCTCTTTGTGTCTACTGTTGTTTGTTTTGTTTGTTTGTGTTGTTTTTTTGTGTGTGTGTTTTTTACTGTTAGTCTACTCTTGTTTTTTATATATCTTGTCCACTCTTGACTTTGTTTATTCCGTTGTTTTACTCCTCTTGTTGTTTACTCTCATGCTTGTTTAGTCTGTGAAAAATCATCATCATCATCATCCAGTGTCTTGCCGGCTGGCGTGGGCGATCATGCCTTTCCACAAATTACGATCTCCGACGTCATGGATCAATTCATGTTTTGATTCCCTTCCGTACCATGACACAAGACTGTCAATAATTTACCCACGCTGCCTTCCTCTATCTCTCTTTCCGCAAATCTTACCGGTTGTCACAACATGTTCCAGTTTTTGTCTTCTCATGACGTGGCCAAAAAAAAATATGTTGACTGTTTCTTTCTGATGTTCATGATAATTTATCTTTTTGCGACACTTTTCCCTTAAAACTTCCTGATCGCTCTTTTTTCTTTTTTTTCTTTTGCTTTCCAATTAATTTTCAGCATTCTTCTATAAAACCACATCTTCAAGGCTTCCAATAATGTTTTCGATTATTTACTATTTGTCCAGGACTCGCAGCCGTATGTTAAAATAGGTTAAATGTAACATGCAAGAACTCTTTTTCTGACTTTCAAGGACAGTGACTTATGAAATATATCTCTCCAAATAAACGCTGAGAATTTTTTTCTTCTGTATTTTCAAAAAGCGGTTTTCACACGGGGAGCACATTGCCTGTTAAAGTGTTACCTGTTTGCAGTGTGTGTGGGTGTGTAGTGGGTGGGTTGGTGGGTGGGTGTATGGGGGGAGGGGGTGTTTATTTTTCATACCATTAATTTCTATGCTCATCAACATACTGATGCAAATCGCATTTATTATATGATCTCAAGATGTAGCAAATTCTGGCAAAAGGTCGTAATCTGTTTGCCAAATTGTCTATTATTTTTTTTTTTTTTTTTTTTTGGTATTTTTCATTCTCTGCGTTTTTTAAGATACAAAATCACCCTTGCGGTGCTGCACCAGATAGTGTTGCTTGTCCTCAATGACCATGTCTGCTATTGCTAATGATTGTTCCTTCATACATGTGTCCCATCTCCTTCGTCTTCTGCATCTCCTTCTTCTCCGCCGCCTCCTAATCCTCCTGCTCTTCCTCATGTTTCTGCTGCTCCTTCTTCTTCATCTTATTATTAATATTGTTTTATTGCTGCTGTTCCCGCTGCTGCTGCTGTTGTTTGTACCTTCTCTTTGGATAATCCACACTGTTCTTTACCAATTTCCATCTTTATTTTCTTTCTTTTTTGTCCATTATATTTCTGAATAGATGTTCTGTGACATGGCTTATTTATTTATTTATTTATTTATTTATTTATTTATTCATTCATGTATTTATTGTGGCGCTCGCTCGCTTTGAACTCAATCGTAGTCCATACACACTATTTATAGTAGAGATGGACTGAATTTTGCGTGTGGATTAGCTTTCCCTATTAACAATGTCCCTCGCCTTCAGGCGAACCCACGCGGACTTCAGAGGTACTTGGCTTATGAAGTTGATTGTGTGAAATTGTTCACCTCCAGTTACTCCTGGACAGTTTCACGGAATAATGCTGCATCGGTTTTTGCAATCGCTATATAACAACTAGGAGTAATTGACTTTCTCCGTAATCCCGTATATCCACGTAGGGTAACTGTAGCTGCGCGAGATTCGATAACGGATCGCGTCGCGTTGGTTATCTACGGGGGAATGTGAGCCGGTCGCTCAGAAAGCAATGGCAAACTACTGAGCGTAATCTTGCCAAGACATCAACAACAGCGGTAAAATGCTGGTAGTGACATCGATGTCATGTAAATAGGATATGCGATATATATATATATATATATATATATATATATATATATATATATATATATATATATATATATATATATATATATATAATAACTAATTCATTGGTTTGTTTACAATCGCTACTTAACAGCTAATTCATTTGGGGGTTGTTGTTTTTTTTTTTTTTTTTTTTTTTGCAATCGCTATATAACAACTAATTCATTGTTTTTACTTTTATGTCACATTTATCTTCGCTCCGGGACATGCAGGAGTTGGGAGAATTGATAAACTTGCTGGTGCTGCATCCCCTGCAGATGGCCACCCTATGTATGGACTGTGCCGATGCTTCTAACGCCCTTAGAGGGAGAGAGAGAGAGAGAGAGAGAGAGAGAGATGTGGAGAGCGAAAGACTTTCACGCCAATGAATCCACTTCGTTGTCCAGAATAAGGGACTTGGGAGTCGGACTGACACGTCCAGACACGAGACGCACACCGCGGGAATACGGGGTCTCGTCAACCAACACAGGACTGGCACTATTAGCCACCGGACGCTGATGCATATGTGTGTGCGTAAGAGGGAGGGAGGGATCTGAACACCTATGGACTAGTCCGGAGTGCATGGATGATACCCTAATAGATAACTAACTAATTTGGCTGTTCTAGTCCACTACGTTATCGGAGTTTGATAAATGATTTCTACGTCATCTTAGATTGATACCTCATTTCTTGATGGTCGTCGGTTGATATGTTATTTCTACGCCATGGTGGTTTGACAAATCATGTCTACGTCACTGGGGGTTTGACAAATCACTTTGACGTGATCTTGGTTTGACACGTCATATTACGCCATTGTCGTTTGACAAATAAATTGCGGTTATTTGGCAAGACGTTTCTAAATACGTGTGATTTAATCAGTTGTGATAAAATAAACTGTGGTTTGACATATCGTGCTGGTCGTTTTATATATCACATCTACGGCATCATGGTTTGACTAATAATATCTACAACATCGTGGTTTGACAAAAGATGTTTACGTTGTTGAGGTTTGACAAGTAATGTTTACATTATGGTGGTTTGACAAATGTCTTATCACCCTTACTGAAACATCGAAATATACCCATGTCCGCAAACCGACGGATAATAAACAGCATATTCACACCAACCCCATGCTACCAATCTCAAACCTGGACTGAATCGAAATTACACCTTCGCAAAATCAACACCTGCGAAATGAGATGCCTGAAGAGAGCTGCCAACTTAACAATCCGAGACCGAGTAAGAAATGCTACTATCATGCAGACTGTGGGATCAACACCTTGTGCCACATTTATTGAAAGACAGAAGATCAAGTGGTTTGGCCATGTAGTTAGAATGCAACACCAGCAACTACCATCACTGGCCTTACATCAAAGATCATCTGCGACGAGACAACGAGAACGTCCACGAAGCAAATGGATTGATGACATCAAAGACATTGTACAACCACACGGAATGACACTATTCAGTGCCGCCCACCGGGCGCTGGAACGCAAATTATTCCTTCCCACGACGCTTGACGGCAGAAGTGGAAGATGATGATGATGATGATGATGATGATGATGATGATGATGATGATGATGATGATGATGATGATGATGATAATGATCATGATCATGATCATGATGATCATGATCATGATCATGATGACAAATGTCTACGTCGTTGAGGTTTGACAGATAATGTCTACATGGTTGAGATTTGACAAATAATGTCTACATGGTTGAGGTCTGACAAATCATACCTTTGGCATGGTAGCTAGATAAACCACTCCTTGTGGTGCAACAAATAATCCGCATGAACATCCTGTTCTCTGCGCGGAAAACAAAAAGGCACTTTAAAACGAAAATGAAAACAAAGCCTTGACATCATCGAAGTCACATGTCCTGCAATAAAAGAACGACATTTCAACCTCTTTGAACCCACGCCTTCTCCCCACATCCGTTGATTGCAGATATTTCTCGCGGGTGATCTACTGACTTTGATATTGCAAAAGAGACGCCATTGGTCGACATATAAAAGCATCGCGTGATCTTGTCCAATAAACGGTTTTGCTTCCTTCTTCCTGTTGCCAGTTTGGGTGGAAATGTGCGTGTCTTAGGGAATTATCATAAATGACCAGAGTTCCTCGGAGTCTACAGCCATAATGTGGGATAGAGAAAACTTGTAAAGTTTACATTATCCAGCAATTCATTTTTAAATAGGGCTTTATTAGTTACCACTTCAAAAGACCTTGGCGTGAAAAATTCTGATTTGGCTCAAAATGTTAACTGTGTCCTTGGCGTGAAAAATTATGATTTGGCTCAAAATGTTAACTGTGTCCTGGTCAGATGATCTGGTTGAAAATACCGTATTTTGATGGAACGGATTGACTTATAGATTACGACACCCGTCTCTGGCTCGTGTAGACCTGGTTCATGTCAGTGAAGGCCGGAGGGGGGGGGGGGGGGGGGGCATTAGAGAAGAACGGCAAAACTCTTCCTTCCTGAACCTGGGGTAGTAGGTTAAACCCTCAAGATAAGGACGAAAAACTCGTAGAACCCATATGGACGACCCGAACGCTAGAAATCCTGGACATCGACCAGAGCTGGCCGGGCAACATTTCATAAATAGAAAACCTACCCACAACACGCAGGCGTCTATAGCGAAGGGGTAGTTAACGTGATTTGTAATCTCGCATACGGCGTTTGAAATTAGCTGCAGCCGATTTGGAAGCAGATCGCCTTGTGTTGATTGTTAACAGTGGTATGAGCGTCGGTTGTTCAGAAACCAGTGTGCAGACTAGTGAACGTAAACTTACCTAGTAGATCCCAAACAGCTAAAACAAATGTTGGGGTTGATTGTGACATACTGTAAAGGACATGCGACTAACTTTGAACCCAATAAATGGAATATTTATGGCATGTGTGGCCGTGGTAGACACGAGTTTGAATCCAAGAACACGACCTGATCCGGATTGTAGGGGACGTCTGAGATGGCGAACCGTGATCGCCAACCTTATGGGCATGGTACATGATGATGATGATGATGATGATGATGATGGTGATGATGATGATGATGATGATGATGATGATGATGATGATGATGATGATGATGGCAGATATAGTCATTGGGGTGAGAAGACCAGGACTTCTGACATTTTAGGCCAGAAAAAGAAAACGAATAAGAAGAGGAGAGGAGAGAGAAGAACAGGATGAAGAAGTGGAGGCTGGGAGAGAGAAGAACAGGAAGAAGAAGTGGAGGCTGGGAGAGAGAGAAGAAGAAGAAGTAAGGGGAGGAGGAATATGAGAAGAAGAAGAATAGGAAGAAGAAGAAGAAGAAGAAGAAGAAGAAGAAGAAGAAGAAGAAGAAGAAGAAGAAGAAGAAGAAGAAGAAGAAGAAGACGAAGAAGAAGAAGACAAGAGGGGTCGATTAGGAAAGGAAGGATGAGACGGGGGAGAGGAAAAGGTGGAAGGAAGATGGATGGGAGGAGGGGATTATGCAATGTGGCGGAAGGGAGGGAGGAGGAGAATGCCAACGTTATCTCGGTTAATACGCTCATCAGTTCTTAATGCGGGCAGTGACAGCATCCTTAAAACTGGCTGTCGGACAGTGGGTACATGTCTGATCGTGAACTGCCTCGGGGAATCCCTACAAGTGTTGCTGTCATCCCAACTTGGACAAGAGATAATGGACTTTCTGCTGTTTTTCCGTGAATGTGTTTCTCGTGTGAAAGTCTTTCTTTCTTACGGAAAAATCAACCTTGTCGCAAACGTTATGAGTAGTTAAATATAACTGGCGCTGTAGCGTTAGAGTAGTTAAATATAACTGGCTCTGTAGCGTTAGAGTAGTTAAATATAACTGGCTCTGTAGCGTTAGAGTAGTTAAATATAACTGGCGCTGTAGCGTTACAGTAGTTAAATATAACTGGCTCTGTAGCGTTAGTGTAGTTAAATATAACTGGCTCTGTAGCGTTACAGTAGTTAAATATAACTGGCTCTGTAGCGTTAGAGTAGTTAAATATAACTGGCTCTGTAGCGTTAGAGTAGTTAAATATAACTGGCGCTGTAGCGTTACAGTTGTTAAATATAACTGGCTCTGTAGCGTTAGAGTAGTTAAATATAACTGGCTCTGTAGCGTTAGAGTAGTTAAATATAACTGGCTCTGTAGCGTTAGAGTAGTTAAATATAACTGGCTCTGTAGCGTTAGAGTAGTTAAATATAACTGGCTCTGTAGCGTTAGAGTAGTTAAGTATAACTGGCGCTGTAGCGTTAGAGTAGTTAATTATAACTGGCTCTGTAGCGTTAGAGTAGTTAAGTATAACTGGCGCTGTAGCGTTAGAGTAGTTAAATATAACTGGCTCTGTAGCGTTAGAGTAGTTAAATATAACTGGCTCTGTCGCGTTAGAGTAGTTAAATATAACTGGCTCTGTAGCGTTAGAGTAGTTAAATATAACTGGCTCTGTCGCGTTAGAGTAGTTAAATATAACTGGCGCTGTAGCGTTAGAGTAGTTAAATATAACTGGCTCTGTAGCGTTAGAGTAGTTAAATACAACTGGCTCTGTAGCGTTAGAGTAGTTAAATATAACTGGCCCTGTAGCGTTAGAGTAGTTAAATATAACTGGCGCTGTAGCGTTAGAGTAGTTAAATATAACTGGCTCTGTAGCGTTAGAGTAGTTAAATATAACTGGCTCTGTAGCGTTAGAGTAGTTAAATATAACTGGCTCTGTAGCGTTAGAGTAGTTAAGTATAACTGGCTCTGTAGCGGAGACGTCTTTGTGACGAAGGAGTTACTGACGCAATTCGTAATCGCGTGTACAGCGTTCGAAACACAGTTGTGGGTGGTTTGGTAGGAGACCGCATTGCGTTGGTTTTCATACAACGGTACGAGTGCCGGTCGTTCAGAAATCAATGACGAACTTCAATGTCCTGTAAAGGATATACAACTAAATTTAGTTAAATGTCCCCATGGGGCGGACAAAACGATCAAAATATACATAAAAACGAACATAACAAATTGGTACTTCCCTAAAGAGGCTTGCTAATCCGTGCAAGGGAAACAGAGTAAGCCAGAGAAACATGCACGTGGAAAGATAGAAAACACCAGAAAAACAACTAATAAAATAAAACAACATCATCTCCGTTGAACGATCAAATGCCAAAGAGAGGTGGAGAATCAAGATCGCAAGTGTCTTATTGAAGGTGAACCGTCAGTCGAAGACAGAGATAGTAATGCTGCCCTCATGTAAATCATTCGGAGAGTGGGCTTCCTAGCCACAGACATATAAAAGCACTGATGTAATCCTGCCTGCAGTTAGTAAATCTTACGCAACTGCACACCAATATCCCGTGCACCAACCTCTCAGATAGAAAGGTGCATAGAGGCGTGATGTTATTAATTAGTCGCAGCTTCAGCTTCACGGCATAGGGTCACCCCATAATGTTCCGTTTCTGTGCCAATGAATATCACATAACATACTCCTCACTGTCCCGTGTTAAAAGTGGAACTCACAGCAGTCCCGACAAACCAACAAGTACACATAGGCATCCATGCTAGAATATCAACACGAATGTCCGCCACGACAATTATAGTACATCATCGATGGAAGCAGCAGACACTTGAAAAACAGCAGTTGCACACAGATTGCTGCATAAGGCACAATTAACTAATTCAGCAATAGGCAGTCCATTATTTTTCTGAACATGCATTTCACAATACAAACCAACTCGGACAGATGTAAAAGTGAATACGTCACGCTAACCGAATATCAAACTGAACGGTCATAGACTAAGTGTTGTGGACAAATACACCTATTTTGGCAGCACTGTGTCATAAGCTGCCACAATTAATGACGAAGTGAATGCAAGAATTTTCAAGACCAGAGCGGCCTTTGGCAGACTACAAGAATGTGTGAAACAGAAGTGGAATAAGCCTGTAAACAAAGCTGAAAGTGTACAAAGCAGTCGTATTATCCACACTGCTATATGTTTGCGAAACTTGGACTGTTAAACCACTTCCACCCAGTCTGCCTTAGGAAGCTATTGGAAATTAAATGGCAAGATAAGATCTCAGACACTGAAATCCTAGAAAGAACGTCCATGCCCAGTATCCACACTCTACTAATGAAGAATCAGATTCGCTGGGCTCACCTGACTTCGCATGCCAGATCACAGGCTCCCTAAACGATTTTTTACGGTGAGTTGCGTTGTGGTAAACGGTTCCAATGCGGCCGGAGGAAACGCTTTAAAGACATTGAAGATATCGCTCAAAGCTTGTGAAATTTATCACGACACACTTGAGACTGCTGCCGAAGACCGAAATTCATGGCGTACATCATTACGCAAGAGTATAGTCACGTGTGAAGTAAACAAGACTGCAAGAGCTGTGGGGGAAAAGACTGGACAAAATAATCATCGTAGGAGATCCTCCTCCTGAAACGCCAATTATTCTTTGCCCACACTGTCAAAGAACATTTCGAGCCAATATAGGCTTACCAGCCATCTTAGAACTCACGGCTCAAAACTTTCAAGCCTCACTGAATGAAATGAATGGTCATCATCATTTTTTTATGGACAAACACCAGAACCACGCACTCAACTCAGTAGCTAGGCGACGGAACCATGTCCTGTCAGTCCAAAATCGAGACTAATGCGTAAGCAAACCATAGCGAGAAGCAAAACCACTCCAGAGACCTTAACAGATCAGAAGGCTTTTCACCATATTGGACCGGAAGATGTATGTACTTCCAAGGAATAACGAGGAAGAAAATCATCTCATATCATATCTCATCAGGTTCCTTTTGTACCTTGCAGTGTCGAGATGAAGCATAAACAGCGGGAGAGTGTCCGTTCATAGGCTTCATGTATCCAGATTCCCATAGACTCTGTAATTGCTTCTGTCCATCATTTACGTGGCCGGCCTCTTCACCTGCTTCCGTTTGGTGTGTATATCATTGCTTGTTATGGTATACTGTTAGTTGGTAATGCAGTTATAAAGCTAAACTATTTTCCTTGCTGTTTTCTGATGAAATCTAGCGCTGCTATAACCCCCACTTTAGTCCTGATTTCTTCATTTCTGATTCTCAACTCTCAGCTCGGACCCAAAGAAAAGTATCGTGAGAACCATGGGCATACCAATTCCCGAGAATTAATGAATACGTGCTCACTCCTTGAGCTTCCTGCTACGCCCATGGAAACAATGGGCGAGCGGCAAGATTACATCACGTCAAAAGTAGCCTAGCAGATGTCATAGTTGGCAGATTTTGCTCAGACTTCCGCGTGTCTCGGCATTACTGCCACCAACTCAGATCTGGTCCCCGGGGATGTCACTGGGTCGTCTGTCCTAGATCGTTTTGCGTTGTTAAGTCTACTCCTGGTATTTATTACCTTACTTAGACATGGCTCAGGCTTCTGAGTTTCTGGGCATGGCTAAGTTCAAGGACGAAACTAGAGGAATATCTTGTGACAACTTCAAGCATAAATCCAGATCATGAGAAAACGTGTTGTGACTGGCATGTTAACTTTGGGACAAATGTGTGCGACGTTCAACAGCCAATGGCCTGTCCAATGCAGAACTGCCTACGAAGCAGTCATCCAAATTGTCTCTCTGTCGTAAACCCATGTTGCTGTCGTGTATAAATTGTCTATCACGTCTTGAACTCAACTACATTGTGTTCTCCCCACAAGACACCAAAGACACCACAATCCCTCGACATACAATCGCAACTTATTTAAACACTATCTCAGTACAGACTATATGGCCTCTTGAAAAGAAAACAATAATAATAATAATTATCTGAAAGGACAACCAGTGTAATAAACATTCTCCTAACTGGGGTACGATACATCTACTAATCATAAATGCCATGTCAAATATTACTAGGGTGAGTCAATAAGTAAGTCACAAATGGATGTAGAAAAATAATTAACTATGATAACGAATTGGAACCAGTTTATTTTCATACATTCTTGTATTTCTCAACATAATGTCCACCAACATTGATGCACTTATTCCATCTTTTTATCCCAAACCGGCTCCATAAATCTGTGTGTCTTGTGCTCATTTACCGGCCATCCAACAGAACTGTGTGACTTACTTATTGATTCGCCCTCGTTACTTTTTCTACCCAACTATGCACCGCTTTAGGGGAAATCGGTGGGGGGCTAAGTCCACTGAAAACACACCTTGGCGGGAGACATTTCGCGAATGACGCCGAAGTTGAATGTGAAGTGAACACGTGGTTTAGAAAACAGGGCACGCAGCTCTATGCGACCGGTTTGGGAGGACTAATAAAAACGATGAGATAAGTGCATCAATGTTGGTGGAAATTATATTCAGAGATAATGAGACAATGTATGTATAAAAGTAAACTGGTTTCAAGTTGTTATCATATTTAGTTATTTGTCTACAGCCATTTGTGACTTACTTATTAACTTACCCTCGTAGTTTTATGAAGTCGGGTATTATCGGTTATTGCACATTTTTCATGTGTTTATAATGCATGCCGGCTCGGTGGCGACGGATTACGGGCGCAGTTTGTAATCCCGCATACCGCGTTCGAAACCATCTGCGGGCGATTTGGCAACAGACTGCCTTGCGTTGGTTTTCTACGAAATGCTATGGGTGCGGTCGTTCAGAAAGCAATGGCAAACTACTGAATGTAAACTTGCCAAGAAATCAAGAACAGCCAAAAAATACTGGGGTTGACTGCGACATCATGTAAAGGATATGCAACTAATTTTCTTTTTATAACGCAAATTGTTTCCGGTTTGTCACTGTTGTCTAGGATTAACTCCATAAGTGAAGTGTGAATGAAATAATGTGTGAGGACAGAATGTCAGACGGGCATGCGTTCCAGATTCTTAACCCTTTCAAAATAAATTTCTCTCGTTCGTTGGTTTCACTTCTCCTCTTCCCCGGTACACCTCCCTCCATAGTTATTCTTTCCGGACTTGCATGTCGTTTTACATGCTAAATATTTGGAGGACAGCATGGCCGAATTGATAGGGCGATCGCTCTTAAACTTCCGGTGTGCTAATGGCGTGGGTGTAGGTTCAACCCCTACACCGTTGAGTGAGACTAAAATGTTGACTTCTCGTTCTTGACTTGAGGATGTAAATTACAAGTAACTCTAAAGTCGGAGTGGGTTCGTCTGATCGCGAGGGACACTGGTAACAGGGTAAGCGAATTGGAAGTAGTAGTCATTGACTCTCCACTCGGCCAGGCTGATCTCCAATCTAGATATTAAAAGCTGATCTATTTCTGTACTGTCTCTCCATTGATAAAAATACACGTTGATCTATTTCTGTTATCGGTTGTCTGTTTGATTGTTGTCGCATTGAGATGTCCATTGTTTTGTTAACTTTGTAATTGCAATAACTATATGAGATCGACTGTTTCTGCAAAACTCATTCCAGTGCATTAGAAGTAGGAGCACATGTGTGTGGACTACGTTTGAGTTAAGTGAGTGAACGAAAAAGTGATGATTGTGAATCTGCAACCTTGACCTGACCTCAAGAACATGAGGTCAAAGGTGGCGTAGCAAGTCAGCAGCGTTATATGGGGGGTCAAAATAGGCGGAGCCAGACAGGAGCGTTATGTAGTAGTCAAAATAACTATATTAGATTGGCTGTTTCTACAACTTTTGGTGGGGTATTGGTACATAATCAAGCAGATGTGGTCGCGGCCCTTTGGCATCGTACGTAAAGTGCAGAAGAACAGTTAGATCATCTCCGCTTCAAGATAATAGTGCTGCAGGGAGTGACTGAAGACCTGGCCGACACTCAACACTCCGAGTAAAGCCCACACGGATTCATAATCAGACTTCTACTGGTACCATTAGTATTGGGACTCTTCGCTGGCTGTAGCAAATGAGGACGTGGCACGTATAGGAATGTCCCGAGTGCCGTGATGTCGGTTCTTAACTCAACTCAGCTCAGCTCAGCTCAACTCAACTCAACTCAACTCAACTCAACCATAGTAGTTTCTCAGTTCCCGCTTGTGTGTGTGTGTTGGTGTTGTTGTTATTGTTGTTGTTGTTGTTGTTGTTGTTGTTTTAGTAATACTGAGTCGTCAGCATAACCAAGAGACATGTATGTCTAATTCCCCGATTGCAACGGCATGGTATTGTTCCTTGTCAACATTCTCTTTAAGATCCATCGAGCTGAACTCAGCACACAAGACAAACGGATACATGGGCACGTGCAACTATGCCACGATAAATTATGTTTCTTTCATGCCATCTGTCGCAGATGTTATATAATCCACTTTCTTTTTTTCTTTTTTTTCTGCCACAACACGCTCAGATTCGTCATTTATCTTGGCGCTCTACTTTCCCGAGGCTCATTTGTTGGCTGGTTGAAAGGCACATGGTGAAGGTCGGCATGGCCGAATGGATAAAAACGCTTGTTGTTAAACATCCGATGTGTTCATACCGAGGTATTTGGTTCAACCCCTGCACTGGTCAGTTTGACTAAAATGTTTATTCTCGTGCTTGATTTTAGGCGTAAATTACAAGAACTTCTGAAGTCGGAGTCGGTCCGCCTGATGGCTGGGGACATTGGTAATAGAGAAAGCTAATCCACACGCAAAAATAATTCCGGTGCATTAGAAGTAGTAGCATGTGTGTGTGGACTACGTTTGAGTTCATAGTGAGAGAACGAAAGAGAACGAAAGAGTGATGACTGTGAATGTGAAACTTTGACCAGACTGCAAGACCATGAGGTCAGAGGTTGTGGAGCCAAACAGGAGCGTTATGTGCGGTCAAAAGTGGTGGAACCAGGCAGGAGCGTTATGTGGGGGTCAAAGGTGGCGGAACCAGACGGGAGCGTTATGTAGGGGTCAAAGGTGGCAGAGCCAGATAGGAGCGTTATATAGGGGTCAAAACTGGTGAAGCCAGGCTGGAGCGTTATGTGGGGGTCAAAGGTGGCGGAGCCAGACAGGAGCGTTATGTAGGGGAAGAGGGGGGGTCAAAAGAGGCGGAGCCAGACAGGAGTGTTATGTAGGGGTCAAAAGTGGTTAGGCCAGACAGGGGCGTTATGTGGGGGTCAAAGGTGATAGAGCCAGATAGGAGCGTTATATAGGGGTCAAAGGATGGCAGAGCCAGATAGGAGCGTTATATAGGGGTCAAAAGTGGCGGAATCAGCGTTAGATAGGGGTCAAAGAAGAATAGTCAACCAACACAGAACTGGTGTGTGTCTTTTTGTCTGTCGATCTGTCTGTCTCTCTGTTGTCACGCTTGATGGGAGGGAACGAACGAACCAACGAACGAACGACCTTTATTTTCAAAGAGTCCGAAATTGGGCACGCAGGCCCGTCTTCCATTCGACCCATCCAATCACTCATCTTTCGCATATCAATTATCAATTGTCCACGTTTGATCTTAACACATACGGACTGAATGGTTAGGGGGAGAGTGAGGATAACAGGACGACTAACTACTTCAGTAACTAATTATAGGAAACCTGCCCACAAAAGAAGAGGTTTAGTATTCGTGGTTCTGGCATGAGCATATTCTTGTTTGCGCTCGCTCGCTTTAAACTCAAGCGTAGTCCATATACGGTCTTGCTAAAAGCACTGGTCAACATGTTAGTCCAACTGACCTGTGTAGGGGTTGAACCCGTTACCTCAGCATCAGCACACCGGATGTAAACGATCGAGCGTTCTTATCAATTCGCCATTGCTGACCTCCCGTATGATCATATTTGATTCCGCGCGAGTTCTGCGGAGCTCGTGCGTTGTGCTAAATAAAACTCTACTGCGATTTATGAGACACGACTGGAGTTTATCCACATCGTTCCGTTTGTAAATACATGTAAAGTTTCATTGTGACACTGTGCTATGCGATATGCGTGAGCGGTCAAGATCCGCCATCTCACGCAAAAACCATAATCGTGGGCCAAATCTGTGTTCTTGTCCCGAACAAAAAGTGTACAAATAAAGTACGACATTGATACACTTATTACGGTTGGTATTATGCTTTGAAGACACGCGCACAGAAAATGAACACAAAAAATAAACAATACAAAAACCATTGACCTTTTCTGGATTTCTGAAATATCATACTGAAGAGCTGGTGTTTTCTTCAAAGCTCCAAACGTTCAAGACCCACGCATTTGTGAGTTATAATGAAATGTATGTCACGAACTGTGTACTCTAGCTTCTCGACCATAGGACGAACTCTGTACACTAGCTGTTCGACCACGGTGAGAGCAGATGCAGAATGACAAGCAGCAGTAGATCTCGCTAATTGAGATAAACAAAAATAGCATTCATCAAACGGTCTTGCGTCATGCCGACAATAATCGACCAATGATTGTCGTCGGAATATTCTATCTCAACAAGTCATACCAAGTTGAGAGTTCACTTATTGAGGTAGTTGGGGGGTCGTTGCTGTGTGGCAGCTTGCAGACTTGCTCAATGCCGGAACGTGACGGTCATTAATCTGGTTTAAAGTTGAGTGATGATTAATAATTCATGGCGACGTGTCATTAGTGACTTGTGTGATTTGAGTTCTTGGTAGGGGTTTCTTTGTGGGGAATCTGGTTGTTTATGGACATTCTAGTGGCATTCATCGCGTTCATGGTCGTAATTGTCTTCTTTGATGTGGCAATTATATCTTTATACTGTGTCACAACGCACGCATGTATGTAGTGCACACATACATACATACATACATACATACATACATACATACATACATACATACATACATACATACATACATACCTACCTACCTACCTACCTACCTACCTACCTACCTACCTACCTACCTGCCTGCCTGCCTGCCTGCCTGCCTGTCTGTCTGTCTGTCTGTCTGCCTGCCTGCCTGCCTGCCTGCCTGCCGCACAGCCATCCATCCACCCAAGCTACTCGTCAACGCGCTCATTAATGAACACGCAGACAACCCCCAAGTGCTCATCTATACAGATGGATCTGTTGTAAAGAAGCAGAGAAGTGTATGGGCATTTACAGCCCGTTCAGCGGGCCGAATCGTCCAAGAATCCAGTGGTGCCCACACTATGCCCACAAGCAGCATGACGATGGAGGTGATGGCAGTTACACAGGCTTTCATATGGCTGGAATCACAGCATTATACCAACGTGTGTGTACTAAGTGATTCAATGAGCATGATTCGGAAGGTCGAAGCTGGATCTGTACGTAGACAGTAGACTGAGTCGCTGAGGAAGTCTGGTGTCCGTAAAGTCACCTTCATCTTTGTCCCGGGACATGCGGGAGTCGAGGGAAATGAACGAGCTGATAAACTGGCTGGCTCTGCACCCCCTACAGATGGCGAGCCCATGGATCGTCCCAGTGGATTCATCCATCCATCCATACGTCCAGGTAGACATACAGACACACACGTGGATTCATCCATCTATCCATACGTCCAGGTAGACATACAGACACATACGTGGATTCATCCATCCATCCATACGTTCAGGTAGACATACAAACACATACGTGGATTCATCCATCCATCCATACGTCCAGGTAGACATACAGACACATACGTGGATTCATCCATCCATCCATACGTTCAGGTAGACATACAGACACACACGTGGATTCATCCATCTATCCATACGTCCAGGTAGACATACAGACACATACGTGGATTCATCCATCCATCCATCCATACTGTCACTTGTTTAAATTCCAGAGAGAAGGTTGGACTCAACAAGCACATCTATAAAACTGATTATCTGTTGGGGTTATTGCCTGACTTTGGTCTACACTCCTCTCTTCTGTCTTCCCTTCCATATATCTACTTCTGTCACTCTCTCTATTATTCTCTCAACACATACTCCGACAACATTTCCTTTCAACATATAATAAAAGATTTATTAATAAAGAAAACTATGTCCGGTGTGTGTATGGATATTGTCTGTGTAGTTGCTATTGTATTCTATGGTTGTGGACAGAATGAACTCAGAATGTCTATCAGCTGTATCTTCTCGCTAATAATATGTAATGATAAAGGTAATACACGCTCATCTATATTCCTATTCAAAAACTATATTTTAATATACCGTATACACATCTATGTTCCTTTATAGAATTAATGTAGATCCACGAATCGAAATTAATCCGCAGCCAAGCACTTTATCCCATTATAAGGGAGGATATTTCTTTTCATTACAGGACACATAATTCTATCTTTCCGTCCAGTTGGGGAACACACACTAAACTGACACAAAGACGTGGCCACTCTCTTTAGATCATCTTTGTCCCATCGTCCTTGACATTGCTGGACAAAGCAAATTCAGACTTCATTATCCCTGGTCAGTGGAAAATTCCAGATCTGGGCTTTTCCGTATATCCCTACCTCCAGAACGCAATAGACTGATCCATGATGCTTTCTCTCTTTGTCGCTACCCAAATTTTCCACTCGACAGTTACCTGTCCGGTTAGTCGGCTATTCCTGTCTTGACCCACATACACATGCGCTTGGTCACTCCTTGGTTAACCCTTCTCCTACCTGGGTATTCTGATCTGTAAGTTATCAAGGAATCATTAACCTGCAGTCTTTTCCGTGACATAGGCCCCCTCTTAAGAGATTAGACCGCGTCGAATCTTTCTCGCTGTAGGTTTGATTCCCATGATCCACAACCCTAGTCTTCTTCCTCCGGATCTGGATGTCTGGATAAGAAATCTGCTCCTACATTCTCCTTTCCAGGGATGTATTCCACTGTGAAGTGGTATGGTTGCAGCAACAATGACCATCTCATCAGTCTGGCGTTTAACTTCTGTGATGTAGCTAGGAACATCAAGGGTTGATGATCTGACTGGACCGTAAACTGTACTCCGTACAAGTATGGTTGAAATTTTTGTACAGCCCATACGAGTGACAAGCACTCTCTTTCAACCGTTGAATAATTTTTCTCTGCCGGTAGAAGCTTCTTACTGGCATACGCTACAGGTTTCAAAATTGAAGCATCGTCTATTCCTTCTTGTAATAAGGCTGCTCCAATACCGATCCCACTCGCATCTGTTCTTAGCACAAATGGCTTTGTGAGGTCTGGAAGTTGTAGAACTGGCTTGTTCACCAACGCCTCCTTTAATTGACTGTAGGCCTCCTCACATTCTGGCGTCCATATAACTGCATCTGGAAGTCCTTTTTTTAAGGTCTCTGTTAAGGGATTTCCCAGTTCGGTAAAATGAGGAATGAACTTTTGATAAAATCCACACAATGATAGGAAGGATCTTATATCTTTCTTTGTTTTAGGCCTCGAAGCTCGTCTGACTTTTTCCAGGTTCTTCGCCTCCGGGACAATTTTCCCGGGAGTGATGGTATGACCTAGAAATTCCAGAGTTTGGTAACCAATCATGCACTTGGTTGGTCGCGCCGTCAGCCCGGCTTCCCGGAGCCGATCGAAAACTCTCTCTAAGGATCCCAAATGGTCATCTAATCTGTCACTGGCAATCAGTATATCATCCATGAATGAGATAATGGCCGGGTCACGTAGAGGATCCAACAACGCTCTCATCATGCGAGTAAATACACTAGGCGCATTACTGAGTCCAAAAGGCATGACATTGAACTCATAGTGTCCCGTAGGTGTGCTGAAAGCTAGTAAATGTCGAACTTCTGGTTTGACCGGGATCTGATAATAACCCCTACTCAGATCTACTTTAGAGAAATACTTGGCCTTATGGAGCCTGGCGAATAACTGGGTTGGATTTGGCAATGGTTCCACTTGGAACTGGGTATGACTATTCAAAAGTCTATAGTCAATGCACAGCCGGTGTTCTCCACTCGGTTTTCGTAACAACACCACTCCAGCATTATATGGGGATGTGGATGGTGCAATCACCTCATCCTCCAACAGTTTCTGTATCTCCTCCTCCAACGCCTTCTCTTTAGCAAATGGTACTGGGTAGATTTTTTGGCGAACCGGATCCGGCGTAGTTAAGGTCATCTCGAACTCAACTAGCTCCGTCCGTCCTGGTTTATCCGTCAGGATCTGCTTATGGGATTTGAGAACCTGGCCAATTTTTTTCCTCTCTTGGAGAGTCAGATCAGGGTTCACCTGTACTTCCCGATAAGTTTCCTGGTTTATTAGAGGATATTCCCTCCCCTCATCTGGTCCGGTTTCAGTTTCCACTGCTACCGCCATTGCCATGAGATGGGCTGCTCCTTCCCGGGTTCTTTCTGCATATTTTCTCAAGAGATTAATATGAAAAATCTTCGACTTTCCCCGGATCCGTATTTGATAGTTGGTTCTGGATACCATCCTTTCCACGGGAAATGGTCCTTGCCATCCTATCTCCAGTTTGTTGTTTCCCGTTGGGAGTAACAACAAGACTTTGTCTCCCACCTCAAGAGCTCTGTCTCTAGACCTACGGTTATAGTATTCCGCATGTCTCTTCCTGGCCTTTCTCAAGTTTCGAGTGGCCAGAGCCCAGCCCGTGTGAAGTTTTTCCTTCAGTTCCTCCACGTATTTGTACGAGGAGATCACCTCTTCTGAGGTTTCTTCTTCCGTCCAACTCCTCAATAACGCTTCCAATGGTCCCTTGATTGGTCGACCAAACAGCAGAGTTGCTGGCGGTACTCCTGTTGAGCCATGTGGCACTTCCCTATAAGCAAAAAGGGCTGCCGGGATGTATTCATCCCACCTATCCGGTTTTTCCTGGGCCAATTTCCTGAGCATTGTCATCAACGTGCCGTTGAAACGCTCTACTTGTCCATTAGCTTGAGGGTGGTAGGGACTGGTATGTATATGGTTGGAGTGGAACACCCCAAATACCTCCTCCATGAGTTTCCCACAAAACTGTGACCCATTATCCGTCAGAATCTGATTAGGGAAACCTAATCTGGTAAAAGTCTCCATCAATGTATCAGCCACTCTTTTCGAGTCAATGGTTGACAATGGTATGGCTTCACTCCACATTGAACAGCAATCCACCATGGTGAGGATATACATGTTCCTCTTCTTGGTCCTAGGAAGAGGACCCACTATATCGATGGCTACCCTCTCGAAAGGAGAGTTCATGATGGGCATCTCACCCAACACCACCGGTGCTGTCCAGTGTTTCGGTGCCACCCGCTGGCACTCTGGGCAGGACTTTACATATCGACTCACCTCTCCCGTCAATCCTGGCCAATAATAATGACAGGAAATCCGCTGCATGGTGGCGGCGATACCCATGTGTCCACTGAACGAAATGGTATGCCCCATCTGAAGAATTTGGGCACGGTAGGCCTTCGGGACTACCAATTGACCGTGTAGGTTGTCTCCCCTTCCGGCTCTCCGGTATAGTAGCCGATTCTTCATGTAGTACTGTCCGCGTTTGGGTGGGACAGCACTCTTCTGCAACTTCTTGTAACACGGACGTAAACTATCATCCTCACTCTGGGCCGTTCGTAACTCCCCGGGCATTGGGTTTGAAATCCTTTCCTCTGCCTGATCCGTTTCCTTCTGAGAGCGTGTCTGCATAGCTCCCATGTGAATTGGTTCCTTAGGCATTCCCAGAAAGACATACCGGCAACCGAGGATGACTGGAAATATGGGATCACTCAATACGGCGGCCTTGATTGTGCCAGTGACGTATCTTGACCGAATCTCCACTTGAGCAATGGGTAACTTCATGGCTACAGCACTCTTAGTCGCAGGCTGTATCTCCATGGTCTCCCCTGTGAGTTGTTCGGGGGATACTAGATCCGCCGAAATCACCGCTTCCCCATCCAGTCCCGTATCGTATAAACATTGGACTGGTTGTCCATTCACCTCAATCAGTTCCACCACCGAGGGTCTCCCTTGGTCCGGAATGTCTTCCCCCTCCTCGACTTTTCCCTGGGATTCCTCGAGGGGTTCATCGAGGCGTGTTTCGAAGGGACCGTCATTTGCCTTGCCTCGGCATTCTGCAGTCGTATGGGCTTTCGACCTGCAGTGTGTGCACCATGTTCCCTTCCTAGGTTTTCGTGTGTCCTTTTTGTTCCTTTCTCCTTCGCCGACCTCAGCCTTGTCTGTGATCCCCTTCTTATAATTCACTTGGCATGCCGCGAAGTAAGGATTTTTCGGTTTCGATCTGCAGTCTTTTGTGTTGTGAGATGCCGCCTTGCAAATCGAGCACCACTTCTCGGACCACGGTCGTTTCGCTGGAGAATTCGAGGTGTTCTTGGTTCCTTCCTTCACCTTCTCAGAACTCTCCGTTGACGTCTTTTTATAAGGTTCCCCTTTTGTTTCTTTTCCGTTCGTCGATTTCTTTCTGTCTTGTTTTTCCTGACCTTTGGTTTGTGTACTTAGTTCTGCCGCCTCCCCATGTACTTCCACGAATCGTTCCGCCAGCTTGTTCACCACATCAATCCGTTCCGCCCCTTGTTCTCCTAAGAAGGTTCTGAGAGGTTTCGACATTTGCTTTCGCATTTGGTCTACCACCATCATCTCTTCGAGACTCTCATAATCCCTCTGGAATTCTGCCAAGTCCATCCATTTCTGTAGATAGGATTTTAGCCTCAGACTGTAGGCGGCGAATAGTTCTCCCGGCTCTCGTCTAGACGATCTAAACTTCTTCCGATACGTTTGTGCTGTGACTTCATAATGTTTCATCAAAGCTGCTTTCAATTCCTCATACTGATTTTCCTGTCCTGGTGGTAGGCGTGTGTAGACCTCGTAGCCCGAACCACGTAAAGACTGGGATACTTTAAGAGCCCATCTGGTTCTATCTAGTCCCATAGCGACTGCCATAGCCTCGAACCGATCCAAAAACTGGTATATCTTCTCTTTACTTTCATCATAGACCGCCAAGGGAAACTTCATGGCATGGTAACCCTGTCCACTCATGTAGGTTGCCCCAGGTGAAGATGAACTTCCTTCTGCTGCATCTATTTCACCCTTAGTTTGTGTCTTGAGTTCTAACTCTTTCAAGCGGTATTCATGTTCCATTTCTTGTCTCCTGGCATTCTGTTCCATTTCCAGTTTCTTGGTCTCCTGGTCCATTTTCTTGGCTTCTTGTTCCATTTCCAGTCGCTTGGTCTCCTGGTCCATTTTCTTGGCTTCTTGTTCCATTTCCAGTCGCTTGGTCTCCACCTCTATTCTTCTCACTTCCAACTCAGTCTTTCGATCTTCTCGTTCCGCCTGACGAATCTCTCGCTCTCTTTCTTGGATGTAATCAGTTAAGTCTGAACCAGCCAACCCAATTTCCTCTCCGTTTGCCCTAAGTTCTGCTGTAGTTAGTTTGGGAGTGGCCATAGTTAAAGCAGGTAAGTCAGCACGTTGAGTCAAGACACCTCAAGGCAGTAAAAAGTACTCACTATAAACCGATCATCTACCTAGAACCTATATCATTTATCTATATCTATTACTTATTATAAATCTCCAACACCACACAGTACCTCACAACCACTCTCTCATCCACAAGAGGAGATATAGGATAAAGACTTATGTAGACGTGTGACCGTGTGACTAGGTATGTAATATGTCTTTCTACCTATCCACATTCACTCTGTCTGGAACTTTCTCACTGCAAAGTCACCAGCATTAATGAAATGTTTCTACCATAAATGTAATGGCACCATATATCCAATGGACGTCCTTCCATTAAAAGTCATCAATGTATACTTCTATTTATTCCAATCAGTATGTCCCAACATGTAGGTACTCCGCTATGCCTGTGCCAATATGCAGGTCATATGGGTATAATGTATGTACGTATCCCCGCTGCTCCACCAATTATGTCACTTGTTTAAATTCCAGAGAGAAGGTTGGACTCAACAAGCACATCTATAAAACTGATTATCTGTTGGGGTTATTGCCTGACTTTGGTCTACACTCCTCTCTTCTGTCTTCCCTTCCATATATCTACTTCTGTCACTCTCTCTATTATTCTCTCAACACATACTCCGACAACATTTCCTTTCAACATATAATAAAAGATTTATTAATAAAGAAAACTATGTCCGGTGTGTGTATGGATATTGTCTGTGTAGTTGCTATTGTATTCTATGGTTGTGGACAGAATGAACTCAGAATGTCTATCAGCTGTATCTTCTCGCCAGTCATTCTTCACGATTACAGGACATCACATCAAACAGGACAGAGCTCACCCGGGATGATCCGTAGGCTTGAATCTGATGGTAAATCCGTTAGTGAAATGAAAACAAACTGTTCACCACTGAGTCACCGTATTGCTATAAAAGTCCCGTAAGTTTATGACTGTGCCCAAATCGGTTTCATGATATTAAGTATCCATCATCAAAAAAGAAAACACCACATTGTCAATGTTCTTCCTATTGTCTATTATGATTATCACTATTGTCTTTGTCTATTCCTTCTACCCTATGTATGCAAGTCGTATGTAGGTTGAAGTCTCTGCTTGCCCCACCTTAACATCTTTTTCTGTTTAGGAGCCCCGTGGTATATGCGTGTTAGCATACAGTCTTCTGTATTTTACTTGATGTTAGTATTTGTTCATCTGAACGAACTGTTTAGGTTCTTTCTGGATCTAAGTATGTACTTTATTGGTTCACGTAGAGTAGGTTTTTCTTTCTTCTCTAATGTCCCTAGAAACTGGGAACCTGTGGATGAATATAACAAGTCGAGTGGTAAGCGTCCGCCCCTTACTCCTAACTTATGCAAGTGTCCTTCTCCAGCCATAATGACAAGGCTTTCGAAGTCACCATCCGCATAAGACATAAGAATTCACCTCAGTCTAAAACACCCACTAATAATATGTAATGATAAAGGTAATACACGCTCATCTATATTCCTATTCAAAAACTATATTTTAATATACCTTATACACATCTATGTTCCTTTATAGAATTAATGTAGATCCACGAATCGAAATTAATCCGCAGCCAAGCACTTTATCCCATTATAAGGGAGGATATTTCTTTTCATTACAGGACACATAATTCTATCTTTCCGTCCAGTTGGGGAACACACACTAAACTGACACAAAGACGTGGCCACTCTCTTTAGATCATCTTTGTCCCATCGTCCTTGACATTGCTGGACAAAGCAAATTCAGACTTCATTATCCCTGGTCAGTGGAAAATTCCAGATCTGGGCTTTTCCGTATATCCCTACCTCCAGAACGCAATAGACTGATCCATGATGCTTTCTCTCTTTGTCGCTACCCAAATTTTCCACTCGACAGTTACCTGTCCGGTTAGTCGGCTATTCCTGTCTTGACCCACATACACATGCGCTTGGTCACTCCTTGGTTAACCCTTCTCCTACCTGGGTATTCTGATCTGTAAGTTATCAAGGAATCATTAACCTGCAGTCTTTTCCGTGACACATACGTCCAGGTAGACATACAGACACACACGTGGATTCATCCATCCATCCATACGTCCAGGTAGACATACAGACACACACGTGGATTCATCCATCCATACGTCCAGGTAGACATACAGACACACATGTGGATTCATCCATCCATCCATCCATACGTCCAGGTAGACATACAGACACACACGTGGATTTATCAATCCATCCATCCATACGTCCAGGTAGACATACAGACAGACACACACGTGGATTCATCCATCTATCCATACGTCCAGGTAAGCAGGCAGGCAGGCAGGTACACACATATAACCACAGAAACAGACAGACAGGCGTATATACGTACACACACACTGACCTAACTTCCTGCCTAACTCCACCCTTCCAAGCACACACTCTCTCTCTCTCTCTCTCTCTCTCTCTCTCTCTCTCTCTTTCTCCCTCTCTCTCTCTCTCTCTCTCTCTCTCTCTCTCTCTCTCTCTCTCTCTCTCTCTCTCTCTCTCTCTCTCTCTCTCTCTCTCTCTCTCTCTCTCTCTCTCTCTCTCGACATTCATGCATTCCAATACCTACTAACTGTATGTTTCAGGAAGTATGTCATTCTGTATCCCATTTGTAAAATTACAATATTCCCAATCATCACAAATAATAACTTCAATTAACAACAACCAGCGATACCAATGCCAACACTCAACAAATCAGTCACTGCCAACGATTGTGTACCATGGCAAAGGTATGTTGGCCAGCTGGTGAGTAAAACAAACATGTACTGCAACTGAAGCTCCAGCATGTATCAACAACCGTTGAGATCGTTGTTCGCTGACATAAAAACGAACAAGCAAAGATGATTATGAAATGGCAGTTGTTAATGGGGAAGACATAGAAACTTGCTGTAAACCAACGGTTCTTAAATCTTTCTATGTCAGGAACTTCTTCTTCCAGTTCTGCTGCTTATTATTCTTGTTGTTGTTGTTGCTGTTGTTGTTGTTGTTAATTTCCCATTTCTGTTGTTGTTGTTGTTGTTACTGCTACTGTTGTTGTTGTTGTTGTTGTTGTTGTTGTTGTTGTTGTTGTTGTTGCTACTGCTACTGCTGTTGTTGTTGTTATTGTTAATTTCCTATTTCTGCTGCTGCTGCTGCTGCTGCTACTTCTACTACCCCTGCTACTACTAATACTACTACTACAATTAAAACTACTATTACTACTACTACTACTTTTACTGCAACTACTTATATTTCTTCCTCTTCTTATTCTTCGTCTTCTTTATCTTCTACTGCTTCTTCCACTACTAAAAGTAGTGACTACTACTACTACTACTACTATTACTGCTACTACTACTACTACTACTACTACTACTAATTCTTCTTCTTCTTCTTCTTCTTCTTCTTCTTCTTCTTCTTCGTCTTCTATCTGTTCCTAATTCTTCTTCTTTGCCATCTTCTTCAGCTGTTGCTAGTTCAGCTACAACTTTAATTATCACTACCGCTTAGTTTGTCACAGTTTGTAAGGCTTCTGTCGGAAATACAATATGTCAGTTCCTTTCTATTCTTGATTTTCCGTTAATAAATATCCACCCATAAGTACATTATAGTCAATTCCTCCGCCATGATGGTAAGCAATCATCACCCACACCTTGCATCCACGGCTTGGAGAGTTACCGAGCATGCTCAGGGCAAGTTTGTTGCTCGTCAAATGGTCACCAGTACTACAAAGAAATGTCAGCCGGACACAAAATCAAGCTGCAACTCGTACCATTAGTATTGGGACTCTTCGCTGGCTGTTGAAGATTAAGAATGTTTGAATGTCCTGAGTTATTTGGTGTCGGTTCTTGATTCAACTCAACTCAACTCAGTTTATCTCATCTCAACTCAGTTTACCTCATATCAACTCAATTTATCTCAACTCAACTCGGTTTACCTCAGCTCAACTCACTTTATCTCAACTCAACTCCACGTAACAATTTGTCGACCCGCGAAGAGTTCTAATGCACAATATTCACATCGCATACCTTATGACAGTCTTTACCCGCCAGTCTAAGAACCACTGATTCCAGACAATGTCGTTGATGGGTAAAAAACGTGTCCTCACACTCAGACCCGAGGTGTCACGTTACAGCTCACACGATGCTGCTGCGTGACTTGTGTGTGTGTGGGAAATTGATTGGTGGGGGAGGCAGAGGAAGAGGCTGTTAGTCGCAGGGTCCTGTGGCATACTTATCATGTGGGGGTGAGATTGAATTATCATCATGCACGTGCTTAGGAAATACTGATTCCTGTCAGGGGTTACGCCAATATGACTTCTTCAGGTGTTAGTTCATGATCTCAATGTTGTATGAGAATCCCAAAATTAGCTATCTGGACATTTTGAGGGAGGCTAGACGTAAAGACAATTTATTACAAAAATCAGAAGAATTCAATGTGGCCACATTACGAGAAGTCAAAAACTGGAACATATTGTGACAACCAAAGATTTGTGTAAATAGAGACAGAGGAAGACAGCGAGAGAAGATTCTTCACAATATTGTGGTATGGCACTGTCATATATTTTTGAAGGGAGTGGGGGATCACTGTAGTGCATGCCCAATCTCTAACAAAAGAAGTAGAGCCCCATCCTCTTCTGTCTTCAATAACCCCAGAATATGAACCTTGAGTTATCTGCAGGCCTCGTTCTATTAAGTATGTCTAGGAGATATAGATTATGGCCCTGGTGAGAATAATGATTACTAACTGGGAATCTGCCCCTTCTCCAATGATTCTTTAGCTCTGGAGCCCCCTTATTGGTTATCAAATCTGAGGAAAGTCTGGAGAATTTTATCAGCCTGATTTAGATGAAGAAAACATGGATATTGAGCAGTTGATAGATCTAGAGTCTTTTTATTTCCCCATTCAGTAAGTCATTATGAGTTAATTTATTTTTAAACAATCAAACACATAATCAATCACATTAGATTCTGACAACATGATGTACAAAGAAGTTGTTGACTCACAGATAGGTTTGAACTGATAAATTAACAGAAGGTCAATTCATGTTAATCATTTATTGACTGGCCTGAGCCTTCTGGTCAGTACATACATCTCAATTTGTGATTTACACAAAATATTAGAAAAGTTGCACATTGGACCATAGTCCCAGACAATCAATCAAGCATCAATATATGAGATGACAACAAGTGTGAAACATAGTAAACATTTTGATGTTGTACATATTAAGTGTGATGGTAATGAATCAACAATTAATTATCAGTTTCCTGAAATTGGGTGTGGTGTCTACCAATTTAGAAAGGTAACCTGGATCCACTTCAGGTCTGCCCGTATAGCTCCTCTGAAGGCCTCCCCATACTCTGCTCATAGCCAAGTCATCTTCCATCTCACTTGTGGTTCATCTCTTTCTCTCGGCTTCCCTCTTTCAGGTCTGATTTAGGTGGTTAGTTTGCTGATGTGTTGGGTGGTTGTTGGTATGTAGCCACCAAGATCACTGATGAATATTCACATAATATATTACATTCCTACCAATACAATCTTTTAAAAGTAGGTACGAAGAAACCTAAATTCCTGAAGTAGGAACTAGTTCCCCTCCCCTCCTTTTTCTCTCTAAGCTAGTGTTGGGTTAATTTGGGGTGGTCAGAGTTTATCACACGGTGTACGCCTTGTCTCAGTTGGTACCTGCTGTATGTAAGTTCTCATTTGACCTGGGGTCAGTGAACGTGTACAGTAAGACAGTGACAAGAGTGAGAATATGTCAAGATGCATGTAAATAAATGACATACATTTATAACATTTCTTCCACTCAGTGGTGTTTATCGCGTATATAAATAATTATCTGTGTTTTCCCAATTAACTTCTTCTTCTTCTGCTTCTTGTGTCTAATAGCTCTCTTCCATTATCTGTTGTTGTTGAGTGTTGAGTGTTGGGTGGTGTGGAGTTGTGTGTTGAGTGGTGTGGTGTTGTGTTTTCAAGTTGTGTTGAGTAATGAGTTAAGTTCACTGCGCGTGATGGTTTCCGCGAAGCACAACTTTCTCATGTAATGCAGTTCATGTGTGCCTTTATCTAATTAAAATTTGACAAAAATATAAATATTTCTTCCGTCAAACCCTATTGAGTCAATAGACAAAGGAGAAAGGAAAGATTGATTTCTCTTTCAGCTTTCTAAATTGTAAATAGGCATAGATAAGTCTGTTTTAGAACAAGGCACTTATTCTAGTACACGAACTGTCATTTTAACTGTAGATAGTGATAGCATCTTCAACAGTGTTGCTAACAAAATGCACAAGATTGCTTTCAAATCATCACTTCTCACAGTTGTTTAGAATAGAATGTAGCAGTATAATGCACTTCTTAAAGTTAATAATTATCTCTAAGAATATCAGAGATTGCAGTTTCATCGAAGAGAGGATTGGAGTTTGCCCGGGAACGGCTCTGCGTCGTTAGAATCTACAGTCGAGCATTTTTACATTTCAGAGGTTTTAATTAATAATAATACATTTCAATTGACATCACAAACACTGGATACCATTCTTTTGACACTTGACACATCTGGTTATCAGTTTCATCTAAGGCCTAACAAGCTCACCTGGGATCCAGACATTCTGCCTCCTCTATTTGAAAATTTGGTCACACAATTTCTTACGTCTATTCGCCAGGCATGTTTTTGCAAGAGTGCGCGCTTATTAACATTTCTGATGAAATATTACCATATGCTAATCATGCTTTGGCGCGAAAGCGGATCACATGTCCCTTTTCGTCGAATGGTCTTCCGAGCTTTGTCTGATGCAATCTTTCTAAGAATCCACGTCATCTGTCACTTATGCAGTTCCAGTTTCGATGTTAAGTTTTAAGTCCTAGTCTCCGTTTGCGGTTGTGAAGTCAATTTCTTTTAATGTTGTTTCCTCTTTTTGCGGCAGGAGTTGATAAATGAATAATGGTGGTTGCGTTATGCCACATGGCCCCACTCCAGATTGTTCTATGGTATGGAACTATGTTTCCAACATTTTCAGTTATCAAGCTGTCCCCATTTTTCCTCCCCTGTATTATCTTCTGCATCTGATTGACCTGGTTCATCAGGCACTGGGTGTCGACTCAGGAAGTCCGCTCCCACATTCATTTTCCCAGGAACATACTCAACCTGGAACGAGTAAGGTTGGAGAAGCAGCGACCACCTCATAAGTCGGGCATTCAGAGTCTTAGATGCTGCGAGAAACATGAGTGGTTGATGGTCACATTGCACTGTGAAGTGTTTGCCATATAGGTATGCTTGAAATTTCTGTACACTCCATACGAGCGCAAGACATTCTCTCTCGATAGTACTGTAATTTCTCTCCGCTGCATTCAATTTCCTGCTAGCATAGGCTACAGGGAATAGCTCTGATGGTACATCTCCCTTTCTCTGCAACAGCGTTGCCCCAATTCCTATGTTACTGGCATCGGTGCGCAGCACGAATGGTTGGTCGAGGTCTGGTAGATGTAAGACTGGATGAGCAGTTAATGCCTGCTTTAGTGCTGTGAAAGCTCTCTCACAGTCAGCTGACCAAGTGACTTTCTCTGGTTTCCCCTTTTTGGTAAGATCCGTTAAAGGTGCTGACAGAGTATTGAAGTCCTTGATGTATTTTTGATAGAATCCACATAAGGATACAAATGATCTTACATCCTTCTTTGTTTTTGGACGAGGTGCTCTCTGGAGTTTGTCCACATTTCCCTCCTGTGGAGTTATCAGTCCATGAGATATCTTATGACCTAGAAAGTCCAATTCTTGGAATCCTATCTGACACTTCTTTGGTCTAGCCGTCAATCCAGTTTCTCTGAGGCGCCTGAACAAAAGATGCAGGGTTTCTACATGCTCTTCAAATGTTTCAGTTGCGATCAGGATGTCATCCATGAAGTGTCTGATGTCTGGATGCTGTAGTGGGTCAAGTAATTTTCTCATCATACGTGTAAAGACGCTGGGAGCATTACCTAATCCGAATGGAAGAACGTTGAACTCATAGTGTCCTCCAGGCGTGCTGAAAGCTAACCATGGTCTAACTTCCGGTTTTACAAGAATCTGGTAATATCCCTTACTGAGATCAATCCTAGTAAAGTACTTAGCTCGGTTGAGTGCTGTGAAGAGTTTATTCTGATCAGGCAGAGGTTCTGCTTGGAATTCAGTTATAGCATTGAGCTGTCGATAATCGATGCACAATCTATGTTCTCCGCTTGGCTTTCTCAATAAGACGACGCTAGCACTGTAAGGTGATTCAGATGGTGAGATTATTCCTGCGGTGAGCAGCTGTTGTATTTCTTCCTCTAAAGTCTTTTGCTTTGCATAAGGAACTGGGTAAGTCTTGACTCGCACAGGCACTGTGTCATTTAACTTCATGTCAAATTCCTCCAAATCAGTTCTTCCTGGCTTATCAGTAAGTACTTCTGCATATTTTGCCATAAGTTCCCTAATCTGCTTTTGCTGATCCTTTGTTAAGTTGGGATTGATTTCCACATCCTTAAAGGTCTCTTTGGCTTGCAGTTGGCACTCGACTCCCATTGTTGATCCTTCTTCGACTTCAGTAGCCACACTCATGGCCATCAGATGTGCAGGTTCGGTGGTTGAGGGTCTTTCATGATATTTCTTCAAGAGGTTTATGTGAAATACTTTCATCTTGCCTTTGACTGAAATTCTGTAGTTGGTACGTGAGATCTTCTCCGTCACTACATAAGGTCCTCTCCATCCGATTTGCAGCTTATTCTGACTGGTTGGAAGCAGCAACATCACCTTCTCTCCTACCTCTAACTCTCTATCCTTTGCCTTGCGGTTGAAGTTACGAGCAATTCTTCGTCTGGCTTGACGTAGATTGACATTCGCTTGTTTCCAACTGTGTTGTAAACGATTTTTCAACTCGGCAACATATGTAGATGCAGTCACGACTGTATCATCTGTAGTATTATCAGTCCATGTTCGAAGTAACGCCTCCAGTGGTCCCTTGATCGGTCGTCCAAACAACAGTGTGGCTGGAGCAAAACCTGTTGAGTGATGGGGTACTTCCCTGTAAGCGAATAAAGCTGCGGGTAAATACAAGTCCCAATCCTCTGTCTTCTCCTGGGCAATTTTACGCAGGATAATAATCAATGTCCCATTCCACCTTTCCACAAATCCATTTGACTGAGGGTGATATGGTGAACTGAAGATATGGCGTGCATGAAAAAGTCTGAAGGTCTCTTCCATGAGCTTACCACGAAACTGTGAACCGTTGTCCGTCAAGATCCTTTGTGGGAATCCTAGACGTGTAAATATTCCTAATAATGCATCAGCGACGTGTTTGGAGTCACAGCTGGGCATAGGAACTGCTTCGGCCCACATGGTTGTTGTGTCCACAAGCGTTAGTATGAATCGGTTTTGCCTCTTCGTTGCTGAGAGAGGTCCGATTATGTCTACAGCCACTTTCTCAAATGGAATTCCAGTGATTGGCGATTCACCCAGCATTGCCGGTGGTGTCCGGTGTTTTGGTGATACTTTCTGACACTGTGGGCATGATTTTACAAACCGTTGTATGTCTGAATTCATCCCTGGCCAAAAGTAGTGAGTGGTAATCCGCTGTGTAGTAGCGATGATACCCATGTGCCCACTGAATGGTAGACTGTGACCCATCTCTAAGATCTGAGTCCTGTATTGAGTTGGTACAACAAGTTGATTAAACTCTTGTCCAGCTCGTCCTGCTTTTCTGTAAAGAAGTGCTGACTTCATGAACAGATCACCTTTACGTAGAGGTAAATGTGATTTTGGCAGTTTTCTGAAGCAGGGTTCCAAGGTGCTGTCGGCTTCTTGTGCCCTCTTCAGTTCCTCCGTTCGAGGGATTGGCGTAGTTGTTTCTGGAGTTTTTGTCGCCTGGGATCGAGTGGTCATGGTCGCCATCGCCACAGGTTGAACAGGTTCTCCTAGAACGATAAATCTACAGCCGAGGATTACAGGATATATCGGATCGTCCAAGATTGCTGCCTTGATTGTCCCGGTGACATACCGCGAGGCTATGTTCACTTTTGCCACTGGAAGAGACATATTTGTTGAACTCTTCAGTGGTCCCTGTAATTCCACTATTTCCTCTGTCACCTGTTCGGGGTGAACTAAGGATGATGAAACAACACAGTCATATGATAATCCAGTATCATATAAACAGGTCGTTTTGAATCCATTTAGCAAGATGGATTCTACAACCGGAATACGAGATGATGTGTCTTGATGAGGTGTCTGTTTGGACTTTTCACCAGTGCTCACTTTTTTCTCTTTTCGGTTGGCCAAACAGGCCGCTGTGTGTGGAGGTGGCTTCTTCCTGCAATTCTGAAATGTGTGACCTCTAATTTTGCAATGGGTAAAGAATGGTTTGTCCTCCTTCGGCGCTGTTTGGACTGAGTTTTGAGTGTTTTTCTGGGATCTCCCCTTTTTCCCGGTGGCTACAGTGTTTTCACCCTCTTTTGGCTGTGGAGTTTTGTTTTGAGAGGGGGTGCTGTTCGAACGTCCCTTTCCTCCCATCTCCTTCTAAGATTTCTCAAATCTCTCTGCCAGGATGATTATAGTTTCCAGGCGGTCAGTCCCGTTTTGGGTTAAGAATGCCTTCATTTCGTTCTGCATTTTCCCCTTGATCTGATCAATGATGATCATTTCACGGAGTCCTTCAAAATTTTCCTCAAATCCTCCCAAGCAAGTCCATCTTTGTATGTATGACTTCAGTCTTTCAACTAGTTGCGCGTAACTCTCACCCGGTTCCTTCCTTGCGGCTTTGAACCTGCGTTTATAAGATTCGGCGTCCACTTCGAATCGGCTCAAGAGTGCCATCTTAAGTGTTGTGTAGTTCTGTTGTTCCTCTCTAGTGAGTCTTGAGAACACTTCATACGCCGTGGATCTTAAGGCCTGCGCTAACTTCGTCGCCCATCTACTTTCTTCAAGCCCACAGCTGACAGCCATTGCCTCGAAGCGTGATAAAAATCCTTCGATGTGGTCAGTCTGTTCATTAAAGGGTTCCAGAGGAAATGACATAGCTCTTGAATTAAGTTGAGAGACGTGAGGAGGTGGTTCTGTCACTGGCGATCCTGTTGAGGTTGAGGGTGTAGGACCACTCCCTTTCTCTATTCTCCGGATCTCCACTTCAATCTCCATTCTCCTAAACTCCAGTTGGTGTTGACGCTCTCTCTCCTTATCTTCCATTTCAGCCTGTAGTCGTTTCTCTTTCTCCTCCAATTCTGCTTGAAATCGTTTCTCTTTCTCCTCCAATTCTGCTTAAAACTGTTTTTCCCTCTCAGCCAATTCAGCCTGAAGCTGTTTTTCTTTGAGAGCCAATTCCGCTTGCAGTCTTTCTCTTTTGTCGAATGCATCTGAAACATAGTTAGCTAGCTCAAGGCCATCTAACCCGCATTCTCTACCCGTTTCTGTTATTTGGGCTCTAAACTTTGCAGTTTCCGCCATGTCTATAATTTATTGCTTTGTTCTGCCTAAAAATATAATTGCAGTTAGTCTGATCCGCGTAAGCTTGTCAGTCCCTGATCTGCAAATATACAACAGAGCATGTGCAATATTAAAAACACCCTATGTTATGTCTGTCTGTCAATGCTGGAAAAGCCAAAGGCAGCAGGCACTGAAATAACCAGATTTAATTCCTAGTAAAGAAAAGAATCTGAAATTAGACAGAGTTTTCCCAACGGATAAGATTTTCCGGTGGTTGATGAAATGCTGTTAAGTTCAGACTCCACAGCAAAAGAACACCTTCTCTGGAAGAGAAGTAGTGTTTGGGTAGTAGATACACACTATATATTTCTCCTGGAGCACCTTTTTCTGAAGTCTACATCTGCTTGAACATGGCCCCCTTCTCCAGGAGGAAAGATCAGTCACCCACTCTTATTTATCTATAAATGTCATTCATATCATGTGGCTGTCAATCAATACCCAACATGGTATCTGTTAAATATTCTAGAAAATGACAATGTTCAAAATCCAAAGATAATTGTGTTCATGTATTTTTATGTAATTGTTTAAAGGTTAATATATGGGAACCATCCCGGACGAGCTCCCAATATGTCATATATTTTTGAAGGGAGTGGGAGATCTCTGTAGTGCATGCCCCATCTCTAACAAAAGAAGTAGAGCCCCATCCTCTTCTGTCTTCAATAACCCCAGAATATGAACCTTGAGTTATCTGCAGGCCTCGTTCTATTAAGTATGTCTAGGAGATATAGATTATGGCCCTGGTGAGAATAATGATTACTAACTGGGAATCTGCCCCTTCTCCAATGATTCTGATAGCTCTGGAGCCCCCTTATTGGTTATCAAATCTGAGGAAAGTCTGGAGAATTTTCTCAGCCTGATTTAGATGAAGAAAACATGGATATTGAGCAGTTGATAGATCTAGAGTCTTTTTATTTCCCCATTCAGTAAGTCATTATGAGTTAATTTATTTTTAAACAATCAAACACATAATCAATCACATTAGATTCTGACAACATGATGTACAAAGAAGTTGTTGACTCACAGATAGGTTTGAACTGATAAATTAACAGAAGGTCAATTCATGTTAATCATTTATTGACTGGCCTGAGCCTTCTGGTCAGTACATACATCTCTATTGTGATTTACACAAAATATTAGAAAAGTTACACATTGGACCATAGTCCCAGACAATCAATCAAGCATCAATATATGAGATGACAACAAGTGTGAAACATAGTAAACATTTTGATGTTGTACATATTAAGTGTGATGGTAATGAATCAACAATTAATTATCAGTTTCCTGAAATTGGGTGTGGTGTCTACCAATTTAGAAAGGTAACCTGGTGACTGGAAGATTAGGTAAGCCAGGGTCCATTGACTGATGGATCCACTTCAGGTCTGCCCGTATAGCTCCTCTGAAGGCCTCCCCATATTCTGCTCATAGCCAAGTCATCTTCCATCTCACTTGTGGTTCATCTCTTTCTCTCGGCTTCCCTCTTTCAGGTCTGATTTAGGTGGTTAGTTTGCTGATGTGTTGGGTGGTTGTTGGTATGTAGCCACCAAGATCACTGATGAATATTCACATATATATGTACATTCCTACCAATACAATCTTTTAAAAGTAGGTAACAGAAACCTAAATTCCTGAAGTAGGAACTAGTTCCCCTCCCCTCCTTTTCTCTCTAAGCTAGTGTTGGGTTAATTTGGGGTGGTCAGAGTTTATCACACGGTGTACGCCTTGTCTCAGTTGGTACCTGCTGTATGTAAGTTCTCATTTGACCTGGGGTCAGTGAACGTGTACAGTAAGACAGTGACAAGAGTGAGAATATGTCAAGATGCATGTAAATAAATGACATACATTTATAACATTTCTTCCACTCAGTGGTGTTTATCGTGTGTATAAATAATTCTCTGTGTTTTCCCAATTAACTTCTTCTTCTTCTTCTTGTGTCTAATAGCTCTCTTCCATTATCTGTTGTTGTTGAGTGTTGAGTGTTGGGTGGTGTGGAGTTGTGTGTTGAGTGGTGTGGTGTTGTGTTTTCAAGTTGTGTTGAGTAATGAGTTAAGTTCACTGCGCGTGATGGTTTCCGCGAAGCACAACTTTCTCATGTAATGCAGTTCATGTGTGCCTTTATCTAATTAAAATTTGACAAAAATATAAATATTTCTTCCGTCAAACCCTATTGAGTCAATAGACAAAGGAGAAAGGAAAGATTGATTTCTCTTTCAGCTTTCTAAATTGTAAATAGGCATAGATAAGTCTGTTTTAGAACAAGGCACTTATTCTAGTACACGAACTGTCATTTTAACTGTAGATAGTGATAGCATCTTCAACAGTGTTGCTAACAAAATGCACAAGATTGCTTTCAAATCATCACTTCTCACAGTTGTTTAGAATAGAATGTAGCAGTATAATGCACTTCTTAAAGTTAATAATTATCTCTAAGAATATCAGAGATTGCAGTTTCATCGAAGAGAGGATTGGAGTTTGCCCGGGAACGGCTCTGCGTCGTTAGAATCTACAGTCGAGCATTTTTACATTTCAGAGGTTTTAATTAATAATAATACATTTCAATTGACATCACAAACACTGGATACCATTCTTTTGACACTTGACACATCTGGTTATCAGTTTCATCTAAGGCCTAACAAGCTCACCTGGGATCCAGACATTCTGCCTCCTCTATTTGAAAATTTGGTCACACAATTTCTTACGTCTAATCGCCAGGCATGTTTTTGCAAGAGTGCGCGCCTATTAACATTTCTGATGAAATATTACCATATGCTAATCATGCTTTGGCGCGAAAGCGGGTCACATGTCCCTTTTCGTCGAATGGTCTTCCGAGCTTTGTCTGATGCAATCTTTCTAAGAATCCACGTCATCTGTCACTTATGCAGTTCCTGTTTCGATGTTAAGTTTTAAGTCCTAGTCTCCGTTTGCGGTTGTGAAGTCAATTTCTTTTAATGTTGTTTCCTCTTTTTGCGGCAGGAGTTGGTAAATGAATAATGGTGGTTGCGTTATGCCACAGGCACGTACGGGAGGCAACACTCGAAATGATACATGCTATTGGAGATAGCAGGATGTGGAGAAAGCATGATCGTCTAAGTCAGTGAGCAAAGCATTGGGTAATGATGTTGTATGGTGTGGAAGACAAGGGGAAACTGCCACATTAGTTTACCAAACATAAGTTTCTGGACAGTACTAAGGCTAGCGCAATGGTGAAGTGACATGTTCAAAGTATGTCATGGCATCATTTGAACTAAATAAAGTGGTAATCGTGACGTGTAGTAGTAGGTGGCATCTTGACGTGTAGTAAGTGGTATCGTGACGTGTAGTACGTGGTATTCTGACGTGTAGTAGGTGACATCGTGAAATGTAATAAAGTGTGGAAGGCAGGGAGAACCACTACATTATTTCTCCAAAAATATACTTGCCTGTGCAGTCCCACAGCTATGTTAATGGCGGGGGTAGATCAAATCAAGGAAGACCTATGAGTGCCTGCCTCTGTCTCTCATTGTGTACATTCATTCCCCTTGTCCCCCTATGTGTACATCCCCCTGTCTCCCAATGTGAACATTCCCCTGTCTCCCAATGTGTAAACCCCCTGTCTCCCAGTGCGTACATTCCCTTGTCTCCCAATGTGTGCATTCCCCTGTTTCCCAGTGTGTACATTCCCCTATCTCCCAGTATGTACTTTCCCCTATCTCTCAATGTGTATATTCCCCTATCTCCAATTGTGTACATTCCCCTATCTCCCAATGTGTACATTCCCCTGCCTCCCAATGTATACATTCTCCTGTTTCCCAATGTGTACATTCCCCTGTCTCCCTCTGTGTTTATTCAATGCATTCCCGGCTCTCCCTGTGTGTGTAATCCCTGTACATCCCTGCGTACTATCGCACATCTGTGTGTGTGTGTGTGGGGGGGGGGGGGGAATCTTTGTTTGCATATCTGCGTGAGTGTTGTGTCTCCGTGTCTCTTTCTGAGGGTGTCTGTGTGTGTACGTGTCTGTGTCTGTGTCTGTCTTGCTGTCTGTCTGGTTGTGCGTGTGTTTTCTTCTTCGAGCACTCCACAACAGCAATACCACAACATCCATCCAAACACTGATATTATTTCAGAACGTGCACTCGACTGCCAATGTTTCCACAGCACCTGTTTTCTCAACCCTGTTACACAAACTGATCAACACACATCTGTTCTAGTTATGATTATTCATGCGCGATTAATAATCATATGATTTCGCCCATACTTGCCATCCATCCCATAATAACCACGGCCAAAACTCATGTTTACCTCACATGTTCCCAAACGCGATAACCATTAGCTTCTCCTCTCAACTACCCCCACCCCATCCCTCCGATCACTTTTGCCTCTGTCACTTCAATGCCCAGTAATGTTATATATTATTGTTATTTTGGTTGGCTAACACACACAAGGTTGTGATGTATTGGTATTATTTTGGTTGGCTAACACAAAGTTGTGATGTATTGGTGTTATTGCAATGCCAACGTTCGCCACAGATATAGAAGGTGTGAAGAAAACATGATCTGTGAAAAGACGATCCGTACCGACCCCTGCTTCCGTGGTTTTATATTTAACATGCAGCTAACAACAATTTAACTCTTACTATAGTTGGTCTCGTTCTGTTTACAACTTTGCCGTTGAATATAGCTGGTTTCATTCTACTAACAACGATTTAACGTTTTCTAACAAATTTGTAGCATTCTGATAAAAATCCAACTTCTTCTAACGGATAGTCTCTATCTGCTAATAACAACTCATTTCCTTCTAACAGCCGGTCCCATTCTGCTATAAAGTCTCATTTCCTTTTAATAGTTGGTCTCATTCTAGTAACAACTCAATTACTGCCATCAGTTGGTCTCTTTCTTCTAATAACTCAACTAATGCTAACGCATTCCGCTAACAACAACTGAACTACTGCTAAAAATTGGTCTCATTCTACTAGAAACAACTGAACAATTGATGCAGGTTTGGTCTCATTCTGCTAATAATAACTGAATAACTGATGCAGGTTTGGTCTCATTCTGCTAACAACAACTGGTGCATGTTTGGTCTCATTCTGCTAACAACAACTAAACAACTTCTTAAAACTGGTCTCATTCTGCTAACAACAACTGAACAACTGCTTAAAATTGGTATCATTCCGCTAGCAACAATTCAACATCTCTTCTTCTTGTTATTGTTTTTGTGCATTCACACAAATATGTTGTAGTTATCTCCATGGGGGTGTGTGGCATGCGTTATTTTCCCTGGCCATCTCCAAGTTGACCATATATTTTGTTTGAGTCGTTATGAAAAGTACAACTATGGATTTTTTTTAAATTTAATTTTCATTATTATTATTATTATTATTATTATTATTATTAATATTATTATTGTTGTTGTTGTTGTTTTTGTTTTTGTTTGGTCTACTGAAAATGTTAACCAAACTTTTGTAACATAAATATTATTTGAGTCTTTATAAGAATAGGTTGAGAAAAAACTTCATTCATTCATTCAGTAGCATGACCTTTGCAGAACCTCGCTCCCATAACAACCTTCCTGAAAACCTCTCGATCATGAGCAAGATGTTCCGTGTCCGATACACCCATCTGGAGATCATCCGCCACATCCTGCACCCATCTTCTCTTTGGCCTTCCCCTTCCTCTCTTCCCAGGCATATACCTCCATTATTGTTCTCTCCAAACTTTCATGATGTTTCAAGTGACCAAAATATTTCAGGTTTCTTTGTTTTATCGTCTTTAATAGCCAACATTCTTCAATATTCAGCTCTTGAAGTATGGATGCATTTGTTCTTTTCTTTATCCAAGATATTCTTAGAACTCGTCTATAACATTTATATTCAAAGGCATTTATGCGCTGTTCAGCTTGTTTAGTGAGTCTCCGTGGCGAAGTGGTCAAGCCGTTTGACTCGGGCTCCGAAGGTTGTGGGTTCGATTCCGGGCCGCGTCCTTCGGTTCACGAGTGAAATTTTTCGGAGACTCCTGTGGGTCGTCGCTAGAGTTACGGAGTTCGTGCTTTGTGCGACGCTTTCCGCTTTTGCGGAAAGAGACCGAGCCATATGGGATAAAAATCCCGGTGCAATTACCTTTTTTTAGTAAGTGTCCAGGTCTCACAGGCGTATGTTGCAATGGGAAAGATGCATGCTCTTAAAAATCTAATTTGTGTAGTTCTGTCTGTCCCATTCCATAATTTACTCAGTTGTTTTAGTCTTTGAAGAGCAATTGATAGTCGCCGTTTAATTTCTTTCATTGTGTCACCGTTGTTGGTAATCAATGACCCAAGATATTCAAAATTGTCCACCACCTCCAATTTTTCCTCATTAACATATATTTCTATTCTATATGCATATTTCACACGGCATAATTCATTGCTGCAGTCGTTCTAGCGTCGCCATATTTAAAACTCTCCCTTAAAATTGCAACCCAAATACACAAATACAGCCATCCTGCGACCTAGCTTTTATTGACTTATGTTTTTATGTTTTAGCAAACATATAGCTCAATTTAGTGTATTTCACCCAGTGTGGCGCCATGTTTTTATATGTCAGTCTGTCGTCTGTTGAGCAATCTCGCCATTTTGAATATTATTAACCTGTCATTGGGTGTCACGTGATACGATGTTCAGATATTTGCGTTCATAACATGAGCACACTTTGTGCACTCTGGTGCTCACGACAAGAATGCATGGCCTATCCGAGGTCATTGACTGCGTTTATGACTGCAGATTATTCATACTATTCAATGTTTTCAGTTATTGTCCTTTGTTAGTTTCTATCGTTGTTCCTTTTATATTATTATCTATTTCTGTGCTTACTTGTATGTGTTCCATCTATGCAACAAAAATAACACCAAAAAACACACCCTGTTGGTGTAAGAACCATCACATGTTTGTTGGGCTGAGTCCACGAGGAACTGGTAGTCAGTCTTTCCTTGCTTTAACGGTCACGCTAGCATAGTGAATTGTGCTGGTAGTTTCATGAACACGGTCGGAATCGGGTTGGGTGCCTGGACTCGTTGCCTGCGAAAGTGAGGGAAGGATCTGCCAACTATTCCTCCAGACTTATAAATTGTGATAAGACTATCACATTATCGACCCATGGCAGGAAACTACTTCCGAACATTTTTTTTCTTTCTTTCCGTGCCTTAGCGAACGACGAGAGCTGGTGTGGAATCCTTGTCCTGTCGCACTAGAGTCGTTTGCATCGAAACGTCGTAACAGTTACATCAACGCGCATGATGTTTCATGGGTGTAACTTGACTTCTGTCTTCATATCTGTCGTTCTGGTGTAGCTGATGGCTCACACTAATGCACGTGCTTCTCTCTCCCCTTACTCGTCCTCTCACTCCTAAGTATCGTGTGTCTGTCTGTCTGTCTGTCTGTCTGTCTGTCTAATGTTGCTTGTTTATTACTGCTATATCTCGTTCGCCATTTTTCTGTCTCTTTTTGTCTTTCTCGTTGTTTATGTTTACAACATTCATTTGACAATGTTTGTTTGTTTTTTTCTGTGTCAATGTAACATGCACAATTGATACACGAAAGATGAGTGATTGGAAGGGCCGAATGTAAGACGGGCCTGCGTGCCTAATTTGTGACCCTTTGAAAATAAAGTTCATTCGTTCTCTTTCTCTCTCTCTCTCTCTCGTTCTCTCTCTCTCTCTCTCTCTCTCTCTCTCTCTCTCTCTCTCTCTCTCTCTCTCTCTCTCTCTCTCTCTCTCTCTCTCTCTCTCTCTCTCTCTCTCTCTCTCATTTACAGATACACATACACAAACACTCACATTCATATAGCACATACGTACATAGTGTAAATAAGCAGGTAGGTAGGCAGGTAGGTAGGCAGGTAGGTAGATATTAGGTAAGTGGGTAGATAGGTAGGTATCAGGCAAGAATGTAGGTAGGCTGGCAGGTAGATAGGTAGGTAATTAATTAAAGAGGTAGCAGGTAGGTAGGTAGGTAGGTAATTAATTAAATAGGTAGTAGGTAGGTATTAAGTTTGCAGTAGGTAGGTAGGTAACTGTCGGTCTCCCTGGCCGATGAGGGTTAGCGACTTTCTCCGTAATCCCGTATATCCACGTGAGGAACGTAACTTGCGCGAGAATCGGTAGCGGTTCTCGTCGCGTTGGTAACTTACGGGGTATGTGAGCCGGCAGCTCAGAAAGCAATGGCAAACTTCTGAGCGTAATCTTGCCAAGAAATCAACAATCTGCTGAAAGATGCTGATGTTGACAGCGATGTCCTGTAAAGGATATGTGAAACAAAAGCAGATAACTAGCTAGGTAGGTTGGTATGTATGTAGACTGAGTGGACGGGAGGGGAAGGGAGGAGAAATACGTTGTCGGAAGAACATAACGGCAAGAGGGGACGGGCGGAAAGGCAGGCATGAAGGTTGACAAACAGACAAGCAAACACACACACAGACAACCAATCAGATAACCCGACAGGGGGACTGACTGCCGAGCAGGCAAACATACTGAGAAGCAGTTCAACGGACAAGCACGCAGACAGACAGACAAACATATATTATTCCCAGGTTATCAAATGACCCTTTATTTTCGTGTTTCCATCCTGTTTCAGGATATTGCGGTCAACATAAGCATCTTTCAGCTGTATGTTGATTCCTAGGCTAGATTACGCTCATCAGCACGCCACGACATTCTGAGCGACCGGCTGCATACTCTCATAAGTCACTAGCGTGACTCGAACCACTTCTAATTCTCTTGCGCTCACGTCAGCCACGAGAGTATTCGGGGTTACGAAGAAAGCTGCTAACTCCTCGGCCAGGGAGCCGGCATCAATTGACCTATTTTTTTTTAAAAAGCCACGATAACTGTTGTGAACATTACCATTTTATCTGCACAATACAATTTCTGACTCTATCCGTTTATAACTTCCCTGTATTGCCTTAGTAACCGTCGACAAACAGATAAGAGACAAAACAGATAAGAGACTATCTTCCTTGCACTGTTATCTGTTTTCTTCGTTGTTTTTTCTGGATGTACTCTTAGCGTGTCATGAGAATGCAGCTTGAGATGTTATGTTGTGTTTTCTTGTGTTAATTCGCTAATGGACAGGCCATAAGTGGGCCATGGCAGAAATATATGAGAGGTGATGTTTGTGCTAACGCATGGGCTTTTAACTCTCTCTCTCTCTCTCTCTCTCTCTCTCTCTCTCTCTCTCTCTCTCTCTCTCTCTCTCTCTCTCTCTCTCTCTCTCTCTCTTTCTGTTTTTCTATCTCTCTCTGTTTGTGTGTCGATGTCTCTCTCTCTCCAGTCATTTTATCAGTCTGTTTGTCTGTCTGTCTGTCTGTCTGTCTGTCTGTCACGCTATCTATCTATCTATCTATCTGTCTATCTATCTATCTATATATCTATCTATCTATCTATCTATCTATCAGTCTATCTATGTGTTTGCCTGTATGTCTGTCTGTCACTCCGTCCGTTCTCCCGTCCATCTGTCTATGTTCGTCCGCCAGCCTGTACTTATTTCTTTGTTTGTCTGTCTATCTGTCTAATTGTCTATCTGATTATGTGTCTGTCTGACTGATTGATATTTGTGATAAGTTGTCTGTGAACCTTAGCCTCGTTCACCACATGCAGATTACTCATTTCGTTCACCCAAGCAATGTTCATCATTCACCTGTAAAACCACATCTCTCAGCATTCACCTGTAAAACCACATCTCTCAATGCCTAGGGATGCGTGTCTTTGCTTGTTTATTAATTATCCATGATTCACCGCCATGTGATAACACAGGTTCGATGTAACATGCAAGAATTATTTTCTTACCTCCGATGAGCAGGATTTATAGCATAAGGCGTTCTTCGTGTTATAAAATGCAGTGTCTGCTTGTTTTATCCTGTGCGTTATCTTTGTGATACATCTTCCACCTGATGATATCCGTGTGGTCTGTACTTGTCCCAGATTAATATTTAATTGTACTTTTATGCATGATCTGTTTCTTTTATATTACCACTTCTTCTTCTTCTTCGTCATCATCATCATCATCACCATCGTCGTCGTCGACAATTTTTTCTTCTTCTTTTTCCACTTCTTCTCTCCTTCTCCTTCTTCTTCTTCTGCTTCTTTTGCTGCCTCTGCTTCTTCTGTTTCTTTTTTCTTCTTCTCCAATTCCACCTCCATCTTCTTCTTCTTCTTCTTCTTCTTCTTCTTCTTCTCCTCCTCCTCCTCCTTCTCCTCCTCCTCCTCCTTCTCCTCCTCCTCCTTCTTTTTATCTCCCAATAGAGCATACCCTCTGTGAACTCACGCCAAGCACTGTGCAGATTTGTTCGCGATTGATCGGATTTTACATCTGACGTTCACTAGTGGATGAGGTAGCCATCACCACACCAACCCTCCTTTGTCGCCTCCTACGACATGCACGGCAGGCCACTGTGTGTCTATTGTCTGCCTCCCTGGTGGACTCCCGGTACCCAGCGACGACCAGACTTCTGTCTATGATTCGATTCGAGGCCCATTTTGTCCACTTTCAACATCCACTGATTCTGTCATTGTATGTAGTTTCCTCAGGCTTGTTGATATCAAGACTGCGTGTCTTCAGCAAAACGTAACTGTGCGTGAGGGTGGGTGGTGGGTGGGGTGCGTATGTATGTGTGTGTGTGGGTGGGTGGGTGGGTAGATGGGTGGAGTGAGAATATGTGTGTGTGTGTGGGTGGGTGGGGTGAGTATGTGTGTGTGTGAGTGGGTGGGTGGGGTGCGTATGTGTGGCTGGGTGGGTGGGATGAGTATTGTGTGGGTGGATGTGTGTGTGTGTGTGTGTGTGTGTGATCCGATACATTCATCTGCATGTTCATCTTACCTTCTAATTGTCTTTCAGTCAGTCTGTATGTCAGTCTGTATGTCAGTCTGTATGTCAACATATATGCTAATCTTGATATATGTCTGTCTGTCTATGTGTCTCTGTATCTGTCGGTATGTACGTTAATCTTGATGTCTGTCTATCTGCTTGCCTCTGTATGTGTCTGTAAGTACGTTGATCTTGGTATCTATCTGCACATCTCTGTATCTGTGCCTGTCTGTATGTCTCTGTATCCGTATGTCTATCTGCACATCTCTGTATCTGTGCCTGTCTGTATGTCTCTGTATCCGTATGTCTATCTGCGCGTCTCTGTATCTGTGCCTGTCTGTATGTCTCTGTATCCGTATGTCTATCTGCGCGTCTCTGTATCTGTGCCTGTCTGTGTGCCTCTGTATCCGTATGTCTATCTGCACGTCTATGTATCTGTGCCTGTCTGTATGTTTCTGTATCCGTATGTCTATCTGCACGTCTCTGTATCTGTGCCTGTCTGTATGTCTCTGTATCCGTATGTCTATCTGCACGTCTCTGTATCTGTGCCTGTCTGTATGTCTCTGTATCCGTATGTCTATATGCACGTCTCTGTATCTGTGCCTGTCTGTATGTCTCTGTATCCGTATGTCTATCTGCACGTCTCTCTGTATCTGTGCCTGTCTGTATGTCTGTGTATCCGTATGTCTATATGCACGTCTCTGTATCTGTGCCTGTCTGTATGTCTGTGTATCCGTATGTCTATCTGCACGTCTCTCTGTATCTGTGCCTGTCTGTATGTTTCTGTACCCGTATGTCTATCTGCACGTCTCTCTGTATCTGTGCCTGTCTGTATGTTTCTGTACCCGTATGTCTATCTGCACGTCTCTCTGTATCTGTCGGTATGTACGTTGATCTTGTCCACGTTTGCCTGACTCCCGCTCTGTTCTATCAGCCCAACGGTTTATATTTGTTTTGGGAAATCAAGCAGAAACCCTAGCAAAAACATAACTATATGTATCCTATGAAAAACATACTCCGTGTATTAACATGAAGATTCTCTTCCGAAATACCCAGATCACATACTCGTATTACCTATTCGCATAACCAAATCATTGTAACAAGAATAATTCGTAAAACAGAATCCTAGCTGGCATCTTAATGTTATGTTTACCAGTCGTCTGATGTTCTGTTTGTTGGCCAATGTGCCAGGATAATTGATGTAATCTTTCTTGATGTCTGGAAAAGATGCAATTTAAATCTGTGAAAATGTTGATGTTTTTGACACAATTATTGCAGTAATACAGCTGAGTGTTCACATTTTGTTTATAATTATGTAAACAAATGGCCTGTTGTGGATTTAATGTTCTGTCTGGATTTTATATCCTGTGTGGACTTTATATTTTGTGCAAATGAAAATTTATGTGGATGAAAATCGCACGGGAGATAATTAGAGATTACTCTATAGATAATGGGAGACAAGTGAAGACAATATTGTAATAATGGTGTGTGTTGTTTAATCCTGTGGGGAAACAATAGGGTAGAATTTGGGGATTATTTTATAGTCTAGGGGAGAAAACACTGGACATAAGGGGACAGCACTATAGATAATGGGAGACAATGATGTAGGCTAGAGGAGAAGATGGGATAATAATATAGATAATGGGAGATAGTGTTGCAGACTAGGGGAGAAAACACTGGACAAAAAGGGACAAAACTATAGATAAAGGGAGATATTGCTATACGCTAGGGGAGAAAACACTGGACATAAGAGTACAACACTATAGATAAAGGGAAATAATGTTGTGGACTTGAGGAGAAAAGGGGACAATACTATATAGATAAAAGGAGTTAATTATGTAGACTTTGGGAGAACAAGGGTCATTGCTTTATAGATAAAGTGAGATAATGTTATAGGCTACGAAAGTAAACACTGGACAGAAATTGAAAATACTAAATAATGGGAGATACTGTTGTAGACTAGGGGAGAAAATACTGGACATAAGGGGACAATACTATAGATAGAGGGAGATACTGTTGTAAGCTAGGGGAGAAAATACTGGACATAAGGGGACAACACTATAGATAGAGGGAGATATTGTTGTAGGCTAGGGGAGAAAATACTGGACATAGGGGACAACACTAATGATAGGGGGAAATATTGTTGTTGGCCAAGGGGAGAAAATACTGGACATAGGGGACAACACTATAGATAGAGGGAGATACTGTTGTAGGCTAAGGGGAGAAAATACTGGACAAAGGGGACAACACTATAGATAGAGGGAGATACTGTTGTAGGCTAGGGGAGAAAATACTGGACATAGGGGACAACACTATAGATAGAGGGAGATACTGTTGTAGGCTAAGGGAAGAAAATACTGGACATAGGGGACAACACTAAAGATAGAGGGAGATATTGTTGTAGGCTAAGGGGAGAAAATACTGGACATAGGGGACAACACTAAAGATAGAGGGAGATATTGTTGTAGGCTAGGGGAGAAAATACTGGACATAAGGGGACAACACTATAGATAGAGGGAGATACTGTTGTAGGCTAGGGGAGAAAATACTGGACATAGGGGACAACACTAAAGATAGAGGGAGATATTGTTGTAGGCTAGGGGAGAAAATACTGGACATAAGGGGACAACACTATAGATAGAGGGAGATACTGTTGTAGGCTAAGGGAGAAAATACTGGACATAGGGGACAACACTATAGATAGAGGGAGATACTGTTGTAAGCTAGGGGAGAAAATACTGGACATAGGGGACAACACTATAGATAGAGGGAGATACTGTTGTAGGCTAGGGGAGAAAATACTGGACATAAGGGGACAACACTATAGATAGAGGGAGATACTGTTGTAGGCTAGGGGAGAAAATACTGGACATAAGGGGACAACACTATAGATAGAGGGAGATACTGTTGTAGGCTAGGGGAGAAAATACTGGACATAAGGGGACAACACTATAGATAGAGGGAGATACTGTTGTAGGCTAGGGGAGAAAATACTGGACATAAGGGGACAACACTATAGATAGAGGGAGATACTGTTGTAGGCTAGGGGAGAAAATACTGGACATAGGGGACAACACTATAGATAGAGGGAGATACTGTTGTAGGCTAGGGGAGAAAATACTGGAAATAAGGGGACAACACTATAGATAGAGGGAGATACTGTTGTAGGCAAGGGGAGAAAATACTGGACATAGGGGACAACACTATAGATAGAGGGAGATACTGTTGTAGGCTAAGGGGAGAAAATACTGGACATAGGGGACAACACTATAGATAGAGGGAGATACTGTTGTAGGCTAGGGGAGAAAATACTGGACATAGGGGACAACACTATAGATAGAGGGAGATACTGTTGTAGGTTAGGGGAGAAAATACTGGACATAAGGGGACAACACTATAGATAGAGGGAGATACTGTTGTAGGCTAAGGGGAGAAAATACTGGACATAAGGGGACAACACTATAGATAGAGGGAGATACTGTTGTAGGCTAGGGGAGAAAATACTGGACATAAGGGGACAACACTATAGATAGAGGGAGATACTGTTGTAGGCTAGGGGAGAAAATACTGGACATAAGGGGACAACACTATAGATAGAGGGAGATACTGTTGTAGGCTAGGGGAGAAAATACTGGACATAGGGGACAACACTATAAATAGAGGGAGATACTGTTGTAGGCTAAGCGGAGGAACAGCTCATATGACTCGGTCTCTTACCGCAGGGCCGCTTTCCGAAAGCGTCGCACAAAGCCGACCTCCGTAGCTCCAGCGACGACCCCCAGGAGTCTCCGAGAAAATTGCACTCGTGAACCGAAAGTCGGAGTAGGGAGTGGAACTCACAACCTTTGTAGCTCGGAACAGGTGAGTTAACCACTTGGCCACGGAGACCACAGACAGCGATACGGGTGGGAAGACAAGATCCAGAGATGGATGCACAGCAGTCTGTAAGATTGTACAACAACAAGAGATGGATGCACAGCAGTCTGTCAGGTTGTACAACAACAAGAGATGGATGCACGGCTGTCTGTAAGGTTGTACAACATCCAGAGATGGATGCACGGCAGTCTGTCAGGTTGTACAACATCCAGAGATGGATGCACAACATCCAGAGATGGATGCACGGCTGTCTGTAAGGTTGTACAACATCCAGAGATGGATGCACGGCAGTCTGTAAGGTTGTACAACATCCAGAGATGGATGCACGGCAGTCTGTCAGGTTGTACAACATCCAGAGATGGATGCACGGCTGTCTGTAAGCTTGTACAACATCCAGAGATGGATGCACGGCTGTCTGTAAGGTTGTACAACATCCAGAGATGGATGCACGGCAGTCTGTAAGGTTGTACAACATCCAGAGATGGATACACAGCAGTCTGTCAGGTTGTACAACAACAAGAGATGGATGCACGGCTGTCTGTAAGGTTGTACAACATCCAGAGATGGATACAAAGCAGTCTGTCAGGTTGTACAACAACAAGAGATGGATGCACGGCAGTCTGTAAGGTTGTACAACATCCAGAGATGGATACACAGCAGTCTGTCAGGTTGTACAACAACAAGAGATGGATGCACGGCTGTCTGTCAGGTTGTACAACATCCAGAGATGGATGCACGGCAGTCTGTAAGGTTGTACAACATCCAGAGATGGATGCACGACAGTCTGTAAGGTTGTACAACATCCAGAGATGGATGCACGACAGTCTGTAAGGTTGTACAACATCCAGAGATGGATGCACAGCCGTCTGTCAGGTTGTACAACATCCAGAGATGGATGCACGGCTGTCTGTCAGGTTGTACAACATCCAGAGATGGATGCACGGCAGTCTGTCAGGTTGTACAACATCCAGAGATGGATGCACGGCTGTCTGTCAGGTTGTACAACATCCAGAGATGGATGCACGGCAGTCTATAAGGTTGTACAACATCCAGAGATGGATGCACGACAGTCTGTAAGGTTGTACAACATCCAGAGATGGATGCACGACAGTCTGTAAGGTTGTACAACATCCAGAGATGGATGCACGGCTGTCTGTTAGGTTGTACAACATCCAGAGATGGATGCACGGCAGTCTGTAAGGTTGTACAACATCCAGAGATGGATGCACGGCTATCTGTCAGGTTGTACAACATCCAGAGATGGATGCACGGCAGTCTGTAAGGTTGTACAACATCCAGAGATGGATGCACGACAGTCTGTAAGGTTGTACAACATCCAGAGATGGATGCACGACAGTCTGTAAGGTTGTACAACATCCAGAGATGCATGCACGACAGTCTGTAAGGTTGTACAACATCCAGAGATGGATGCACAGCCGTCTGTCAGGTTGTACAACAACAAGAGATGGATGCACAGCAGTCTGTCAGGTTGTACAACATCCAGAGATGGATGCACAACAGTCTATCAGGTTGTACAACAACAAGAGATGGATGCACAGCCCTCTGTCAGGTTGTACAACATCCAGAGATGGATGCACAGCCGTCTGTCAGGTTGTACAACATCCAGAGATGGATGCACGGCTGTCTGTCAGGTTGTACAACATCCAGAGATGGATGCACGGCAGTCTGTCAGGTTGTACAACATCCAGAGATGGATGCACGGCTGTCTGTCAGGTTGTACAACATCCAGAGATGGATGCACGGCAGTCTATAAGGTTGTACAACATCCAGAGATGGATGCACGACAGTCTGTAAGGTTGTACAACATCCAGAGATGGATGCACGACAGTCTGTAAGGTTGTACAACATCCAGAGATGGATGCACGGCTGTCTGTTAGGTTGTACAACATCCAGAGATGGATGCACGGCAGTCTGTAAGGTTGTACAACATCCAGAGATGGATGCACGGCTATCTGTCAGGTTGTACAACATCCAGAGATGGATGCACGGCAGTCTGTAAGGTTGTACAACATCCAGAGATGGATGCACGACAGTCTGTAAGGTTGTACAACATCCAGAGATGGATGCACGACAGTCTGTAAGGTTGTACAACATCCAGAGATGCATGCACGACAGTCTGTAAGGTTGTACAACATCCAGAGATGGATGCACAGCCGTCTGTCAGGTTGTACAACAACAAGAGATGGATGCACAGCAGTCTGTCAGGTTGTACAACATCCAGAGATGGATGCACAACAGTCTGTCAGGTTGTACAACATCCAGAGATGGATGCACAGCCCTCTGTCAGGTTGTACAACATCCAGAGATGGATGCACGGCTGTCTGTCAGGTTGTACAACATCCAGAGATGGATGCACGGCAGTCTGTAAGGTTGTACAACATCCAGAGATGGATGCACGGCTGTCTGTCAGGTTGTACAACATCCAGAGATGGATGCACGGCAGTCTGTAAGGTTGTACAAAATCCAGAGATGGATGCACGACAGTCTGTAAGGTTGTACAACATCCAGAGATGGATGCACGACAGTCTGTAAGGTTGTACAACATCCAGAGATGCATGCACGACAGTCTGTAAGGTTGTACAACATCCAGAGATGGATGCACAGCCGTCTGTCAGGTTGTACAACAACAAGAGATGGATGCACAGCAGTCTGTCAGGTTGTACAACATCCAGAGATGGATGCACAACATTCTGTCAGGTTGTACAACAACAAGAGATGGATGCACAGCAGTGTGTCAGGTTGTACAACATCCAGAGATGGATGCACAACAGTCTGTCAGGTTGTACAACAACAAGAGGTGGATGCACAGCCGTCTGTCAGGTTGTACAACAACAAGAGATGGATGCACAGCAGTCTGTCACGTTGTACAACATCCAGAGATGGATACACAGCAGTCTGTCAGGTTGTACAACAACAAGAGATGGATGCACAGTCGTCTGTCAGGTTGTACAACAACAAGAGATGGATGCACGGCAGTCTGTCAGGTTGTACAACATCCAGAGATGGATGCACAGCCGTCTGTCAGGTTGTACAACATCCAGAGATGGATACACGGCAGTCTGTCAGGTTGTACAACATCCAGAGATGGATACACGGCAGTCTGTCAGGTTGTACAACAACAAGAGATGGATGCACAGCCGTCTGTCAGGTTGTACAACAACAAGAGATGGATGCACGGCAGTCTGTCAGGTTGTACAACATCCAGAGATGGATGCAAAGCCGTCTGTCAGGTTGTACAACAACAAGAGATTGACGCACAGCCGTCTGTCAGGTTCTACAACAACAAGAGATGGATGCACAGCAGTCTGTCAGGTTGTACAACAGCAAGAGATGGATGCACAGCAGTCTGTCAGGTTGTACAACAGCAAGAGATGGATGCACAGCAGTCTGTCAGGTTGCACAACAACAAGAGATGGATGCACAGCAGTCTGTCAGGTTGCACAACAACAAGAGATGGATGCACGGCTGTCGGTCAGGTTGTACACCGCCTAGTTTCGTCTCGGGCATTTCTGTGTGAGCTGTTAACTGATTCAGTGCCAGACAAAAAGAAGGTTTGAACCAAACATAGTTCACGATTAAATGAACAAGTATTATAATGTGAATGCTCCTTTCACTGAGCATTGAAATTCTGGAAAATATCGCAAATTAAAACATCACGATGACCCTAGTAAGGCGATATATCGTCCTTCTGTCCAAATGAGAGGACACGTTATATTATCCTTCGGAACTCAATCAGCTAAATCTTCAATCGAGTGACCGGGGCTGTTGTATATTCATCTTTAGCTTCACACGTCTCCACACGAATATCATTTTGACCGAGTTCAAGAAAGTCAGAAAACACATTTGGTGATGGCTGTCGTCTTCAAATCGACAAGAAAATGACAAACTGACGAGATCATAGAAATATTCCCTTCCATTGTGAAATCTATTACGCACTGTTGTTCACTATATTTTTTTTTGTTAAGTCTGAAACTTCAAAACAGCTCTGAAAGTCGGGTGAAAGCGAAACCCGAAAATAAATGCCGGTGGAGGGCAAATGAAAACAGGCGCAGAGATAAGTTTGGGTGGGCGTCCTTTCTAGAAAGTGACAGGTCAAATTACATTGAGAAAGTCTATAAATGGTCCTTCTATGCGCGGTCCATTACTTTATGGGGGTTTCATTACTTTATGAGGGGTTCATTAATTTATCACGTTTCGAGGATAATGTAAATGAAGACGCAGATACTACAGCAACTCGTGCGTTGGGACCTTACGGTGTAAATCTCTGATACAATTTAGTGCCTTGTTAGTTGGCATTGGTGATGATGATGCTTCAGAGCCGTAGGTTCTTTAGGATTGTGTATTGGTTCTTTTACTTTTATCTATACATGATGTCGGGTGTTTTATACATGTTGGTGTATTTGAGAGCTTATTATTATTATTTTTGTTGTTGTTGTTGTTGTTGTTGTTGTTGTTGGTGGTGGTGGTGGTGGTGGTGGTGGTTGCGGTGGTGGTTTTTGTTAGTGGATGATGTGTGGGTGGGTGAGTGTGTGTAGGTTGACAGATGGGTGGGTGCGGGATGTGTGGGTGGGTGGGATAGATTGTGTGGGTGGGGGATGTGTGTATGTTGGGTATGTGTGGGTAGGTGCGTGATGTGTGTGGGTAGGCGCGGGATGATTGGATTAGCGGGGGATGTGTGGGTGGGGGTGGGGGTGGGGGATATGTGTTTGGCTGGGTGGTTGGGGGTGTGTGGGTAGTGAGGATACGTGGGTGAGTGAGTGTGTGTGGGTTATGGGATTGGTGGGGAATGTGTGTGTGGGTTGGGGATTTGAGGGGGGAGGGGGAATGGGTGGGTGTGTTGGGCATATATGTATGTTTTTTTTTTTTTGGGGGGGGGGGGGGGTGGTTATATGGGGTATGTCTCTCATAACATGAAAATATGCATTGTTTATGTTTACAGCATTCTTTTGACAATTGTATTTTCCTATGTGAATGTATCATGCACTATTGATGAATGAAAGATGAGTGATTGGAAGGGCCGAATGTAAGACGGGCCTGCGTACCCAATTTGTTACACTTTGAAAATAAAGTTTGTTTGTTTGTTTGCTTGTATTGTTCTTGTTGAATGAGTTGATAGAGTGGCAAGGGAGGAATGAGTTGATCAGGTGGCATGGAAGCAATGAAATGAAGCAGTGGTACACAAGCAATGAGTTGGCAGCGTAGCGTGGAAGACTTCCAGCGTTCGAACTTATCAAGAACACAGAAATATGGGGCAGATCATGGATGTCTGCACTCCCCAGCATGCCAAGTGATGGTGATGGTGAAGATAATGATGATCTTGATAATGATGATGATGATGATGATGATGATGATGATGATGATGATGATGATGATGATGATGATGGTGGTGGTGGTGGTAATGATGATGATGTTAATGATGATGATATGTTGATGATGATGGTGGTGGTAATGATGATGGTGTTTATGATGATGATGATGATGATGATGATGATGATGATGTTGATGATGATGATGATGACGTTAATGCTGATGAAGGTTATGTAGTCGAGGGTAAAAGACAAAGGGAGACAATCATAAAGACTGATGCTTCCTTCACTACGGTGCTAAGAGGTAAAGAGTAGTTCTGACTTCGTTACGGCCAAAGAAGAAAAATAGTGAAAAGAGAGAGAACCTCACACCGCCTCAACCGACAAAAAAAGAGGATAGTAATTAGATAAGAAGATATACGAGATCTCGGACAGGGGCAGAAACTATGTTATAGATGTTCACACAGGAAACATCATGTTAGAGCCCAAGCAATGAACTAAGGTGTTAGACTGTGGTAGAAATAGTGGTTGTAAAAACTAGAGAGACTAAACAAACAAATCAAGGACAAATAAACAAGCTCTTTATTTATTTCTTCTAACAGCACATTGCATGTCAATAACAGATACAATAGACAACTGTATATATCAAATCACCACAGTGGGTAGCCCCTAACCAATCAGCAGCACTTAAGACAACAGGGTACACCAAGTACCACAACACAGGTGTTCCAAACAATGGCTGGTTAGACTGACACTATAAAGAACTTTGACACAAGCAACACTGCACAGACAATAAGGCGCTACAAAAACATAGGTTACACAACATAAACCCCAAGACGCGACATAAACAAGAGTTGTGACACAATTTACTATCCCACCAAGAACCCAGGCCTGCTGACACTAACTAGTCAGCCGCTCCTGTAACAATGGAAAACACAATCTATGATTATCATGGTAAAGGCAACATATTAAACACATGAAGCAATGAGCACATGCAATATAACATTTGAATTAACCTACATATAACAAATGTCTTCCATCAAATTATCCACTTTGCTATTCCCTCTAGTTGTACTACTGCTATCATGAGACTACATCTCTAATTGTTAAATACAACAGTCAATGTTGCATCATCAGATCACCCACTTTATTGTCTTCTCCAGTTGTGCCACTGCTGTCATGAGATTACACTTGATATTGCTAGGATAGAACACCTTCTAATGCAACAACCTCAGCCTGCTCCACCTCCCCATACAGCCCAGCATTCACTTACAGAATGTCTTCAGTTCAGGGAGGTCATTACCTACAGGTCTCTGGTCCAACACAACTTCTCATCCCCAACAGCACAGGCTGACAATACCCCCCATAAATGCCAATGTTACACAGCAACACTAATCAACTTGTCAAAATCAACACCGAACACAACTCAGCTACACCGGTGTACAACGACTCTAACAGGACAACACCATTTGAACATGTACATAGAGGACATAAATACAGTATAATGCACCAACAGCAATCAAGCAGACATAGGATATGCAATTCAACATGACATCACCAGGACACACACCTTTGTACACCAACTAGACAACATCAATATACCATGACACCAGCAACAATCAGGACACAGGCTATAACATAAGTCACCGCCAACAACTCAGGCATATAACATATATCGCCACATAAAACATCACAATCATCAAATGATCACTCTCACCATAGCCATAATCATCCCAATCATCCTAGCTGATATCACTACATGATCAGCCTCAACATAGTCATCACCACAATCATAATCACCATCACAATCATCAAATGGTCACTCTACCATAGCCATCACTACAATCATAATACCCAATGCACCACCTTTCCCCCATCTTCTGTCATTTAAATACCTAAACTTATGAGGGATGCCATATGATATAGGACACACTGCTCCTGCAATGTCCATGTTTTGATAAAGGATATCAACAACAATATGACATCACACACATTACCGCATGATATTATAAATTAATAACCAACAGGTAAAACATGTTTAACTATGAAAAACAAAGGAAACAGGAATAACCATATTTGTAGAATGTGCAAATGCAACACTTGCACATGGGTGAATCACAACATTCACAGAAAGTTAAAGATAAACATGTATTACACAGGAACTCAATTGAGGAACTCTCTGATACCCTTAAGACAGTTCATAAAATAAATACACCATAGTATCAAGTAAGAGTGCATCATCCATATGAGACAGGATCAAAGCATAACCATGTTCATGGGCAGAAACAGAATATCAGCACTAATATAACAACCAGTGTACTATATATATTATGTCATAACCATGTTCATGGGCAGAAACAAAATATCAGTATAAGTATAACAACCAGTGTACTATATATATTATGTCATTATTATCACACACTAATGCCAACTACACCAGTGTACTTTTATCTGTGAGTGGACAGCAAATGTGCAGTTATGCCCTCTATTTCCCATCATTCTTCCTACGATACACCGGTTATACATTTTCTTCTCTTACGCTTCGTGTCGCATAGCAAGTGCATATATCTTTGCGAAAGGTGGTACGTAGCAATAAATCACACCCTTCCCCTGGTACAACAAACACCCTGTTTTACTACACATAAAACTCCCAGTTTGATACACTAGCACAAACACTACTGCATTCTGGTAACAGATGTGACACCAGACTTCAATGCTAAATGAGAAACCCCTTTACCAATATCAGTTCCAGATGCACCTGCCTGTTCTCCCTCAGTAAAGCCACACTTCATTCGCAGTTACGATTACACAATGATTGCTGATACGCACCCCGCGTATTAAGATGCATTATTTCCTACGCCTAGTGGCTATCAATCTGCATGGCGTCCCTACAATTCAACACATTATTTCCTACACTTCTATTTATTACCTACATGTTCTAACTGCTTAGCTTAACCATTAACCCATCATTGCCACATATAACATGTAAGTACTCTTCTCTGCTTTACACATGTTATAAATATTACACCTATATTATGGTTATTTTCCCCTACTCATAAGCATTCAATTTTATGCATGGCTCCAGTCTCTTCATCAACTATAATTTATGACCTCATACATCTCAATTTACACCTCATACATATATCTTGGTGAATCTCCCACTTTTTTGCTAGCTTGGGACATTTACAGAGGGACAGCACAAAATCAATCACTACCTATTTGGCCAGTAACACAATGTCCTAGGATAATCATGTAAAATACATTCTCAACAAAATTATCTTGTGCCAGCATGGCTGGCATGACATGACATCAGTCTCTATGATACTTAACCACCATCAATGACCTATTCTACATATTTCACATCACCATTGTCTGATTGCTGACATCTCTATGTGTTACATGTTATTTTCATAAAGCTTTAGGGATACTAAATCCTTCTGTAGAACAGCTCATTTCAATAGCACTTATTCATATTATATATTTATATTTCTTTGTTCCTACAAGCTCACCTAACTAGCAATTATTTTCACCCACGCCTGTTCCACCATGTAAACACTTTCAAGTTGGTAAACTGGCGTGTGCTGCGATTATACAAATATTTATTAAATTAAACATTTTAAACTTAATCAGTTAAAACTTACAGTTTTGTCACAACATTAGTTGACACAGATCAACTCAGGGAATTGTTCCCACACCTGACAACAACAGAACAGCACTGAACTGAAGGCCATGCTGCCCGCATCTCTCATCAGCACAAAGGACTGCTAAAACAAAACTGGACTTCCGATTCTTTTGTTAAGCCGAGTTCCGGTGGTGGCCAGGACAAATACGGCTTTGATAGACCAAACTAAGGTGCATCGGTTTATTGTAGACACCAAGGTGCATCGGTTTGGCGCTATCACAGTTAGTTGGTTGGTTGGTTCGTTGGCTGGCTGGTTGGTTGGTTGGTTGGTTGGTTGGTTGGGTGGGTGGGTGGGTTGTTGAGTGGGTGCATGGTTGGGTGGATGGGTGGTTGAGTGGGTGCATGGTTGGTTGGTTGGTTGGTTGGTTGGTTGGTTGGTTGGTCGAGGTTCCAACTTCACGGCAACGGGTCGTCCCCATTATGCTCCGTTCCTGTGCCAGTGAATATCACACAAAAGGCTCCCCACTATCCAATGTGGAAAGTGGAACAGACAGGAGTCTCGACAATCCAATAGCCTGCACAGTTACATTGTGCATAATGCCGCCGCCAGAATGCCAACACAATAGTCCTCCACGAAAAGCACAGTACATTGTCGATGGAATCGGCAGTCATCAGAAAGACCTCATTGGCCCGGGTTTTGTCACATGGCTGTCTCTATCCGCAAGGCGGCCAGGAGAAAGCGTCGTATTAAGCACGAACTCCGTAGCTCCAGTGCCGACTCCCAGGAGTCTCCTGAAAAATGCACTCGTGAACCGAAAAGGCAAATCAGTCAATTCAGCAACAGCCGGTGGCCATTGTTCCGAACATGCAGGTCACTGTACGAACAAAGGCGGACATGTAAAAGCATTCCACAGGAATATCACAGCTCACAGAGTCGCACCACGCACTCACTCTGTTGCATGGCGACGGAACCATATACTACCAGTCCAACATGAGGAAAATGAGAAATTCAAACCGCAGCCACAAAGATAAATACTCCAGAGGCCGTGGCGGTTCAATGCCTAACCGCCATGCTGGGGACCGGAAATGGTAATGATGATGATGATGATGAACACAAACCCCCCCCCCCCCCCCCCCCCCCCACCACTGTTCGCATTTCACGCTTTCTCTAATTTATCTAACTGGCAATAAAACTTGTTTACCAACTACCCGACTTTGACAAGAAATTATAAATGGCAACACGAAACAAACCGCGCCTATTTTTGTTTATCACAATTGAATCGTGTGTATTTGTTGACAATTGTGATCGTGTCATAATATCTTCCCGCCTATTTGCATATCTGGTTTGTAACTAATCATTTCTGCTCTAACCACACCCTCCTTCAGAAAGGACAGGAAATTGTAACAGAGTCGCCATGTTAACAGAAAGGACCGGAAATTGTAATAGAGTCACCATGTTAATCTCTGCAGTGCCCCGCCATGTTTGTTGACACCATTTTGTGTATTTTTAGTATGCATTGAGACAGCAGGTTCTATGGAGTCACGCCTGAGATGACATGTAATAATTAATTATTGTAGAAGTGAAGTAGGAATCAGAAAGAAAATGTGAATGTTAAACAATGCATGTAGCAGTGGGATAAATGTATTCTTCTTATAGTCCATGCCGAATGGCGTTGGTGATCATGTCTGTCCACAGCCTTCTGTTTCGGGTACTGCCAGTCTTCTTGCAGCCCATGCCGTGTGGCGTTGGTGATCATATCTATCCACAGCCTTCTGTTTCGCCTACTGCCAGTCTTCTTGCAGCCGATGTCGTGTTGCGTTGGTGATCATGGCTATCCACAGCCTTCTGTTTCGCCTACTGCCAGTCTTCTTACAGTCCACGCCGTGTGGCGTTCGTAATCATATCTGTCCTTAGCCTTCTATCTGCCTTCTGCCAGTCTTCTTACAGCCCAAGCAATGTGGCGATGGCGATCATGTCTGTCCACAGCTTCAGTCTCGCGTACTGCCAATCATTTCTAAAACTGATGTTCCTCTATACCACATAATCGACAGTCCAGCATCTTCTCTCGTTGTCTCCCCCTGCATCGTCTGCCTCCCAGCTTTCCCGTTATCTCGGCGGACTTCAGCTTTCTTCTTTTTATGACATGCCGAAAGAACGAAAGAATGTGGATTGTTTTCTTCTGATGCGAGTAGCCAGTTCTCCTTGTGATTTACCTTCTTACAAAATATCTTCATTGTTCCTTTTATCCATCCACGGTGTTCTCACCATTCTTCTATAAAACCTCATATCCGCAGCTTCACTTGTCTGTTAATTGTCCATGATTGGTGTCCGTACAACATGATTAGCTAAGTATATATGTTAAATATTCATGTCCTCGTCTGGGCTGACGAAGATAAATCGCAGAGAATATGCTTAATCTTGTGAAATAATGCCGTTGCTTGAGAAATTCTACATATAGCTTCCCGAATATATCTTCCATGTGCTGTTATGAAAGTACCCAAATACTTAAATACATTGACTTGTCTCAGATTGGTTCCATTTGCTTTGATGTTACATTGGGTATACGTCTTCTCAGTATAATTACCGTTATACTAAATTTACACACGGGACCTCCTGTTTTTCGTCCTGATCCGAGACGGGTAGATATCGGATCTCACTACCCAAGATATCAGGTGGGACGTGTGATATCATTATGTACCAATGGTTCTTCCAGCCCGGTACTTTCTGAACGCCGACGGACACTGCGACCTTTTAGACCTGGCTGCCCATAATTGTCTATCCTGCCGTCATGGCAACTTCTGGTAACTGCTGTGTCAAGGTCATTAACGCATGACTGCAATGAAGGTTGTCGCAGGATCCCCGCCAAAGATAGCCGTGGTGGTCTGGTGGTTAGATCGCGTCTCACCGAGACAACTGTTAGGATTCGAACGCCCAGCAGAACGAAATTCTACTTTTTCCGGCAAGTCCGAACCTGCGCTAGAACCAGCGTGAGAATAAGAACAGAAAGTAGTACAGGACCCCATTTCCCGCAGCGAGGAATATTGGATATACGGTGCTGTTATCATATTTTAACCCATAGCATTCGATGGTCAACGTAAAGTAATGTGCAGTAAAGTAAAGTACATTACAGCACAGGAAGACGAGGTAAAGCCAAATATAAATGCAAGCAAAGTAAAGTAATGTGCAGTAAAGTAAAGCACAGTACAGCACAGCACAGTACAGCAAAGCACAGTAAGGCGAGGTACAGGCAAATACTAAATGCAAGCAAAGTAAAGGTCTCCGTTTCACGCCAGAAATCGTATTAAGTATATGGTGCTAACCATATATTTTTAAAACAATCGACATTCGATGTTTGATGTGGCCATTATCGCTCTGGCCCCTTTACTGCGAGTAATTGCCAGGTAGCCATCTCTCTAGAACGCCCTGGGTGTACTCCTGTCTCTGACTGTCTCCGATACCCTGGGGAATTGTCAGTTATGTGTGTACGGGTGGCTTTTGCGTCAGCTGTGACTAAAATGAAAGTCAGGTAAATCAACGGTCGCATGCGGGTTCTAAACCAGGCTGGTTGCCTGTTAAAGTGAGGGAACGGTTGGCCGTCTATTCCTCCGTCAAAAAGAGGCCTACAAAGTGGTAGCGCAATTACATCTTGAAAGTCGAGAGGGTCGTCGACTTCTTTGCCCCAGGTTTTATCCCATATTGCTCCGTCTCTTTCAGTAGGACGGTCTGCCGAAAGCGTCGCACAAAGCACGAACTCCGTAGCTCCAGCGACGACCCCCAGGAGTCTCTGAGAAAAATGCACTCGTGAACCGAAAGACGTAGCCCGGAATCGAACCCACAACCTTGAGGAACGCGAGGCAGGCAGGCGGCTTGGCCACTTCGCTTACATCACATTACCCATAGCATGAAATTGCTTAGAGGCTGTTGGGGTGGGGGGCGGGGTTTAAAGTATATTTTTATAAACCATTCGGCATTTGATGGGTCTTTACTTCCCAGCCATTTCCTGATTCGCATGTTTGGCTGGGTCGAACCAGGAGGCCAGGTTCATTTTATAAGGTCTCCATTTAGATGGGGGTTCGACAGCGTGACAACCAGGTCGACCACATGACAACCAGGTCGACCACGTGACAACCAGGTCGACCACGTGACAACCAGGTCGACGGGCAAACGTCCCACCAAAGCGCTATCGCTGCTCCACGTTGTATTTACAGCCATTATTAATTTTAAAAACAATCATATTTAGGTGCACACATCATTGCTCTTAAACATTTGTCTATTATGGCCAACCCTTCGCGTAGCACTCCTTAGTTTTTACTCTCTGGCCACCATTATATCTCCATTACTTAATTCCCGCCTTACCTTCCGCCATTTTTCTTCCATATACTTTTTGTTTTCATATCCTATTTACAGGACGTAGCTGCCAACACCCGCCCTGCTGTTGTTGATGTCTTGGCAAGTTTACTTTCAGTAGTTTGTCATTGCTTTCTGAACGACCGGCTCCCATATCAAAACGTTATAATACATCTCGACACCGTCTTCTTTTTCATATACTACTTCCACCCATTTACCTGGGATCTTTACTGAACCGTTACCATCGCATACCCCGTCCACCATGACACCACAGACTCTTATATAAGAGAATTAATGTGAAGATTCATGTTAGTATCACACCCTAGGATTCTGAGTTATGTAGCACATTTTTTTCCCCAATTTTTTTTTCATTTACTTGTCATTGTTTTCATCCCGTTCTTATGCCATAATGTTGTCACTGTATTGTCTTCTCCGTGATTATATGTTGTATTTTGTGTTTGTATGTGTTTGCTGATGAAGGTTAGTCACCGCAACGCCATTTGTTTTCCGTAATTGTGTTCTGTAAAGCTGCATTACTTTGTGTTTATTTTATCTTATTAATTCAAAACGCGGCCATTGTGACTCATGCCAGTTTTTTTCCCGCCAGCTGTATCAAATTTCGTCGGCAGCTATTGAAACTTTAAGCACCATCTGACAAATTGTTGTTTACTGGCTCCACTAGAGTGACGACGTTGTCGATGTTTGAGCCATTATTCACCCGTTATTTTCTCGCCTTGTTGTGTCCAGAATTCTAAAATTGGCCCTGGTAACTCTACCCCATTATGTGGGTTGCGAAATGATGTTTTTGCGTGTTCTACGCTTCTATCTTATATACGTTATTTTGTTTCTTATAGCTCAGTATTTTAAAACGGCCCTTTTAGTGCTTTCAGCAAGTTTGATATTAAATTTAGCTGCGTGTCCTTTACATGACGTCGCAATGAACCCAGAATGTGTTAGATGTTTGTAATATACTAGGCAAGTTACGTTCAGCAGTTTGCTATAGCTAATGTAGTTAACAGAAATATTAATTAGGGAACATGTGAGGCCACTGAGACAGCTAATAAACAATTCACAAGTATTTATTGGCGCTCATAGAAGCAAGGAGGGCGAGTTGGGCAGAGGGAGGCGGCGGTTGGTAGGTAGAGAACGGTTGGTAGGTAGAGAACGGGGAGGGAGGAAAGAGAAAGATAGGGAAGAGAGGGGAATGGAGGGAGTGACGGAGAGGAAAGGAGTAAACGCGAGTGAGAAAGAATGGGGAGAGGAGGGGGAATGAGTAAGACGTTGGAAGGAAGGAGAAGGAGGGATGGTGAAAATATACAAATGGAGGGGGGAGAGGGAGGGAGTCAGCTGATTTTGCTGAGAGGGAGGTAATCAGAGTGACGTCACACAATGTCTGACGAACACCATCCCCCCCCCCCCCCCCTCTCTCTCTCTCTCTCTCCCAATCCATTTTGAGTGTTGACAAAACTGGGGATAACCTAAGGCATCCTCCTCGTTACGTCAACGACTATAATTAGGACGATGGTTTAGAAACGATCACGTGCTTGGATGTAGAAAATAGAAAGCGTGTTGGTTGGGATTTCCCAATGTTGATGTCAGACAATATTGATCGTTTGTTACGGGGAAATACGTTTGGTTGTTAGACGATACATACAATATATTACCGTTTCTACATCTGTCAGTCTGACTGTCTGTTTATTTGTCTGATCAAAATTATATGCCCGCCTACCTTCCTTTCTGTCTGTCTGTCTTCTGTATATCTATGTGCCTATACTTGTGCATGCATCTTTGTCTCTCGCTCGGTCTTTCTGTCATTTTTTTTTCAGTCTAAGTATGTGTCTGTCTACATATCCATGTCTGTCTATCTGCCGTCTGGTTTTATATCTGTTTGTCGATCCATCTGTTTTTTGTTTTTTTTTTTGAATTGTCTGTTTGTCTATTCACTTTTCTGCATATCTACTTGTCCGGCTGTCATTTTTTTTTTTTTTTTGGTTTCTTTTCCGTCTGTCTTTGTAATGATTTGTCTGTCTATAATTGTCTGCATGTCTATCTGTCGGTCTTTTCATTCCTACTTAACCTACTCATCTATCTAAGTAGTTAGTTATGCATAAAGCCACTTGTAATGTATTGACACATTCACATCACCATGTTGCAGGTACGTGCAGAACGTCGCTCTCAGCCTCAATCCCTTGCCATTTCTCCTGCCTCATGCACCTTCATACCCAATGTGTAAGCAGCTTCGAATGCCCCACTTTGTACTCAACGACCCCTGCCTCCTCTTCCAGTTCTTCCATCACAGTTCTTTCCCAATCACTGCGACGTTTAATCATCCTAACCGGTATCTACAGTGGTATTCTGGTATTACTGGGAGGTCGCAAGGGCGCGCAACTTTTCCATCGTTTCTTTCTATAGTAGATAGGTGCGCTCCAGTTACTCCTGCGACAGCTTGTGTTATGAAACACTGCCACGTGCGAGGAAGTCAAATGGCTGCTGATTTACTGCATCTTTATTTAAATAGCGGAAGTTCCGTTTCCTTCGTCTTGTTTACATTTAACTGTTGTGTCTAATGGATCATTCCCTAACTTGTAACCAGGCGTAGGTGATGGTAAATGCACTAAAACAAGAGGGGGCGAGTTTATAGGTAAGAGGATGGACTTCGTTGCACCGCGTTCTGCCTCTTATGACTGGATCTTCTTTCCGGGGAGGGTCTGTCGGGAGTGTCGCACAGAGCACGAACGCCGTAGTTCCTGCTGCGGCCCCTAGAAATCTAAGAAAAAACTGCAGTCGTGAACTGAATGGCGAGACTCGGAAATAAACATACGACTTTCGTTGCGCCAGACAGGCGGTTTGACCTCTTTGCCACCTAGACCCCCGGCAACTTAAAGTAAAAATACGTGAGTACGTGACCACGCCATGGGGCATATTGTCCTGGTAATTTGTTTGTTCCGCCCGTTCGTTCGTTCGTACGTCCGTCCGTCTGTATGACGCTATCGTCTGGTTTAATGGTTGATTATTGGGTAGTCTTGACATGGTTAACTTGTCTGTTTTTCTTCTAGTCTGTATCCGCTTGTTCTAACATTACTTAGATATAAGGGGGAACGCCCCTCAACCCTTCCCCCCTCTCCCCCCTTCCCTTTTGTACGCGCATACAAAGGGTATTGGGAATATAGCACTTGACATATATCTTCACAGACTAGAGGGAGAGACAGACACATACACACACACATACACACACTCGCACACACGCACACACACGCATATATATATATATATATATATATATATATATATATATATATATATATATAGAGAGAGAGAGAGAGAGAGAGAGAGAGAGAGAGACAGAGACGGCAAGAGGGAGATAGAGGGAGAGGGAGAGAAGCATAAACAGAGAGAGAGAGAAATGCGAGTGAAAGAGACAGGGAGAGACAGAGAAAGAGAGATAATGAGAGGCAGAGAGAGGGAACGAGACAGTGGCGGACAGAGAAAGGAGCGCCAAGAAAGAGGGGGAGAGAGAGAATGACAGATGGACAGAGAAAGTAAGGAGGTACAGAGAGAGGAAGAGACGGGGAGGGAGAGATTAAGAGAGAAGCAGAGAGGGGGTGAGAGAGAAACAGAAAAAGATAGAGAGAGGGGGGAAGACAGAGAAGTAGAAGAAAGAGAGAGAGAGAGAGAGAGAGAGAGAGAGAGAGAGAGAGAGAGAGAGAGAGAGAGAGAGAGAGAGAGAGAGAGAGAGAGTAAGACACTGTAATTGAAAAACATATTTTTCTTAAACTCAAGGCTAACAGTGTTGGCCGTTTAACCGGAAGACCAGGGACATTAACATTTCTCATTAAAATATGTAGAGTAACTCCCAAAACAAGTCCAAGACGGGAAAATAACACCATCATCAGGCTCCATTCACACATTATAGATGGTCTATGATGAGTCACCAATGCCCTCCGTCTTGCGTCTTTCTCAGTCCTCTTCCAATTTATCTCTTATTGTTGTTTTCTTCAAGTTTATCTCTTGGTGTTGTTTTCTTACAGTTCATCTCTAAGTCTTGCCTTCTTCCAGTTCATCTCTTGGTCTTGCCTTCTTCCAGTTCATCTCTTGCTGTTGCCTTCTTCCAGTTTATCTCTTGCTGTTGCCTTCTTCCAGTCCATCTCTTGCTGTTGCCTTCTTCCAGTTCATCTCTTGGTATTGGTGGTGCCTTCTTCTTGTTACGGTCTAAGTCACGTAGTCAGTAATGGACTGGACGGTGTGTGTTTGCCTGACCATTTTGCTGCTCACTTTTCATGTTGTCATTTCTTTGTCATCCGTTGTTATTCTACGTCTGTCCTGTTTTGATTGCGATAACTTTAGAACGGGATTTTCCCATAATACGCCCATAGTTAAATGTAGATTTTTCTGCTTGAGGCTCGTAGCGGTGTGCAATGGCGGAACCAAATTATAGAGACTGAGCTCGACGTGATAAAACCTGACACAATTAAGTCTATCCTTTTACCTTTATCTTTTGCCATTACACTCTATTCATTTACAAAAACGTAACTAATGTAATTAGTGTTTTTTCCTCACCTTGACCTCAAGTGTAGTCTATACATGTGCTGTTACTACTAATATTTGCTTCTATTAGGGAGTATACTGGACTGGTGTTTGCGTGTGGATTAGCTTTCCCAATTACCAGTGTCCCTCGCCATCAGACGAACCCACTCCGACTTCTGAGATATTTGTAATTTACGCCCATACGTTAAGTACGAGAAGTCAACAGTTTAGTTCAACTGAACAGTGTAGGGGTTGAACCTGGATTTCCATTATCAGCGCACCGGAAGTTTAAGAACGAAAGCTCATATCCTTTAGGCCAATCCGACCTCCTAGTGAGTATTTTAAATCCTCGTCGTAATCTTGTTGGTTGTCCAGAGACATATGATAATCAGAAATAGACAAGAAAAGCCATGGTAGGAATTTAAATTTACATCATGACTTTACAAGTTAATAAAGGAAAAGGCAAGGTATTGATTAGCACTCATAGTTTTAAAAAGTTAGTTGCATATCCTTTTACAGGGCGTAGCAATCAGCCCCTGCAGTGTTATACTGCTTGTGATCTCTTGACAAGTTTACGTTCAGTAGCTTGCCATTGTTTTCTGAATGACCGGCGCTCATGCCATTTCGTTAAAAAAATCAACGCAAGACGGCGTGCTGCCAAATCGCCCGCAGCTGTGTTTCGAGCGCGGTATGAGGGTTTACGAACTACATACGCAACCCCTTCACCATGGAGCCGGCTAGCACTCATAGAATACGAGATAACATAATTATACCTCTCGGAAGATCTCCTGTCGTGATATTCTTTCAGTAGAGAACTCATCTGTTTAGGACTTTTAAACAAGGCCAGGGGATCGACTTCATTGCACCGGGTTTTATCCCATATGACTCGGTATATTTCCGCAAGGCGGCCGGCCTAAGCGTCGTATACAGCACGAACTACATAGCACCAGCGACGACCCCCGGGGAGTCTCCGAGAAAGCTGACTCCTGAACCGGAAGAAGTAGGTCTGGAAACGAACTCACAACCTTCGGGGCGCGAGGAAGGCGGCATATTCACTTACCCAGGGAAACTCCCTGTTTATGACTGTGAAATAATAGGCGTGCCGGTACTTTAAATGTAAGACGTGAATAATTTGTTTATGTTCTCGTTTGTCTGTGATGAATTTGTTTTAGTTATTGCTTGATTGTTTCATGAGGATTAAAGTGTCTTGTGAATCGTATTGCCCATTGCCTGGTTAAAGATGAGAAAACAAGGAAAATCTGGGTTGAAAAGTGTCATAAACAAACATAGGTCTAAAAATAGGGTGACATCATCAGACAAAATGGTTGACTGTCACGGCCTTGACTCCAAGGTAACGTCCGTGACCCTTTTTCGCTGTATCTGCAGCAATGGAATAAATTAGTGAATCAATGAGGAATGGGATTTTAACGCTGTAAACATAAATAATGTAGAAATAATTTTATAATAGAAGAGAGCGTTTTCCTATTGTCTTAGTGCTACATTCTGTACGTGCACATCAATCCCACTAAGTGCCGATCGGTCTACGACAGTAAAGATCTAGCATCATGCGATAAATGGCTTTACGACATCAAACGGAGTCCGTTCCAACTGTTTAGTAAGTGCACATCATTGCTTGCGTATGTACTCGTTGTGGCGAGATCCTTAAGTGGGAATAGAGAGATGCTACGTTCATTAATTGAAACATACGTTATCTGTACTTTTTTTGTCTGTGTCTCTCCCACTCTTACGACTGCTTGCAATCTCAGTTTCTTTTTTCGTAACCAGAGAGGCACAGAAAGAGAGAGATGGAGCAAAGTGAGGGTGAAAGAAAGAGAAACAGAGGCAGACAGACAGACAGACAGAACGAACGAACGAACGAACGAACGAAAATCTTTATTTTCAAAGGGTTCAGAATATGGCACGCAGGCCCGTCTGACATTCTGCCCTTCTTTTCTATTTCCTCTCATACATTCTTTCATTCAACATCTCTTTTGAAGCAAATATTTGACAACAAAAGAACAACAAGCATTAAAACGTGTGAAAAATAATCAATAATACATGACTCACTGAGGCAATGTTTAACATGGGCATTATAAATACCCAAGGAAGGTGTAACGTGGCATTCATATGGGAATGTTTTTTGGCTAGTTGTCATTCGAGATAATTTACCATTATTATTGTGGGACAGATGGACAGACAGGCAGGCAGGCAGGCAGACAGACAGAGGGAAAGAGAGAGGGAGGTGTAGTGAGGGAAAGGAAACAACAGAAACGTTGGAGATGAAGCAGCTGGAAGGTTTGGGGGGGGGGGGGGGGCGAGAGAGAGACAGCAGAAATGTTGGAGATGAATCAGCTGGAAGGTTGGAGGGGAAACAGCAGAAATGTTGGAGATGAAGCAGCTGGAAAGTTGGAGGGGAAACAGCAGAAATGTTGGAGATGAAGCAGTTGGAAAGTTGGAGGGGAAACAGCAGAAATGTTGGAGATGAAGAAGCTGGAAAGTTGGAGGGGAAAACAGAAGGAAAGTTGGAGGAAAAACAGCAGAAATTTTGAAGATGAAGCAGCTGAAAGGTTGAAGGGGAAACAGCAGAAATGTTGGAGATGAAGCAGCTGGAAGGTTGGAGGAGAAACAGCAGAAATGTTGGAGATGGAGTAGCTGGAAAGTTGAAGGAGAAACAGCAGAAATGTTGAAGATGAAACAGCTGGAAAGTTGGAGGGGAAACAGCAGAAATATTGGAGATGAAGCAGCTGGAGAGTTGGAGGGGAAACATAAGGAAAGTTGAGGACGGGGGGATGAACAGAAGGAAAGTTAGAGAGGGAGAAGCAAGAGAGTTGCACAGAAAACAGCATAAAGTCTAGAGGAGAAAACGTTAGGAAATTTGAAGAGAAAGTAGCAGAAAATGTGAAGAGGGAAACAGCAGGAAAGTTGAATGTTCGAGGGGACAAGAGACAGGGAAGACCCATAAAGAAGATGCTAGATATCGTGGCATGGAGAAACATCTGTTCTGGAAGTGACAGGAGGCTGTCGACAAGTGTGACGACCAACGCTACACTGCATATGAAACATGAGGAAGACATGCTAAATATACGTCAGATCCTTCTTGGCGCCGAACAAGCTGACATAAAATGACATGTACACATTAATGACTTCTTGAACTTTACGTTTGAGTTGTACTCAGAGAATTTAATGTCATCGTGCACTTTTCTGCACACGCAAAGAATATATATGTATATTTTTTTTTTCAGCTTAGCTGTCCTCACTTTTGGAAAGTTCTCGCAAACTTAAGTGATATAATAAAGACCATATTGCAGACGTCGGTAGCTTACGGTGCGGTGCGTGTGCCAGTAACGGCACTGGCGGGAGAGGAGGATGCGGTGGCGGAGTAGACGGCATCGGCGAAGAAGGCGGGGATCAAGAAGAAATGGATGTGAAGAAGAAGTAGATGGTGGCGAAAGAGGAGCAGATGGAGGGATGGAGGCGGGGGCAGCGGAGAAATAGAGAAAGGATGGTGAAGAAGAGAAAGAAGACGAAGAAGAGGAGGAGAAGGAAGAAGAAAGCAGAGGAAGCAGAACGCGGAGGAAGAAGGGAGGAAGGAGGTTAGAGGGAGGTAGGGAGGAAGGGTGGGGGACGAGAGATGGAGGGAAGGAGGAGGAAAAAATGAAGGAGAAAGGAAAGAAGAATGCGTAAGGAGGAAGGAAGCAGGAGGAAGGAATGAAAAAGGAGGAATGAATGAAAAAGGAGAAGGAAGGAAGACGGAGAAACGAAGGAAGAACGAGGAGGAAGGGAGGAAGAAATGGAGGAGGAAGACGGCGAAAGGAGAATGAGGAAGGAAGGAAGAAGGCGGGAGGGAGGAAGAAGGAGGATGAAGGAAGAGGGGGAAGGAAGAGGAATAGAGGAATATCCCTCAAAAGTCGTCATCTCGTCATCTAGTATTGCTGGCAACCCTGCCTCTCCCCAAAAAATACCAGAGAAAGTAACGAAACGAAATATGATGCCAGGCAAATATTGTTCCTTGTACTCACGTGGTATCAATTTGAAATCACTTGACTAACTCAACACACATGCTTTATGTGGCCATTGACGTCATCGGATATAACCTAACCTGGTTTGAGGACATTTTATCCCGGCCAATTTAAGATAACTAATGTATCCATGAATGAAGATAAGAATTAAGGCAGGCTGATAAGAATCAACTTTTAGCGGCTGTGGCCTGTCGACAGATAATGCAAACCTGGGATAGATAATGCCGTTGGAGCAAGAAACTTTTGAATGCTTCTATTCCGTACATCTGTAGCTGTAACCCAATGTATTCCTTTTATTCGTTAGCCTTACTCATCTAAACAGTTATTCATTTAACCAGTTGTCTGGATCCGATAGATATAAATTCGCGGGTGCTGTTGGAGACTCATTAAGGTAGGAGGGGGAAACGTTAGAAATTGAGGGCATACTAGACAATGTAAAAATTTAAAGCTATAGTGATCACAGCGGGATTCGAACCTGCCTCCCCCCTCTGCTGTGTGTCCACCGTGACGAGGTAGAGGGGCTTGTGCGTCCCAATGACCCCAAGAGCTATGCCGACGGTAGCACAGCTACTGGTAGGGCCACCCATGTCGGACAGGTCAAGGGAGAGGGACCAGACGAAGAGACACACAAACCTGCTGCCTTGTAGGTAGACTGGGGACAGTCAAAGGCTAGGGAAAGCACCCCAAATACATGCTTGTCGAAATCGGATGTACTGAGCCACAGGCTTGACAAAGCAGTGCAACGTGAAACCTGCTGCCTTGTAGGTAGACTGGGGACAGTCAAAGGCTAGGGAAAGCATCCCGAATAAATGCTTGTCGAAATCGGATGTACTGAGCCACAGGCTTGACAAAGCAGTGCAACGTAACTTAATTCATGATGTCACAAATCAAAATTAATCGATATGGTGCTAATCCCGTGAAGTCCCATCAGGCGGTGATAGTGCCGGGCCCCCTGCCTCGAGGGGGTCCACCCATGACTACTGGTGGTCACCTTCCCCTGTGCTGTGGAGTCAAGGCACAGAGGAGTAGGTTAAGAGCTATTGACCAAATACCCCGGACACTCAACATACTACAGTGGAATGCCGAAGGAGTTTACAAGAAGAAAGACTCCCTAACACAGCGTCTTCATAAAGATAGAATAGATGTGGCATGCATTCAAGAGACACACCTCAACGCCAATCGCAAATTCTCAGTCAGAGGATATCAGGCCACACGTTTCGACCGCGAAGGACACAAAGGAGGAGTTCTAATACTTACACGAAATACAATACCTTGCAGCGAAGTATCTGTGATCTCTGACAACCAAACGGAAATTATAGGTGTTGATATAATGATAAAGGACGTGAAAATAAGAATCTACAATCTGTATAGCCCAGCAGATAAGGACCTTACACTCTCAAACATGAAAATAACTGACACAAACTGCATTATTGTCGGAGACTTTAATAGCCGTTCAGAAAGATGGGGATACCCAGATACTGACAAAAGAGGAGATGAATTGGAGGACTGGGAAATAGACTCAAATCTCCATCTACTCAACAAAGCGGATGACACACCGAGCTTCTACTCCAGAAGATGGCTTACCACTTCTACTCCAGACTTAGCTTTCTGCACAGGAGACATCCTCCACAAAATCGATCGCCATGTGCTGGACCAATTAGCAGGTAGTGACCACAGACCAATCAAGCTTGAAGTGAATATGGAGTATGTTCCACAGGAGCAAAAGCCCTTGCCCCGCTGGAATTACAAACGAGCAGATTGGGACAGATTTGTCATACTAACAGACAAATATTGTGAAAACATAAATACACGATATGGCAACATAAAGCAAATGGTGGAAAGTCTAAACAGAGCGATAATACAGGCAGCCACTGAGTCCATTCCAAGAGGAGCGAGGAAAAATTACAAACCATACTGGACTGAAGAACTACAAAGTTTGGAGGACAAAGTTGAAGATGCCAGGAAGACAGCAGAGAGAGAACAAACAATTGAAGCAAACATCTCTCTCAAAGCCATCTCAGCAAAATATAAAAGAACAGTAAATCAAACAACAAGAGATTGTTGGAGGGAAAAAACAGAAAACCTGAATTTTGACAGGGATGGAAACAAACTATGGAAACTAGTGAAAGCCATGAACAATGAAGGACCTAGAAACAAACAAATAACAATTAAACAAGGAAATGCCTTGCTTACAGGCAAAAAGGCTGCAAATGCACTAATGGAACACTATGCAAATGCAAACCACATTGATATTACAACCGAACAGAAGAAAGCAATCAAAGACAAACAGATACATCATAGAAATACAGAGACAGCAGCAGAATATATGATGGCAAATCTAACAATGGAAGAAATGGAACAGGCAATGAATACCCTAAAAAAGAAGAAATCACCAGGAAAGGATGGAATCACAAATGAAATGCTAATAGGACTAGGCACCAAGGCAAAGAAGAAACTACTAGCAGTCCTAAATAACAGCTGGAAGAGAGGAATAGTCCCACAGGCATGGAAGGAAGCTATACTAATACCAGTCCCAAAGAAAGGAAAAGATCTGGAAGAACCAAATGGCTATCGACCTATCAGTCTACTGAGCTGTGTAGGAAAATTAATGGAACGCATTATCAATGGCAGGCTAACATGGCATCTGGAAGAAAACAAACTCTTAACACCACACCAAGCAGGATTCAGAAAATACAGATCCACTGAAGATCAAATAACCTATATAGCTCAGGAAATAGAGGATGCCTTCCAAGAGAAAAAGCACACACTAGCAGTCTGGATAGATTTAGAAAAAGCATTTGATAAAGTATGGAAGGAAGGACTGAAAGTAAAACTGCAAAACATGCATGTTTGTGGAAAAATGTATAAATGGATCAGCCACTACCTTGAGAACAGAACTGCCAGGACAAAAGTACAAGGACAAACAAGCAAAATGATGCTGCTGGAGCAAGGTGTCCCCCAAGGAGGAGTTCTTTCACCAACATTATTCCTAGCATATATAAATGACATCACAGAAAATTTTCCAGCCAGAGTACACACATCCTCCTTTGCAGATGACCTAGCCATATGGACATCTGAAGAATATATTAGTACAGCTAACAGCAGAATACAGCAAGCCTTATTAGCGCTAGAGGACTGGTCAAAATCATGGCTAGTGAAGATAAGTGAGGAGAAAACAACATGCACAGTGTTCTCCCTCTCAAATAAAACTCAGCAACCTAAGCTGGTATTGAATGGAAAAATATTGCGCCATGAAGAAAATCCAAACTATCTAGGAGTCACCTTTGATCGTCGCCTGACATGGAAGACACAGGTTGAGAAAAATCGAACAAGAGCAAGGCAGAGAATGGCAATCATGAAAAAGCTTGCTGGTACAACGTGGGGAGCAGATGAGAAAGTTCTCAAGAAGTTATATACTGGACGGGTGAGGCCAGTACTGGAATATGGCATTGCAGCTTGGGCAACAGCAGCTAAGTCAAACTTTAACAAAATAAGTAGAGTCCAAAACCAAGGAATGCGAATCATAACTGGAAGCCTGAAGACAACGCCTATTAATGAACTAGAAAAGATCACTTGTTTACAACCAATGCAGGATAGAAGAGATAGCAGAGCCCAGCAACAAGCAGAAAAAGTTAGAAGATTGACAGACCACCCTATGTACAACAGATTTAATGGTTTTGGAAAGGGAAGACTGAAGCGTAGCAACTTTGTAGAAACTGCAAAACGAAGGATTAGGGCCGATCCTATACTTAACATATCAACAGTCAAGCCCATACACAATGCACACAACTTCCCAGCTTGGATACAGCAGCAACTGCCTGAGATGATAGAAAACATTCCTGGTATTGAGAAAAAGAACACTCAGCATGAAACCGAAAGAAGAGAAATAACCCTAAACTACATAAAAGAACATTACCCAAGCAGGAATTGGACCCATGCATATACAGATGGATCAGCCAAAAATTCAATAGAGAATGGAGGAGGAGGAATTCTCCTAAATTTAAAAAATGGAGTGAAAAAAACACATTCAATGGCAACTGGAAAATTTTCAAGTAACTTCAAAGCGGAGGTAGAGGCTTTGAAAACTGCAGCAGAAATGCTCCTGATGGAGGAAAATAAAGAGAAGCAAATAGCTATCTTCACAGATGCAAAGTCAGCTGTCTCAATACTCAAGAGCAATAACAGCACAGAACTAACTGACCTAAGAGCAGCACTCCATGGTCTATGCCAGAAATCCAAAAAAGTTGTAATACAGTGGATCCCATCACATTGCAGTATACCTGGAAACGAAGAGGCTGACAGACTGGCAAAAGAGGGCGGACGACTACCACAGCCTGACATAGACATAACCTATAATGAGGCAAAAAGGTTGATAAAAAGCACTTATAGAACCAAATGGGAATCTGAGCATCCAGGCCATCAGAAGGATGATGCATATTACAAACTCGACCGAAGAGAACAAGTAGCAATCTTCAGACTCCGCACAGGACATAACAGGCTGAAATACCACTTGTTCAATAAACTAAAGATAGGAGATACTGATGAATGTAATTGTAGAACTGGAAAAAATGACAGCAAAACATTTGCTGCAGGATTGCCCAACGTATGCAGAACAGAGAAAGATATTTTGGCCCACACCTGCTTCATTTGAGGACAAGCTCTATGGAGATATCAACAAGCTCAAGTTGACCGCAGCTTACTTTAACTACATACAGGTTGACATTTAAAGGTGCATGAAGACCCAGAGGCATGAAATGAAATATTGCTTGGATAGCAAATCCATTATGTGGAAAGTCCAAATCGAAAGCTCGCTGTGTGGGCTTCATAAAAGGTGGAAAAGTGTCCTAGTGGCACGAAATGGAATATTGCTTGATAGCAAATCCATTACGTGGAAAGTCCGAATCAAAAGCCCATTGTGTGGGCTTCATAAAAGGTGGAAAAGTGTCCTAGTGGCATGAAATGGAATATTGCTTGGATAGCAAATCCATTACGTGGAAAGTCCGAATCGAAAGCTCACTGTGTGGATGTCATCTGCAGACTGCATACTTCTGGTTTCCGGAAGAACAGCCTATGGTGAACGGAAGGCCCAATATACGGAAGTGAGGCTAAGCAGCCATGTGCAGGACGTGACGATTCCTTGGGTGAGCCCAGTACCAGAGCGCTATGTATCGGCTCTGCAAGTATGGAAGCCTCCTTGGATGGCGGGGAATGCCCATGGTCTGCCCCTGCCTTCCCTTGAGGGCTGACCAGGATCTTTGGCTGTTCTATATGGACCAGCTGGGATGGGGGATAACACCACAACAGTGAGAGTCAAACGTCCTAAGAAACCCCCGGGAAGGTTAACCCGGTCAACAAATGCCCGCAGAAGTCGGATGTGTCGGCCTAACGGCGCAAGAACGCAGCTCTGCTGTAAACAGGCACAACGCAATCACATCCGAAAAAAAAACTCCGGATGAACGAAGAAGAAGAAGAAGAAGAACCTGCCTCCTCAAAATGAGGACAGCGCCTCGTTAAAGGACCATGTGCACTTCCACACACCACCAACTAATCGCAGTCATTCGCAGAATTTATTGGCTATTTAAGATTTACCAAGCAATGTTAGTTTAGTAGTTTGCCATTGCTTTCTGAATTGCCGACACCGCATACCATCGATATCAACGCAAGACAGTCGGCTTCCAAATTACCCGTAGGTGAATTCGAACCCTGGACTCGGTATGTCCGGGAATTATGAAACTCCATGTCTCACTATTCCATAAGCTACAGCGCCGGTTACTCAAACAAGTAGGGAGAGGAAAAGTAGAAGGGGGGAGTAGAGGGAGGGAAAGTAGAGAGGGTGGGGGGGGGGGGGGAGTAGAGATTAAATTACAGGCACCTCAGAAGCAGAGCCTGCTCCGTGGCGAAGAGGTTACCGACGACGTTCGTAATCCCGCATACCGCGTTCAAACACAGCCGCGAGCGATTTGGCAGCAGGCCGCATTGCGTTGGTTTTTTTATTAAATGGTATGGGTGCCGGTAGTTCAGAAAGCGATGGCAAACTACTGAACATAAACTTGCCCAGGAATCACGAACAGGCAAAACAATGCTAGGGTTGACTGCTACGTCCTGTAATGGATATGCAACTAACTTAAGCTACAGCGCTGGCTACTTATACAAGTGGTAATTGTTGTTATCTTCCACTTATCCCGTTAGGCGTCGTTGGGAGGAGTTACTCAAGTTCCAGCTCCTCTCCTCCATAATTCATGAGCATAATTTTTCTAAGATCGAGTAAATTCCCCATCGGTTTGCTAGACCTGTCATAGGTTCCTTATAGAGATTAAATTGCAAGTGCCTCAGAAGTCAGAGTGGGTTTGCCTGATGGCGAAGGGACACTGGTAATAAGGAAAGCTAATCAACACGTCGTCTCCGTGGCCAAAGGCTTGGGAACGCGGTTCGTGAGCCGCTTACCGGGCGTTCGAAACGCAGCCGCGACCGATTTGTGCAGCAAACCGTGTCGCGTTGTGTTATAACGTGTTGGTATGGGAGCCGGTCGTTCAGAAAGCAGTGGCAAACTACTGAATGTAAAAACTTATCTAGTACATCAACAGCAGCTGAAAGATGCTGGTGTTGACTGCAACATTTGAAAAAAAATCAACACGCAAACTCAGTCCAATGCAGTAGCAACTTCAAGTTGTACAGTAGTAGCACTTGTATGGACTACGTTTGATTTCAAAGTGAGAAAACGAAAAAAACAAACAGATAATTATACACAATTGATAGCTACAGTGACGACGGCGAGATTTGAACTGCAACCTCAAAATGACAGCGCCTCTCTGAAGCAAAAAAGTATACTTCGAGGCTCAGCCAACTAGTAGTACCAGTTACACGGCCCATTCTGTTGTGGCCACAAGAGACAAAAGCCAACACTGCCGGTCCCATCCCGACTGTGACAACGTCCGCAAGTTTGTCTCTTCAATGCCATCAACTCACTTGCGCACACTTCCGTCATGGTCGACCTTGTAGGGTCGAGGTCAGGACCTTTCTCCAAATGTCTGCTCAAATTTAATTATCAGTCGGTCGTAATGACGTCAGAGGTTCCTATTTCTTTGTTTACAAATGGCGGTCAAGTTTGCCATGACAACAAACCGCCATGCCAAGATAGTATCTCGCTGGTCAGGTTTTGAACTACACTAGTTTCTTCTAGACATTGAGGTTTAAATCTCTCGGGGACTTTTGAGGCCATAGAATTAGCAAAGAAAAACTCAGGTATTAATAAGGACTTAGAACCTGGCGAGAAGTGGGTACAAGTGCCAACAGAGCTCTGTACGTCCTTTTCCGTTTGTATCCAACTAGACAGAAAATGCAGATAAGAAAATCCGGCATCTGTGAGGGCGGAAGTACAGGCTTTGATATTCGAGAATTCTTTAGACGGTGATGCTGTCATTTACACAGATGGGTGAGTCGTTCGACGCGTGAGAAGTTCATGGGCCTTTACGGCTCAGGCTGGAGAGAGACTTGTGAAGGAAGATTCTGGTGCTTTTGCTTTGACCACAAGTAGTCTGACTATGGAAATCATGGCAGTAAGTAAAGCAATAACATGGCTCGAGACACAAACCTTCACTCGGGCATGTTTCCTTAGTGACTCAGTGAATATGCTCAGGAAGATAGTGATAGGTTGGGCCCGAAGACTGTAGTTGTTGTCTCTGAAGCGGTCTCGGTTGGCAAAGATTAGTTTCATTTTCGTGCCAGGGCATTCTGGTGTACAAGGAAATGAGCAGGCTGACAGATTTGCAGGTAAGGCTGCAAATCGGACGGATGAGCCATGGACTAGGCTAATATAATGAATGCTCTACGAGAAGTAAGTCGATTGCGAGAACCAAGTGATGACTGTGAATCTACATCCATGGTCAGACTGCGAGAACAGCAAGTTAAGAGAGGAGTGGCCAAACAAGAGCACTATGCAGGAAGCCAAAGAAGAGTAATAAACCAACACAGAACTGGTGTCGTTAGCCGCTACACGCTGCGGGATTTACTGAGGAGGGATCCGAGCACTTATGGACTGAATGGTTCGATGTGCAGTGAGGATGATCTGTCGACTAACTAACTAACTAACTAACTAACTAACTAACATAAAATATATTGATAAGAAGTTTTCTTCCACAAAATGATGGCATTTAGAAGAGATAAGATTGAAAGAGGTATGCCAGTGTCATCGACATGTGCCGTGTCGTTGATATTGGTACCTCGTTCAAACTTTATCTCTTCAAAATGCCATTATCTTGTATAAAGAATATAAAATAACGCAAAGTAATGGGACTTAACAGAACACAATTACGGGAAACACAGGACGTTGCGCGACTAGTCTTCATCAGCAAACAAATACATACACAAAGCACAACATATAATCACGGGGAAGACCCTCCAGAGACTACATTAAGGCATAAGAACGGGGTGAGAAGAATGGAAAGATGAAACAATGAGAACAATGAAGAGAAAATGAAAAATTGAAGAAAAAAAAACCAGGTTGTGATACATAACATATAATCACGTATTTGTTTACTGATGACGGCTAGTCGCCGCAGCGTCCAGTGTTTTCCGTTATTGTGTCCTGTAAAGCTGCATTACTTTGTGTTATTTTATATTGTTTATGTAATAAGGCACTCTCATTGAGTGCATGTTATATAGAGCCCGTTCTGCTGTATAGAAGTAGACATTAAAATGTGATGGAAAATTTAGGGAAGTTTGAAGGCAGTGAAAATGTAATTTCTGGGACAAATGTTGTGAATGCCTTGGATTGCCATAGTAGCTAACAGAGATTGCAAAGAAGAGGTTAATGAATGTAGAACATTATACATAACTATGCGAAAAAATTTATGTGGTCGATGTCTTTGTGGAGAAAAAAATAATGGAATGAGTTTCAACTTTAGTAAAGCTGTGAAAATGCAAGCAATAGAACAGCAGAAAGCGTAGCGCAGATTTGTAAAATACATTTACGGAAGTCGCTGCGGCGACAAGTTTTGTCCAGCAAATAACAATAAGAAAATACAACACAGAAACCACGCAGATAAAACTACAGTAACTACATTAAACCGGTCTCCCTGTTCTAGGTGTTACACGACTTTCTCCGTAATCCCGTATACTCTCGTGAGTAACGTGACGTGCGCGAGATTCGGTAGCGGTTCTCGCCGCGTTGGTAACTTACGGGGTACGTGAACCGGTACTTTCTTCAATATTCAGCTCTTGCCGTATGGATGCATTTGTTCTTTTCTGTATCCAAGATATTCTTAGAACCCGCTTATAACATTTATATTCAAAGGCATTTATGCTCTGTTCAGTTTTTTTAGTAAGTGTCTTACAGGTGTATGTTGCAATGGGAAAGATGCATGCACTTAAAAATCTAATTCGTGTAGGTCTATCTGTACCACGCCACAATTTATTAACTTGTTTTAGTTTCTGAAGAGAAATTAATATTCGTCTTTTAATGTATATCATTGTGTCACCATTGTTGGTAATTAATGACCCAATATATTCGAAATTTTCCACCACCTCCAATTTTTCCTCACTGACATACATTTCTTATCTCAGATGCTCCAAATACGAAACCTTGGTGTTGATGTGAATGTTGGGCAATTAATAACGAAACGTGAAGAAACCGGACACTATGACAATGTAGTTATTGAGAAGGATGTTGAGAATATCCTGGACAGTGAAGCAAACATCAACAGGTGTGTTGAAAGCTGCGGGTGGTAATGGATCACTAACACCATAAGGAAACGGTAAATGAAGTGCATAAAAATATCCAAAGAAGGGGAGGAATAGAGACATATGGGGAAATACTGTAGAAGTTTTTGTTTGTTTTCTCTGTTTGAACCCGAGCGTAGTCCCTACGTGTGCAACAGCTACTTGTAGCTGCTACTACTAGGGAGTGCACTGGGCTTAGTTTGCGTGATTGTTAGCTTTCCCTGATACCAGCGTCCCTCGCCATCAGGCGCACCCACTCTGACATCTGAGGTACTTGTAATTTACGTCCCCAAACCAAGGATCGTGTGTACAGTACAGAAGAACAGATAGATCAGCACGGCCTGGAGAGAACAGCGCGGCAGGAAATGACTAAAAGATCTGGCCGACACTAAAACACCTGGCCGACACTAAAAGATCCATAATCAGATTGCAACTGCTAGCTTTAGTATTGGGACTCTTGGTCGGCTGTTGAAGATGAGGACGGAGCACGTTTGGGAATGCCCTGAGTGCTGTGATGTCAGTACTTGACTCAACCAAACCCAACTCGACCCAACCCAACCTAACCCAACTCAACTGAACCCAACCCAACCCAACTCAGCTCAGCTCAACCTATCTCAACTGAACCCAAACCAACTCAACTCAACCTAACTCAAATCAACCTAACTCAACCCACCCAACCCAACTCAACTCAACCCAACTCAGCTCATCCCAACCTAACTCAACTCAACTCATCCCAACCTAACTCAACTCAACTCAACCTATTACTCAACTCAACCCAACCCAGCCCAGCTCAGCTCAGCCCAACCCAACTCAACTTAACTCCTACTATATTTATACATGTAAGTATGCGTCTGTGGCTGAAGGGTTGATGAACGCAGTCTCACAATCCGCCGACAAACCGAGTCCAGGGTTCGACATCTGCCGCCGACGTTTTGTGAGCAGTTTGCTTTGCGTTGATTTCGAAGGAATGAGGCGTCGGCCGTTCAGAAAGCAATGGCAAACTACTGAACGTAAAATTGCCTTGTAAATCAAAAACAACCAAACATTGCTGTAGTTGTCTGCGACGTCCTGTAAAGAACACGCAATTATCTATATATAATTTATAAAGGTCACATGTGAAAAGCATAGCAGCTGGGGGGAAAAAACGAAACAAATCATGTATGGCATCTACTAGCCACGACGGATGACATCCCATAATTTCCCCTATGATACTGGCTCGTCTTTAGGAGTTAAAATAACAGATGATAGGGGAGTGGAGGGTCATGATCGCCAAGTACCTGCGGAATATTATTTTACAATTTAAAGCATTATAGGAAAGTTACTTTTCGTGTTGGCTGGTGATTTCCTGAATGTTGTAATCTATGGTCGAAAAATCGGGGGCGCAAACTCCATCTCCCCTCCCAGGTAGTTGCGTCTGTCGTCTGTGGGTTTCATTGGTTCGCGCTTTGCCCGGGCTTGTCGCGGCATTGATTGAGCCTGCAGTGGCGCTAGAAACCCGTCAGCTTATAAAACCCAGCAACGTCCGCGCCAACTGTACACAAACAGCAGATTTCAGCGTGCGTGTAGGCTGAATATAAATAAATAGTTTTCATACTCAAAAACTTTGTGTTTAAAAGGACGTCATTTCTTACAAACAGACAATTCTGTCAGTGATTTGGAATAGTAAAACTTTTTTGAAAATCTCGACGATCAAACGTTGACAAATAAACATTGCAAAGGTGACTTATTTTTGCGGAACATTTAGTTGTTTTCTTCGAGAAATTACGTGATAATACTTCATTGGTTACCGCTGGGTGTTTTGTTTTATTATCAACAACATGCTATGAATACGGACTGGACTATCTTCGGTGAATATTTGCATTAATTTTGTTGACATATGTACTTGCTATCATACACATTGGAGCTGATTTCATGACCAAGGGGGAACACAGAACTAGGATGCCTTCCGTGTGCACGCTGCACCCAATGCAGACTCCTTCAGTTGATCAGGTGTACCAAAGAATTAACGGCGTTGTGTTGAAAGCCATGAAGACAGAGGCACTCATTTTGTCCTGCGCGACCACCACAAGTAACTACAGCTCTAGATATAATAACTCCAAACATTACAGGCATCGGGATTGTAAGTACTGTTTCTAGCTCTGAGTCTAACGGTCTATGTGTAACTATTAGTCTAACGCTGTTTGTCTATCTCTTAGTCTAACGCTGTTTGTCTATCTTTTAGTCTAACGCTGTTTGTCTATCTTTTACTTTTAGTCTAACGATGCTTGTCTGTTAGTCCAACGGTGCTTGTCTCTTAGTCTAACTGTGTTTGTCTGTTAGTCTAACGATGTTTGTTTATCTTTTAGTCTACCAGTCTATGTCTATCTGTTAGTCTAAAGGTGTTTGTTTGTCTCTTAATTTAACGGCGTTTGTTTATCTCTTAATCTAACGCTGTTTATCCTATATGTCTATATTTTAGTCTAACGGTGTTTGTGTCTTAGTCTAACTGTGTTTCGGCAGTTTAGTTGCTGGGTTATTCGCAATATATCTTAGTCTTACGGTGTTTGTCCATAACTCTGTCTAACTGTGTATGCCTATCGCTTTGCCTTACGGTGTTTCAACAGTCTAGTGACTAGGATAGTGTCAATATCTCTTAGTCTAACGGTGTTTCGAAAGTTTCGTCACTAGGATATTCGTAATATCTCTTAGTCTAACGGTGTTTCGAAAGTATAGTCACAAGAATAGTCGCAATATCTCTTAATCTAACGGTCTATGTCTATCTCTTAGTCTAAAGACTGTGTTTGTCTATGTCTTAGTCTTAAAGGTGTTTTGACAGTTCAGTGGTTATGTTGGTTTCTATATTTTGACCATCTCTTAGTCTTCTACAAAACGGTGTTCGGACAGTTTAGTAATACGATCTTTGTCATCATTTATTTTTTTAATCTTCCACACTAGAGTCAAGTGGTTAAAGAAGCGTAACTCATTTTCTTAATAGTAAGAACTCGACAATTTGAATATATCAGTAATACATCACGCTACCATTTATAACGGAGAAAGGTATACATAAAAGGCTCAGTTTTCTATACTTCGAGCAGTTTACATTAAGTAAATAAGGTATTAACTATCATTTTTTTTAAATAAATTTAATATAATGACTATCATTTTAACATGGGGTATTAGCTTTCAAGCAAAATAAGCTTTTACAGCCGTTGTGGACTTAGATCCATTCACACACTGCTAACCATTGAACTGTCCTAACAACCTTTAAAACATTATAGTGGCTAAACTGACCAGACACCGTCGAATAGTAGGCTAAAAGAGAGTGAAAATCTCCATGGCTAAGTAGTCAAGTCGTCTGCCTCGTGCTCCGAAGGTCGTGGGTTCGATTCCGAGCTAGGCCTTTCGATTCACGAATGCATTTTTCTTTGAGACTCATGTGGGTCGTCGCTGGAGCTACGGAGTTCATGCTTTGTACGACGCTTTCGGCAGGCCATCCTGCGGAAAGAGACCTAGCCATATGGGTTAAAACCCGGAGCAATGAAGTCGATCCTCTCGATTTTTAAGACTTTTTGAAGACGGAAAATAACTCAGCGTAAAAATCAGTAATATCGGGAAGATATTGGGAGATGGAGAGATGCAGGTAATGGCGAAATGTAGGAGGGCTCGGTATGAGTTTTTTGACAGCCTATGCTCCATTTGGGGCTTTAAAAACGGAAACAGACACTTATTATTGTTTGCTGATGAAGGCTTGTCGTCCCCAACTGCCCACGTTTTTTTCTATTCTAATTGTGCAAAGCTATATTTCCTGTTTTCAAATTGTGCTGTAAAATATCAAAGAAGGCAGCCGCTCCTACTAATTATTTGATACCGGAAGAAATGGAAACATTACAGGACGCACATTCCCCTTCTGTGGGCGACAATTAATACCCAAGAATCTTTTACTGAAACATTAGAAAGCGGCATTTCTTGTCACGGATTTCGGGTGCGACCATCATATTTCACCGACCAATCAGAATCTGTCCCCGAAGTGTACTTAACCCGAAGCGACCCTTGCATAGCACCCCAGGTTTACCTTCATTCGGGGTGCTCTTTTACTTCCAACTACGGTACAGTGGTTGAGCATTCATGCATCACACCATTCCCAAAAGTCCTGGTTCGTGCAGGATGTGTGTTGCTTATATTTTACTAAATTATTATGGGTTTTACATTATATTTGCATACAGTTCACACGATTTAAACTCGATAGTGTCCTCGCATCGTTGCGTTTCATTATTGGAATGGGTTTTTCTGGCATTCTTTCAATAGCTCGGGGAATACCCATATCTTGTAAGCATTTTTCATGTAAGAATACTTCCTGTTTCAGCAATTGTTATTATAATGTTATAATTGTGTGGGACTCGTGAGACTAAAATAATAACTTCGTGGGACCCATGGGACTTAAATGATAACTTTGAAGGACACATTGCAGTAAATTTATAACTTTGTGGGACACATGGGAATAAATTGATAACTTTGTGGGACATGACACATGGGACTTAACTGATAACTTTGTGGGACACATGGGACTTAACTGATAACTTTATGGGACACATGGGATCAAAATGATAACATTATGTAACATACGGGGCCAGAAGGGGTTAAACCGCCTGCCTTGTGTTCCGGTTTCAGTTGATTTGCCGAATCTATCATTCGGTTCTTGAATGTAGTTTTCTCGGAGGTTTTTGGGAGTCGTCTCTGGAGCTACAGAATTCGTGCTTCCTGCGACGGTTTCATCAGGTCCATCTGAGGAAAGAGACTGAACCATATGGGATAAAACCAGGTGCAGTGAAGTGAGCCCTCTGGCTTTAAACTGGTTAAACCCATTGTTAACTGTGGTGTCCTGTATACAATCTTCCTTAAATTCTCTTGTATCTACTTATATTTACTTCTTTCTTATGTCTACTGTCTCCCCCATTATTGTGTCTTCTTACATTTTCTTCTTTCTGATGTCCACAGTCACTCCCGTTATCTACTTCTCGCCTCAAAGAAGTCAGCCTCGCTCCTAACATTTCAATCAACATTTCCCAATGCTAATCAGGTGCCTTTGATGGCGCAACCAGCTCTTCAGAGCCCCACATTTCTTTATGTTTCACGGGTCGGTGCGTCGGAGCTATTGCGACCTTGATGTTAACACAAAAGTCACCGAAATCTAAAGGCTGGTATGATGCTCAGTACTCGAGCACCGGGCTTTTTTATTTTTTCTAAGCTACTTCCCGAGTTTTAGCGAGGGCAGAACGAATCAAGGTAAAGTGATGATTCGTCACTTAGGTTCTACTTTGCAATAATGCATTAATGTTTGCACGATTAACCTGAAGGAGGTCAGTACAATCTCTGCCTGGAGGCACAGTTCCAGCTACTGGATCATGGCCATGTAACTTATACTGAATAGCTGATTGTGTTATGTCATCTTGTTCTTGTGCTCTCCCTTTCTGTCGTTCATCATTTAGTCTTTTATTGAATTTGTTTGGTTTAAATTCTCGCTTTATTTTTATGTGGAATATTTGGATATATTTTTATAGCGAACTCGGCGTAAAAACAAAGAATATTGCGGTGGTGTATGTTGTAGTTGTTTTTGCTGCTGCTACTTTTATTGTCGTCGCTTGATCGTCATCGCTGCTGCTGCTGCTGCTGTCGTTGTCGTCACCATTGTTGTTATTTACTACTGTTGTTATTATTATTATTATTCCTCTTCTTCTTCTTCTTGTAGAAGCCGGTGGATTAAACACTTTATCGAATTAGCTTCCCTGGCGTTATACATTGATCTTACCTAAATGCAAAATAACTGGTCTCTGGCAGTTGTCAGACTTGCTAGATGCTATTTACTTTCTTCGCATATTTACATGGTAGCATGATGGTATTCTCGCCTCATAAATTCAATATCATACACAAATGTAACTGTCTGTTTTCCTGTCTGTCGTTCCTGTCTTTGGAATGCTGAAATTCTGCCCGTCTTAGCAAATTTAATATTCGGCGGTTACTTCCCTTGCGATAAATAACCCTTGTGCTAATCTCCAAAATGTCTCTTTAATGATAAACAGTCAGATATCATCATGCTGATGACGTTGTGCGGAGTCTGTTGATATATTTTCTGCTGCATCTTTGGCCTTATCAGCCGCCTTATCTTAATGTCTTCCTTTACGCGTTTCATTTGTACATGTTGTCGTGTGTGTTGCCTTTGTGTGCGGTGGCTAGTGAAGATAAAATCGCCATCCTTAATATAGAATATGTGCCCACTTTAGAATAGCATAAATGTACGGTGGATTTTCCTATACAAAGGGCTTCTTTGTCAAAATTCTCTGAAAATAAAGCATGTCCAGTATTTTTAGGCACTGCATCTCTCAAGTGGCATGAATGTCCCCATTGCTCCCAATTGTTTACCCCTCGTTCTGATGCGGTGAGTTGACTTCCTGCGGAAGTCATACTGAATGCACTCTTTATTGGTCAGTGTTTTGCAAGCTATATCAAAAAGCATCTATCCTAAAACATCCAACGTGAATACAACAAGAACCTGCTACTTTATTCGTCCCAAAGCTCTGTTATCAATGCTAGATATGGGTAGTCCAATAAACACCAGGTAAAATCACATCATGTGAGATGATATGTGTAAGAACGCAGCTAGAGACAAATGAGAAACTAACAACAAGTGTATGGATAACCCTATTGCTGACTTGACTCAAGGATTAAATAATTCGGATATTTATTTATATGAAACAAGATAAACCAGCGACTATAGTGTTCGACGTCAGATACAAGGAAAGAGGACGGCCCAAGAGGAGATGGCTAGATGGAGTAAACAACGAGACACTGAAGAAATCAAATATGACATTAGCTTACGCAATAAGACAAGCGACAAACAGAAAATTACATCTGTCTCCTCTTTAAGACGTTTCACGACAAAAGCATGAGAAGAAGAAGAAGAAGAAGAGGAAGAAGAAGAAGAAGAAGAAGAAGAAGAAGAAGAAGAAGAAGAAGAAGAACACAGTAATAGTTTATGGTGAATCAACATCTTTGCACCCCTTATAGATGTCCTCTCTCTTAATAATTACCAAGCAAATAAGCTTAAAACCAATTATTGCCACTGCGGGAACCCGCTGCGCGATGCCTACCGATAAGATAATCTTACATGATGCAAGCAAAGAGAAGCCGTGTTGTGTTCACACCAGGCATTTGTCAGAGCTGTCTGAGGAAACTGGGTCACTGCTGACGTCTCTGATATTCCATAGACGTAAGGATGTCACGTGGTCAGGCACAATTCTACATGAATTGTTTATATAGCATATCAGGGAAATGATTGGGGTGTTTTATAGAAGGGTGTTTTGTTGTGTCGACACCGGAGAAGATCCGTCAGTTTTCTTATCTATCTATCTATCTATCTATCTATCTATCTATCTATCTATCTATCTATCTGTCTGTCTGTCTGTCTGTCTTATCAAACTATCGGTGCCTCTGTCCGTCCGTACCTTTGGCCGTCTGTCTATCTATTTCTCTCTTTCCCTCCGTTCTTGTTTGTTTCTGTAATGATTTTTGTCATCGCTACGTCAGCTGATCATTTCCTTGTCGGCTTGCCTCCCTAAGAGCTCTCTTTCTCTCCATCTCTCCCTCACCCTCCCTCTCTCTCTCCCTCCCTCTCCCCAAACCATACCTCCATGTAGTACATCTGCTGCATCCACTATGTTTACTTCGACTTTTGCACATTTCCCGCCTCTCAACATTGTACACGGGGGGAAAAAACAAATCAGGGGAGATAATTTACAATATTCTCAAAGTCTCAAAATCCCCCCAGTTCCAATTAGCATACTTATCTATCCGTCTACTCCCCTGTCTGTCTTTCCCTCTCATAACACTTACAGGTATGCTTATGTCACTCATCATTCTGCTCTTTCTTTATTTCTTTGATGAAAACAGAGTACCTTTTATTTGTCAGAACTGGGTGAATCATCCTGGGAGACAAGTCCCACTATTGATTTGATGAATCGATTCTGTCTGCGGGAGTTAACGGACTTGCAACAGTCGTCTCATTATGGCGAATCGAATTCTTTCTCTCATTCGGTATCTTCCTTGTCATCTTTGCAGGCACTTTTCTGTTGCTCACGCGAGGATACAATCCTTGAAACAAAGGACGTGGTACAGGCAGTAAATGATACAGAGATTTCCCTACCGAGATGAGATCGATTCTCGATGGTTGTAATTGCAGGAATTCGGACTTCTAACAGCTTAATGTAATCTTTGGCTTTGACGATTGTAATTCTTTGTCATTTGTTGAGTTTCTGAAGAACAATTTGTTGACTCATAGCAGAGAGAGATCTTTGTCTTTAGAGTAGTGCTTTTGTTTGTTTACTTCTTTCCTCTCAGTCTTCTTCTGTTGCATCTTTCTTGTTCTTGTTCTTGTTCTTGTTCTTCTTCTGTTTCTTCTTCTTCTGTTTTCATTCTCTTTCTTTCTTTCTTCTTCTTCTTCTTCTTCTTATTATTATTATTATTATTATTATTATTATTATTATTATTATTATAAGCATCATCATTCTTCCTCTTCTTTTCTATGCTCTCGGACTATCTCTATTCCAAACAAAGATCTCTTATGGTCTATTATTCTTTTTGTTCGTTTTACCTCTCTAAGTAAATACTGCAGGTGATATTATCAGTGCTAATAATAATAACAGCCGCAATAACGACTATGATAATAATAATGAATACGAAATCTCAATTGCCATACGCTGAAGAGGACACCAACTGGCAGTCTGTGGCAGTGACAAAGTCTGCGTGACGATTCCGCGACCTATGAGTCACCGAGAAACAAGTGGGACACCGATACAAGAAACATGACAAAACCAGGTCTGTTGAGTGTACGAAGGTTGAGTCAGACCTGGCAGTGAAGGGGCGCGTCGGAGGCGGCGGATAAGAAGGCGCAGGAATTAGCAAGCCTTCGGCTGCCGTCTCAGCAAGTATGGTCGGCCGTCTCTTGTTACTTTGGTTTCGGTAAACAACCACTTTCGTGGCCCACGGTTATCTGGGCAAGTGCTTCAGTCTCCTTCTGTAGGTCATGAATGAGAATCTAGCGCACAGAAATGGGCAAAATAGGCGGAATAAATGGTATGAACCAGTTGTGTCCTATAGATTTATTGGGCGAAGATGGGGGAGTTTTGTGACAGTGTGGTGGTAGAATATTCGCCGAAATCTGCGTGGGATGGAAGTTTGATCGTTCCTTTGAAAAATCGATGTGTCGGAGCGATGCCGCGCCCTGGTTTCAAGCCTGTCGTGGTAATACGGACGGCCAAACCCCTTTGAGTTAACTATTCATTGTCGAAGTATAATTGTTCTTGAACAATTTCACGTCTCTATTTACAGCTGACAAATTAGAAACCCGGTTTGTCTATGGCTCTGAATGTTTCTGCTCTCTTGTCTCCCCTGGAGGAGGAAGACACCGAGGAAGAGGAGGAAGAGAAAGAAAACTCAGCATTCTACCTCCGGAACATATGAGTTATCAGACTTACCTTCACATGTCTACACCTGCTGTTGCACGTGCAGAAAATAGAAACGGGTGTTGATAACCGGACAGCTGGGCGCACGTGGCGACAAAACACTTCATAAGGCTCTTAGATATACAGCGGAAATGCCCAAATAGTTCAGTCTATCTTTTGACCTTATGTTTAAATTTACTGTCTCGGCCGTCTTTCAACGGATCTCTGGTTTGGGAAATTTAAAGAGCCAAGAATGTGCGGGGATTTCTTCACGTGCGTAGTATTTTTTTTTTTTTTTAAAGCATAATTTGACTTTGATATTTTTGATTGCCAAGTTCGTGAAGCCAAATCGCATAGCGTTCGTTTCCCTCTGCAAATTTCGGTAATTCGTGTCCTGAAATAATTTTACTGTTATTACTCCATGCCATCGTCTTTGGCCATCCAGAATAATGTGTTTTCTACTTCCGCTGTCCCTCCTTCCTCTGACTCTTCTACCGCCGGTGTTTCCGGTCATCACGACGATGGTCAGGGCGAATTTCACGATTAGAAAACCAGCCAAAACAAAGTAATATTTTATAGCTTGCATTTGTCTTTCTGGTATGAATACTGAGACCATGTGGGTGCTACGAAATTCGTGCACGGTGCCGCGATTCTCCACGTGTGATCTAGAGAGGGAGAATGAGACCTTATGCAAGTTATGGGGCAGCAAGTGCAATTCCCTTTAGAAACCACACCAAATATGGAAATATTTCATTTTGGCATGATTAAACACTGTCTTAATTTACCTGGCCAAACCCAGAACCGCGGTTAATGGTGAACCTTCGTGTGCTGAGGGGAAAACTATAGCAAGCTATCATAAAATTATTCCCCCAACATCTAATCTTATAATCATAATTACCCGAACCCCACAACGCTGCTGGTTTCTCTGCTTTCATTGTCTTGTGTGTCCTGCATAGTTGCCAATTAATTGACCATATTGTCTCCCAGAACCCCGATCCAGGTCTGTCCCCACGAGTAGGGTAATACGACCTTGAGGGGGGAAACGAAAAGGTGACATGGTCAGAGATAGCGGTAATTTATTCACATTTTATTTCCTTAACAAAACAAAACAGCAGCTGTTTTTTTTTTTTTTCCTTATTTATTTAGTGATTACACTTCCGTTATGTTCATTGTAAGATCGTTTCTCGGTGCTTACATTTATAATCTCTCTCTCTCTCTCTCTCTCTCTCTCTCTCTCTCTCTCTCTCTCTCTCTCTCTCTCTCTCTCTCTCTCTCTCTCTCTCTCGCTCGCTCGCTCTGGAATTCGTGCTTATGTGCAAACTCTCTCTCTTCTCTCTCTCTCTCCTCTCTCTCTCTCTCTCTCTCTCTCTCTCTCTCTCTCTCTCTCTCTCTCTCTCTCTCTCTACGTAATTCGTACTTGGGTGCTATACTTTCGGCAGACGAATGGTCGTTCTCCAGAGAAAGGTCGCGCCGTCTGGGGTACAACCTGATGCAATGAAACCTACCCTCTCGCCTTTAACCTTGCCCTAACATTTAACCTCGACCCTAATCTTACCAAAATGCCCAAAGTTTACAAAATAATATCTTGCGCCCACACAAAGTTGTTGCGGCTGTATGCTCACAAAATGACCAGGGTTAAAGTCAATGGAACAAACATCTTTACACACATTGGGAACAACTGATAAGAAAATAGGCTCGACTGTTTGGTTTCTAAACCAAACAAAAAAGCCCTACCTATCTCCAACTTTGTGCTAATTTTAAACCAAGAAAACTTTACATCATAGATACCTGATTTAAGAAATATACCATCATTATCGTTTGCCATGAAATATGATATTAAGAATCAATGTCCTTGGGACACTCCCATGCGGGATCTGTCCCCTTTTGCAATAGCCAACGAAGAGTTTGTATGCTGATGCTGCTCTGGAATAAACTAATATCGGTTAATTTTCGAATTTTCTGGACATTGAGAATGAAAGGCAGCAAGAGGGGGAACTATATACTCGACTCTTACGCCATTACCTAGTAGATGTGAAAGCCGAACACTTCACAAACATATACCAGTATCTATTCTGAGATTTCATTTACCTTTATGGTATACTCATGTTGCCAATTTATCATTTCGCAGACAAACAGCAAGAACTAGACCTTCCAACGCTCAAAGTTGACCACGTGGATCATGCCGTTAAAGAGAAGTCTCCCGAAAAAACCAGGCCAATGTGTCAGATTTCAGGCCTCCGGAAGCTCAAGCACGCAAACAGCTTCACTGGCATGGTGCCACAACATGGGGTGGAGACAACGCACAGGGAGGAGCTCACCAAGGCAAGTACTACATATGGTCTTGTGTTGGGTGGAAATCTGGCACGCTTATTATTGGTTAGTTGGTTAGTTGGTTGCTTGGTTGGTTGGTTGTGTGGGTGGTTATTTTGTTAATTAGATGGTAGGTTAGCTGACTGGGTGGTGGAATGGTTGGTTGGTTGGTTCGTTTAGGTGGGTGGTCGGTTGATTGATTTGGTTGGTTAGTTGGTTGGTGGATCCGTTAGTTGTTTGCTTGGTTAGTTATTTGGTTCGTTGGTTAGTTAGTTGGTTTGTTGATTGATTCATGCACTCATTGGTTGGGTGGGCGGTTGGTTTGTTGATTTGTTGCGCTGTAATTCTCCGAAAAAACTGTCACTTTATTTAAAGGCAAACTGAGAAGCGGAAAGCAGAGAAATCCCTGGCTGTTGGCATGAATGAATGCACAGGATGTAGTATGTCGACACTTGTGACCGCTGATGAGGACAGATGACGGCGGGGGACTGGTTGCTGATGCTTCTTACAGGGTTAGATGAAAAGATTATGAGCGATTATGATGAGACCATGAAATGATGAGACGATGAAATGATGAAACGATGAGATCATGAAACGATGAGATCATGAAACGATGATACGATGAGGTGATGAGACGGTGCTTGTTACGTTAGAACTTCACACTTGAGTGCTGCGACACGGATTTGTAACCTAGAAACAACACCCCCCCCCCCCCCCCCCCATTGTATGTTACCGACATCCGTATATATGTGTTCGTTCAGAAAACAATGGCAAACTACTTAATGTTATATTGCTTCAAAAATCAACCTAGGTTTGATGGCAACATCCTGCAGTTGCCATACAGCTTGTTAATTTTATGTTTTCCACACTGCAAATACTTCAGACAAATCTACTTGTTTTCTGTTCTTGCTTGATGTCTGTTATGTAATTTATATTTATATTTCTTTCCGTCTATACAGATTCTAAACGACGTCGACAAATGGGGCGTGGATATGTTTAAAATCAGTGAATACTCAAACAACCGACCTCTGACCTGTGTGACGTATACCATATTTCAGGTACGTTCAGTTATCTTTCATCCCTAATCATTAAATAAAACATGTGTATTCATGCATAATTACATAAAGATACAGAATTTAACAATAAAGAAGTAGATACACACGGCTACTGGCCCAGCACTAACCCCCACATACACCGACATTGTGCGAGGGGGCTTCAAATGAAAGCCTTAAAAGTGTGGTAGAAATTACAACAACCATGCCATTGTCTTGTAACTTGTCAACATTATTATTAAGGATTGCAAGAGTGTTAAGCAGGTGACATCACTGTTCAGATTAACAAGGTGACGTCATAAGGACAGCTTAAAGATGGCCGCCCCACGGTTTTTTTTTTCTTTTTAATCAGTGAAGGGGTGAAACCTATAGAAATTCATCAGCTAACGAAGGTCCGGTATGGTGATGCATGCCTGTCAGTCCAGCAAGTGTATGGGTGGAGAAGGAAGTTTCAAAACGGCGTGACTTCTGTGACAGACTGTTCACGACCGGGCCAGGCACACCGAGAAGTGACCTCAGAGAATTTGTTTTTACAAGAATCCAAGCACTTTATCGGCGCTGGAGGACTTGCATTGGACGCAGTGGTGATTACACCGAAAAATGACCTGGTCTTTACTTTTTTAGAATATCTTCACACGCACGCACGTACGCGCACGCACACACACACACACACACACACACACACTTAATGTTTTCATGTAAAGCCCCCTCGTACTTTATTGCTGTACTGTAGTTCATCATTATGGCCACAGCTAACCGTCTGTTTAAGCCGCCATGTTGTGTATGTTGCAGGAACGAGACCTGATGAAGACGTTCAACATCGCTCCTCACACGTTAGTTACCTACCTGATGCACGTTGAAGATCATTACCACCGCGACACCCCCTACCACAACGCCATCCATGCTGCTGACGTCACGCAGTCCACACACGTCTTACTCTCAGCTACAGCCCTAGAGGTAGGAACCTAGTTGTGGTTGTACACTTAACTATATGAACCTCGTTGTCGCTGTACACTTAACTATAGGAACCTCGTTGTGGTTGTACACTTAACTATAGGAACCTCGTTGTGGTTGTACACTTAACTATAGGAACCTCGTTGTGGTTGTACACTTAACTATAGGAACCTCGTTGTGGACTCGGTTATTCCTTCTGTCCATCGTTTACATGGTCGGCCTCTTCTTCTGGCCCCATTTGATCAATAAAAGATAAGTTCAACATGTCACAATATAAGTACTGTGGCATAAATATCAGTGCCATGCTTGGGGTTTATGAACTCGTCTAATCTGTCCAAAGCCGCACGCTGAATCGCAACAGCTGGCAATTTGACAACTGTGACACTCCTCAGCATATAAGTCAAATATTGTTCGTCTAGTTTATTGTGCAAGTCAAGACATTTTTGTTTTAAAATAGGGTGTATACATATAGACTATATTATAGTTATGTGTTTGTATGTGCTTGTCTGTGTGTGGGGGTAACATAGATTATCATGACAGGTGAATAAAACGAATAAAAAAGTATTACACAAACTGGAATTGAAGGATACTTTACTTAATGAGATCAAGGTCATACGATTAAGTTACTTCTGCGATATAAAAAGACCCAGCGTGGTGTCAAAGGAAGCGCTGGAGGAAACAGGGTAGGGAAAGTATAACATAGGAAAACAACGTTATATGTTTGTTGGTTATATTAAGGGATGGACTGCAAGAAGTCTGTATAAACGCACAACGAAAACATGTTACGGATGCTGTTGACGAATCGTCAATGCGGAGATGCCACTGTGTTGTGTGTGTTTCTGTGTTAATTTGTTTTCAATATAATTCGTCAGTGATTTCTTTTCCAACAAGAAGTACTGTATTTTTTTTTTAAATCAATAAAAGCAGATCACATCTTTGCCTCAAAAAATCAGTGGTTAGTTTTGAAAACCATGTTTTCGTAAAACCAACAGCTCCAGCCTTGTCTCTCTCCCCTATCTGTTTTCTTGTGAAAGACATACAAGGAATATTATTTCGGTAATTATACAGAAAATAGATGTGTTATTATGTGTGTCTGCTGTGGCGCGTGACAGATCTGATTTGCTTTCATTAAACATTGATTAAATCATTTTCTCCCATGCTCTGGAATTGGCGACATGCCTTGAATTCGTTCCCTTGGGTCATACGAATTCTTTCCCCTTGCGCGCTATGTACAATGTAATATTTTGTATAATTGATAGACGCGCCCATCTCGGGGCTAGTAATGGATGCCGTGTTCACTGTCGCCAAAAACATATTTATATCGATGTACTAGTTTCATAGATCGATTTATACTAGTGCAGCAGAATTATAAACTGAATTATGCCAGAACAGGGGTGACATATGTGCGTCTGTGTGAGTATGCACAGAAAAGTGCTACTTTTATAGATTCAACTATACAATTATAAAGGCGCCAAGGCTGCCGCCAGGGGCTTCAATCTAGATTGTACATTTTTATACAAGTAAACCTTGCAACATTTTTTTATTTTCTCGTCTTCTAATAGTCCAACTTATGTGGCGCTGATCATAGTGTATGTCTCCATTTTTCTGTCTCCTGTACGGCCAATCATCTCTCATACAGATGTGCCATGTTGCCAGACTGTCTGGTATCGTCTCCCTTCGCTTCTCTTCTCAACTTTCCCGTTTTGACGACAAACTCCCTTTTCATGACATACCCACAATTGAAGATTGGCTACTTTTGATGCGATATCCAGTTCTCTTTAAGAGTTCACTTCTAAGATATCTTCATTACCCTCTGCATATATTTACCATGTTCTGGTCATTCTTCCACAAACTAGATCTCTGCAGTTTCCACATAATTGCTAACTAATCTGCTGATTGTCCACACATCAGGATTGACTCAATATAACTCGAAAAACTCTTGTTCTCACTCAGCTCATAAAGCTGTAACGCGCTGAATATTCTTCGCCAAGAGAAAGGCTGCTTTTGTTTGGTCTATATTCTACATTTAACGTCTTTAATACATCTTCCGTCTGCCGTTATCAAGTTACTCATATACAAACAAGTTACCCACATATTAACAACAAGTTACCCACATACAAACACGCTGACTTGCTTCAGGCTACCTCCATTTACTTATCTGATGAATTCTGGAAGACACTTCTCCTTGTAACTGCCATCATTTATTTCCCTAAACCTTGTTTACCAGAGCTTAGAAATCATATTCTATTTCCGGCTGTGATCTTAAATATTTCCAGCGATGCAATGTGTATATTAAATTTTAACCTATCCGCATTTAACGCAATTTTCTTATAGCCACGTCTGCCAACGTTAACAAATCTATACGAGAAGTAATGTATAAAAAATGACTGCTTGCTTGCAATATTCAGTAATTATTTTCGTAATATTGTTATATTATTAAAAGTTATTTCTCCATGGAAATCAAAGGCGATTCCGTCTATATATATGTAGACTCATTGCGAGAATCAATCGTCTTAGAATCAAAAGCGACTATTTTTTTTTTTTTCATTTTCTAAATCGGGCAATGCGAGCAAGCAATCACTTGTATTGGCATTTTTTTGTTTGTTTCTCAAGAATTAATTTAAACGCTTCTATGAGCGGAAAAACCCTTACTAATGCGTTCGAATGTAGAAGCTTGACGTAGTATTAAGACTACTTGCGAAATATGATCCCTCCTGAAAGGCGTCTTAATTCTATTAAAAAGTTGTCTGACGACGGTTAATTATTTTTGTACTATCTTCTCAGGATTGATATGTTCACGCCCTTCATTAAACACATTTTAAATGGTCGGGTGAACATCATATCACGTGACGTGCTGTGTGGGCGTCGTATTTTGTATGTTCTTTTGAAAATAAAAAACGCTGGATTGTTTGGTAGGATTGCTAAATCGTGGTAGTGCACCAATCTCGTATATCTTGTCTAAAATGTATCACTATCTAGTGCACTCGTCTCGTAAGTTCTAAATCTAGAGTTTATCACTATCTAATAGTAATACTCCCAGCTCGTATAATTTAAGTGTAGCGCACCTGTCTCGAATATTTTAAGTCTAGATTTTATTCTTGCGTGTCTCAGTACTTCGTTTCCACAAATCAAGCGCACATGTGATCGTACTAACACCAGAATAAAAACAGAGTTCTAAAGTGTTCCTACATCCTAGGGTAAAAGAGGAAAGGACATTATCAAACAGACACATTGGTTCCTCATAGCACACGAATATCTCCAAAAATGCTCCAGTCTCCATCCCACAGATCACACAAGGAGAATCTGGGCACAGTGCATGAACTCCGTACCATCAGTGAGATTCCAAATGATTGTATACTAGTCTCACACACGCTATGAATATTCCTGTTATGGTAGCAGACATTTTCAAACAGAAAAAGATAGATACGCAGTAACGGAGACCCCGCAAACTTTCGTCGTGTATCTTTAACAGACTTTCTGGCTTTACAAAATCGCTGATTTCACAAAACCAGTGATTTCACAATACCGGTGACATCACAATACCAGTGATTTCCCCAAACCGGTGACTTTACAATACCGGTGACTTCTCAAAACCGCTAACTTCACAAACTCGCTGACTTCACAAACCGACTTGTCCCAGAATGCAGCCAATAAGGGGAGGTGGACATATTTCTACCTTGTCATTTGACCTTTACGTTATTGGGTCTGATTCATACAGGAGTCCTGTGTTCTCGCTAGGTGACTCATTTGTCCCCCCCCCCCCTTTCTGGTCGCTGATTTTACAGTTTGGTTTTCATACAGAAACACTTTCACTGCACATGGATATATCCATACGGGCTCAGTCTCCTCTCGTAGGTCACACAAGGTGAATCTCAGTACAGTGCACGAAATCCATTTCACCAGCAAGGATTCACATGTCTATCTGATATCGTGGCATTGCCAGTCTGCATATATGATCTCTCATGACCTTTCACGCACGCGTATCCTGGTACGAAGATGAATGTAACTTTATGAACTGTGAATCTTGGCAGAAATATAATCTAAATAAGAAGAAGACATATCCCCCCCCCCCCCCCCACCTCGCGCTCTCTCTCTATCTATATCTATATTTATCTTTCTACTTCTCTCTCTCTCTCTCTCTCTCTCTCTCTCACACACACACATACTGTCTATGTCAGTCAGTCTATATACACGCTTGACTGTCTGTCTATCGATCGATATGTCTAACTACCTCCCTTCTCCCTAATTATCTGTCTATTCAACTACATATTTACCTACCTAGCTATCTATCATCTACTTATCTACCTACCCGTCTTTCAGACTCTCTGTCTATAGCTCTTTGTAAAATACGCAACTTCAGACGAAGTTGTGCCACCATATCATACATCTTTGCTCTGCCCATTTAACCCTGTCTCCAGTACATGTGAAGACCACCCCAATGTTTGTGTTTTCTACTCAACAACGTTACCAATGATTCACTATCCTTGTTTCTTCCACAGAACGTGTTCACAGACCTAGAAATCCTAGCCGCCATTTTTTCCTGTGCCATCCATGACGTGGATCATCCGGGTCTCACCAACCAATATCTTATCAACACCAGTAAGTGTCATATTATTCACCGTCTGTCGCCAGCGACAAAATGTTAATAACATCATCTAAGATACACATCACGCGGAGGAAACTGTACCCGGATTTCATAAACAACCCTAGGATTCTTTAAAATTTGAGGGATAGATTTACACCCTTCCATACCACCAGTGAGAAACATAAAACTTAAACTAGCGACGAGAAAATGCTTTCCCCTGAAATGTTATGGCTAGTGCTTACAATGGCGTACTTCTTCTACATCGTCTGTGCTATCTGCACTATCTTAGAAAAAACATCCTGTTATTTCAAATAGGAGTGTGAGAGCGGGATCATCCCAGTCTATCCGCAGCATTTCCTCAGCTCATTCGTTCCACAGAATATATTATTTAATATTACGGCGGAGCTGTGGCTCAGTAGTCTGTTTCTGGTTCAGAAGGTGCTGAGTTCAAATCTTAGTAGGCCTACAGGGTTGGGAATTTTTCCAAGAATCTTTGGTAACTAATGAAATCACACGCCTCCCTGATCTCTTGGATAGGGAGATTTGATAGATGCCCTTCTGGGATAATAAACAGGAGGTTCCGTGTACAAATTGTGCCCGTTAACATTACAAAGAGCAGGCAGTAAGTCTGCTGTCCTGGCAAGTTGTTAAGAATGAAAACCCACCCACGGGCAGAGCTCACCAACTTGGATGGAATCTGTTTAGAGGTCGCAAACCTTAAACAAATGCATGCCCAAGTCGAACAGACTGACCTTTGAGGTGCGTGACTAAGTTTGACGCAATTCCCCTTTCAAAAGAAGAACAAAGCAGAGGGATTTAACATATACCTTCGTATCGAATTCTTGTTCCAATCCTAATTTTTGAATTTCTCAAACTAAATATTTCCCTAACGGCGCAAAAATGCAATTGTTTCCAACATAAATTGGGTTTAAAATATTAAACAAATAAGATTAAATTACAACGCTGTAACAATAAAATAAATGGATCCCCGTAGAACATCAATAATATTTGTAGGTCTGTATTTACCGAGATTGTCTCGGCCAAAGAAGTATTCATATTTCTGCACAGCAATACAAGTTTATGTTACATTAGATTATGTTTCTGCCCACACAGAAAGAAAACAAATGATCTGCCTGTCTGCTGTAATTAGGTTATGGGTTTCAACTGAATTTTTCAAGTCTGAGATGAATAGAATTATAAAGGGGAGGGGGGCGTCAGAATTTAATACTTAAAACGTATATTGCATATATATATTTCATTCAGCAAATCACAAGCGACGATTCATCTATCTATTTATTCATCTAATTATTCATCCATCCAACCATCTATATGTATGTCTATCTGTCTATCTATCTTTCTCATACGCGTGTAGGGATGGGGGAGGGCTGCGTATCTGGGAGGTTTAACATGCGTACACTTTCGCCTTCAGGCGGGCTGCATAGTGATCATTCCCCAATCTGTGCTGTCCACCTATGGCAAACTACTGAACGCAAAGTTGCATTTTATTTAAATAGCAAAACAACCAATAAATTATAAGTGTGATTGCAACATCCTGCAAAGGAAATGAAACTTTTAAAATAGAAAGCTTTCACTGACAGCGCCGTATACCCAAAACAAACGTCCAGTTTCTATAAGGTGCTGTAAGTGAGAGCTTTCTTTCCTGTGTAACTGACAATGTAAGCACGTCTGTTTGACTTCACAAACCCAGTACTTTAGAGTGGTGTGTCTGTTGCTCATCCGCAGATTCCGAGTTGGCGGTGATGTACAACGATGAGTCAGTTCTAGAAAACCACCATCTGGCCGTGGCTTTCAAGCTTCTGCAGGAGGAGCACTGCGACATATTGGCCAACCTCTCCAAGAAACAGAGGCAGTCTTTCCGGAAGATGGTCATAGATATGGTAGGTTTCATTGTGCCCGTATATCTGAGTTGTCTCTTGTACAGCCTTCTGTTGTGATCATGTAAAGACTTTACAAAGTCATGGACTTCTGGGGGACTTATATGCTGGACTAGTTATGTGAGGTGCTGCGCTAGTTATGTGAGGTGCTATACTAGTTATGTGAGGTGCTGGATTTATGTGTGGTTCATTACTAGTTATGTGTGGTGCTGCTAGTCATAGTCATGTGAGGTGTTTACATGTTATAATATGAGAGTTAGCACTAGTAGCGCTACTAATTATCAAGTGAAGATAGTATGCATTATATGCAAAATACACAAAAATATAATATCTTAATTGCCTGCTGAGGAGTAGCAAGAAAGAAGAACTTACAAGAATTTGATTAATGAAGGCACAAACAATAGGTTGCCCAATTTTTTGCCTGGCATATTTCACTGCATCTCGTTGGGTGCCTGCTGTAGAAGTCACTCAATGTAAAACAAAGCAAAGCAATGAATCCTTCCAAGTGAAATATATACAAAGCACGTATTCCCACAGTAATTTACACTGTCTACCACAGTAATTAATGTCTTTTTGTTTACTTAACAATGACTTGCCCATACAAATTGCAACTGCTTCTGCAGTATGCACCTGATGGGATAAAGCGAAATATGCCAAGCAATAAATTTTTGTTCGCATCTTCATTATTCAAATTCACAAAGGGAAAACATTGTTTTGAATTACAAAGTATATTGTAATAAAACTGTCATGTTTGCACAGAAATATAATTTATGTCTTCTTCTCTGTCCAGGTTTTGGCGACAGATATGTCCAAACATATGACACTTCTAGCTGATTTGAAAACAATGGTGGAAACCAAAAAAGTTGCGGGTTCCGGTGTCCTACTTCTTGATAACTACCAGGACAGAATACAGGTGAGTTCTTGCCCTTGTCATTATATTACAGATAAATATCACACTAGGAAGTCATAATGAAGTTTATTTACTACCCATACTTGTGAATCATGGATACGGAATAAAGAAAATAGAAAGAAACTGGATTCCACAGTGATGTGGTTCATCCTTAGAATGCTATGTATCCTGTAATACACAAACATATCAGCAACTGGAGAAACCTTGAGGCCACTGAAATAGCATGAGAAATAATGAAACAAGCATTGAACTGCACTCATAGTGATGACAGGAAAGAGCTGAATCTCCACTTTCCTCACTATGAGTGCCAATCAATTCCTCTGTATCTATTTCTACTGCTATAAGAATCCTATGGACCACTGAACATTCCCTGGTACTTAGTTTAAGCTGGTTCAACCTGGAAGCTTAGGACAATTTGTATTTGTTTTTTAAATCCCCACATTGAGAGGGATTTGAACACATGCCCAGTGGGCCAGCAAGCGAGCCACCGCGCCACCACAAGTCCGTGCACCATACAATAATGAAAAGTAAATGTAACGCTTTATCACTCTTGTTTAACCCATAGCATAATTGTAGTCTTTTAAGTGATCCATGGGATTCTTCTGGCAAAAGAAATGAATACACAAGTATTAATCAACACTCATAGTGAGAAAAATACATAAGGAAGGATAGTAGCTCTTTCATGTTCTTCCTATGAGTGCCCCTCAATATATGTGTATTTATTTCTTATGCTATTTTCATGGCCGTGAAGGGTTTAAGATGTGAGTAACTGTTTCATACTGTTGGATATTATTTTAATTATTCCTGTTCTCTTTCTTATTTATGCCTTCTTCCTGCCATTGTCTGTTACGACTTGTCCAAAAAGATAAAGTTTGTAAACGTTATCATGTTTTTTTTCTTGTGCTGCAGGTGCTTCAGAACATGGTTCACTGTTCGGATCTGAGCAACCCAACCAAACCTTTAGACATCTACAAGACCTGGGTGGACCGGGTCATGGGAGAGTTCTTCAGACAGGGAGATCTGGAGCGACAGCAAGGGCTGGACATCAGTCCCATGTGTGACAGACACACGGCCACCATTGAGAAGTCACAGGTAAATATAACATTATAACTGTGGACACAGAAAACTAATGTTTCATACAAGTACATATACCATAAGTGTCCCAGGGATTCTTGGTTGCACATATACTAGATACTACTGTAAATGCCAGGCGTCTAAACAAATATAGGCCCAGCAGCACATGTACTGTCCCACTTTAAGGCATTAACAAAGGGTCCATTTGTTTTAACTTTTACCAAAGCAATGTGTTGTAATGCCAGTGTGCTAATCGTTTGCTGTGCATCTATTTAGGAATGATTTATGAGCAGAATCGGATGCCTGTCCTGCAGTCCCAGACACAATTTTCCTTGTAGGGTTGTTCCCGTGTGCCAGATTCCCATTCTCTCTTGCCAATTCTAGGCAATTTTGTTAGGAAAAGTTCTTGAGTGTGCTTTGATTCTCCATGGCTGCAAGTGGCTATCTGTAACAGAGTGTACTGACAAAGATGATAATATGATTCCAAGACCAAGAATTATTGTTCAAGTTATTGTGTACTTAGAAATTTTAACTGTGGGTTTTTAAAAATTCATTTTAATTGTTTCGTGTTGCAATAATTTCTGGCCATAATCCAGGTTCTTACAGTGTCTGTGTTGTTGTCCTCAGGTTGGGTTCATTGACTACATTGTGCATCCGCTGTGGGAGACTTGGGCTGACCTAGTCTACCCTGATGCCCAGGAAATCCTTGACACCCTCGAAGACAACCGGGACTGGTATCACTCGATGATCCCCATCTCTCCTTCCTCCAGCTTCTGCAGCACGAAGCAAGATGATGACGATGACAAGTTCCGCTTCAGTGTAGAAGAAGATGGTGAAACGCAAAGCCAGAGTAGTGTTGAAAGTGAGCAGTCAGTTATACGTGTTCCAACGCTGACTACGTCGCAGGACAGTTCATCGCCAAATTCTCCTACTCTGTTAAACTCCACATCTGAAACTGCTGAAGATGAAACTTTGAAAAACACCTCCAATTCTTCATCCTCCACTCCAAACACTGTCAACAGCTGCCACTCCTCCCAGAATAACAGCCAAACTGTCACAGATCATCGACAACATAAAAAGAAATGATGCCAGGTTTTATAAGCCAGGAGAACCAAGTTCTGTGGCTTATAACAAAGTGAAAATATTAGCTTTCAAAAGCAAGCAGCAAAGAAAAACTACTGTAGTCATTAGAATAACCCTGTTGTGACGATAAACCACATTTTGAGACACAATTAGACATTGGTGAAGAACAATAATGGTTTTCTTACACAGCGATGTAAAGAACTCTAAACAACGTATTACAAAAACTATCACATCGACTGTTTACATTTTGTTTCGTATGTGCAAATGGCAGAAAACCCCACAGTATTTCTGAGGTTATTTGTCAGACATTTTGCGATAACATGACTGTTCATAATGTGAAATATTAAAACCATGTTTGTACATTTGGATATGTGTAATATGCGTCGTCGATATATGTTTTTGTAAACATGACTCAGCCCTTCTGTGATAGCTCGTATGGAATACACAGAGCAACATGTTCATATCTCATCAACCTTTGTATTATATAAAAGGGACGGTAATCTCATGTCTGAGCTTCGCAGTGGCTAAGTTACAGGATTCATGCTGAGATCAGCTCAGACCTATATGATGCAACATTTCAGTCTGCAACATGTCTGGATTGTCGAGTACCAGTTTATCAAACTAAGGCTCATTCAGAGGTCTTCGTAGTATGTTTTTATAAAACTTGTCTAATTGGAATATTCAGTCCACAGATAAGGAAGGACTTTAGGAACATGTCATTTCACCATACTTGCGATTGCCCATAAACTTATTTCTCATCGTTTGTATCCAAATCAGAGATTGTCAAATCCAAATTAGATACTGACTACTGTCATATCCAAATTAGAGATTGTCATATCCAAATTAGAGATTGTTGTATCCAAATCAGAGATTGTCATATCCAAATTAGAGATTGTTTACATGCTATGAATATTTTATGGTAGGTAGCTTTCCTTTCTAATTAATTTTTCTTTATTTAAAAGTTAATATTTAGTGAAAAACTCATTGAGGCATAGTATTTTAGAAGACAAATGAAAATATATTCAATTATTTAGTACAATACTTAATGCTCGCCAAAACATATCTCTCATGACAGCAAAAATAACTCAGTAGCACTAGTATCTGAAACAGCATGTAAGCCAAAATAAATCATGCTGGTGTTTGTAGATCTTGAAGCCAAAAAATTAACCCGGACTAGATCCTAATTACACACTGAAGTAGGTCATAATGATGTGTTGATAGATGTAAGATATGCCAGTAGCCACTACAAATGTTACATTCTTATATGAAAACATGTTAAATTCTGAATTATTGGTTAACTTATAAAGTCGTGAGATTTCAATATGTATAGTGTTAAGTGTTTTTATCTCATTTAATTGTTATATATAGTTGAAGCTTACAGCTTGTTATTTCCAGGACTGTTTTGTTTTTGTTTTAAATTGTACTGATGTTATAGACAGTTTTAATGGAAACATTTACAAGTGAAAAACAAAGAAAACACAACAACACTAAAACCATGGAGATGACACTACATTTCATTAGTATTATAACAATTACAGTGAAACATCGGGCTACATTATGTGTAATTAAGTTATGAGGAAATGAACAAAATAATTTGGGCAAAAACAATCCTGGTAACACTTATAGTAAACAGTAAATAAATATGTAATGTATGGTAGCTTTACAAAACACAGAAGATGTTTTGGTAAAAAGCCTTCATCAGCAAACAAGAAGAAGAAAATGCAAAAAACACTTAAATCATGGAGATGACACTACATTTAATTTGTATTGCAACAATTACAGTGAAACATTGGACTATATTATTTGTATTTAAGTTATAAGGAGTCATCTTGCTGCTTTATTCTAAGCCATTTCTGTAGTATACTGCAAACAGCTTGGCAATAAATAAACAAAATAACTTAACGTTAAGCTCCAACTATATATAAAAGTTAAATGAGTTAAGGTCGACTCTGTTTTAGAAAATGTTGTGAATACAATTGTTCATAATTCATATATTGATGACATAATGCGCGAGATTCAAGAAAGATATTTTATTTGTGCGAAACCTCCCCTGAGCGTTGTGCTAGGTAGCTTGTCAGGTGTGGGTTGTGAGTATGCTTACAGTTATAGAGTTTAATCTCAGTAGTTTCTGATGAAACAATTGTATGTCCGTGTACATAGACGTAGACACATGGCAATGAAATGTCTCTGAACGTATTTAACCTCGTAATGCGCTGATTGTTTTCAATGTTTGAACATATCACTTTGTTTGGTTGTGCATTCTTTGTCTCCAGTTCACCTGACAAGGGGATAAAATATCCATAAATGAATATTATTTTATCTGTAATTGAGAGCATAGATGTGTCTTAAGAGTGCCAATGTATGCAGTTACGTATGGGGATAGCACTGTTATATGCTGTAAGCATTGTTGTGTGTGTATGCGATTAGCACTATTGTATGTTTTAGCACTATTGTATGCAGTTGGCACCGCTGTAAATGATAAACAGGTTGTTGTATTTTAAGTTGTGATTTACTATAGTTTGATATTATGATTGATTATGAATCCAGTTCTACACACCAATTCAGTGTGAACGTAGACACGTGCGAATGTATAATACCAAACATGTATTTGCATATCATGTTTTATTCATGACTGCACTGTATGTTTTAACAAATCCTGTATAATTATATTCAGCATATTATCAGTGGTTTGAGCGTCAATCTAACAAGTTATGAGGAAAATAACGATGTGTCTGAACAGTTACTGACCCCTGCTTAACTTGCAGTGTTATTTTATGTGACTAATCCTAGTAACTTTCTCATCATTTCGTTTGTATTCATCTCAGGGAATGAGAAAAGGTATTAAGTTAACTTTTTGTTATGTTCCTTTCTCCGTTAAGTTATCAACCTGGAGCAGTCTCACATTCTTTGTCATTGCCAGTGTATTTTTTTTTTCCTTTTTTAATTTGTTATAAAATGCAGATCTTTTTTTATAATTCTGATTCCGATTTTTTAAGATTATTTCATTTAAAATATAGGAGGCCAGTTATACAATACCATATCCCTGAGGCAAACTTAATGGCTTGAGCCAAGTAGTTTGAAGTTAGAGATTTCATAGCCCTTTAAAAGTTTCAGATTAGAAGAACCCTAAGTTTGAAATTGGAGATTTCATATCCTCTTAAGTTGCAGATTAAGATTTCATAGCCCTTTAAGTTTTGGATGACAGAATAATTCACAGCCCCTTCAGTTTGAAATAAAATTGTTACCATTAAATATCTGACGATTGAAAAGGTAGAAATTTCTAAAGGCCTACCCAATTCTTAAAGTGGTATTTTAAGCTCCCTACAGAAGGTAATTACTGTTACCTCACTTTTGCGTTTTAAAGCTCTTTTACACTAGTGGTCTTGATATTTCTAGACATCATCATCATATTCATCATCATCATCATCCAGCAGATGTGACGACTGCAGTCATTTACACAATCGTAGTAATTATTTTATGGCTGTTGCCAGCCAAGCTGTACATCTACATTATGTATTCTGAGATATGCCTGGGTTGTTATTAATTCCATTGTTTTTTATAAGAGCATTCATAGAATAAGAGCCATGATAGTATAGTGATTGTTGCACTCTTGCCTGCTGACCCAATAGTTATGTCTTCAAATCCCCATTAAGGCAGATTTATTTATTTTATTGGGTTCCCAGGCTGACCCAGTTTGAAATGGGTGCCTGGCAGCAAAGGCAGCCGGTGTAATGTTGATAGCATCACCCGTCATGTGCCGATTGGGCTTTAAGACTTTGGGGCTAGCATCATGCACCCATCATAAGAATCAGGATATATGAAGCCCATAAGCGGGCACTCTCCTGTTGTTTATGCTTCACTTCGACACCGCAAGGTACAAGAGGGACAAGATGAGATGATGAGATCATATATCCAAAACACTTCAAGGTGTGACAGGATACTTTACTATATTTCTCTACTTCTTTCTTAGGATTGCTCTCAATCATGATTCACCAAACAACTTAACACACATTAATTTATGACTACAGTCGTACACATATACTTCAGTTTAACTCATTTTCTTCCTAGTAAACTAACCATACTTCCATTGTAACCCCCAGCATACACATCATTAGATTCTTGAAAGAACATGTTATTGATTTAACTGACCCACATATAGCTTATGACACAATATGTTACAGGTAGTCCCATACCACATACTGTCATTGGGATGTCAAGAGTTAGGCCTTCACATAATCTAGGTCACACATTATGAGGTTAGGTGTCCTGTTCCCTTCTAAGAAAGCCCTGAAAACTATCTGGCACCCAATTTTATCAAATTGGGTCAACCTCAGATTCTTACCAGTCAGAAAATAAATAATCCTGCCTTTGCGAGGATTGAACCCACCACCACTGTGTCATCAGGCAAGCACACTAACCACTATGTCACCATGGCTCCAGAATACATCAAGAATGCTCCAATCATGTTCATTCAACCCCCGCTCCTCATAATGACTTGACAAATGATCTCATATATGTATGTGTGTTTGTATGCGAGCAAGCTGTAATCTAAGTGTGTGCAGGATGTGTTTATATGGTTTATGCCAGCTTCTCTGGCACATGGCAATGCTGTACACCCAGAACATGTTTCTTCTCTTCTTCTGCCATTGCTGTCTTTTATGCCCTAAAGAAGGATAGGTACCTCAAGCAACTCATCCCAAGTTTTCCCTGTTTGTGCAACAATCTTCAGCAGCTTTCTCCATGTCCTCTCCATATGACCTATCTTCTCTGAGTCTCTTCCCCTTGTGTTTGAGGAACCCCTCTACAGTAAGGAAATTCACATCCTGTGCTCAACTACTCAGTTTCTACACCATCCGGGCATGATGGGGATGTCTGGTGCTAGGTCTGTGTTTTCTTGGCTACATGGTACTCAATGGTGTCATTTGGTCATTGTAATGTTGCGGTGATTTGGTCATTGATCGCTGACCAATATTTTCCTTGGAAAACAATCTTATAAAAAGGCTACCAGATATGTTTCTGAGAATACAGTGGTGAAATTAACAGGTCATCTCATCTCATTTGGCTGCGACCTAGCACTTCACAACTCCATAAAATATCTGCCAATGGATATCCTTACAGCCCCCTATCCTCAACTCTTATTTTATGCAATTGAAACCTTCTTTCTACAAACTTTTCTATGGGAGTTTTGGGGTCTTGATTACCACTAGTAACTGTGAAGTAACTGTTTGAAATCATTGACTTGTAACTAAACATTCCACCACGTGTCGGCATACAGATTACCAGAGGAATGTACTAGCAGAAATGTATCAAATCTGGAGTGATAGACACAACTACTGCAGCCACACTAGGTGGAGTTTGGTAAATTTGGGGTCATTGCTAAGCCACTTCAATTGATTCAGTCTACTAAGAGTTCATATGCTATCACAACCTGCGATGAGCCATATTATCTTCATATTAATTTGTACATTTCAATGACAAACTCTCATACATGCCTCTGTTAGATGTATAACAACTTGAAAAGATACACTATTTTCCATGGCACTGGTACCCTCATCTCCTAATATATAGATGGTTCTGACTTCTACCAAGAGATATTGTACATTATGTTGTATATTTTTGCCCAAGTGTGACTGCCAAATGTGAGTTGCCAGAATGCACTATGAAAGGGTAACCATACCACTGTGATATTAGTCCTCATATTAATATAGATTTCATGATGTAGTCTTACCTCATTATGCCGACAGATTTCATCAAAGCAACTCAGAGAATCATCTCATTAGACACTCTGCCTGCCCTGTGGTCAGGCCTAGCTTTCAATTTTGTTCTGTACACGAGCTCTGCTGGACTCTGAACTGCGTAGAAGAACATGCAACATCACTGATGACTGATAAGGCTGTAGATCCACTAGCTTGATAATTACATGCAGTGGCATTTGTAGTGAGGAAAGGAAAGAATAGAGATTAGAGGACAAACAAAAAGCTATAAGCACAGCAGGAACTGAACTGGGCACCTCAAAATGATAACAGCACCTCACTGAAGGAACAAATGTATTTCACAGCATGACAAACCGGAACATACATGTCAGTGTCATTTCTGCTTCACTGTAAGTGCTAAGTCTTACAGATCTAGGTGTCCTGACAAAAAGCCTTGGAGAATGCAATTTATTTTTCTTCTTGCTATTTCCATCTTTGATGATGACAAAGTTTTCATGATAAACTCAAACTACAGCTTGGAGTTTCATTGTTAATTTGGTGTTCCCGCTGAACAATCCTACAGAAGTTCAGCAGTTTGTTTAGTCCACACATTAGGCAGACAAGCATATCACTGTGCATCATTCTGAGATGAAGAATGGTGACCTGCCCCTGCTGGTCAAGAATGTACAAGTCACCCTTGCATTGTGTGAGTCTGTACCTCCCTGCCATGCAATCAGATAATGCACAGTTGCAGTATTGAATTTGAGTCAGTATGTTCAGCCGATGCAATCACTCTCTCATATGCTTTAACCACAGAGACATCAAACATTTTATTTTTGCATCCATTTTCCATAATCATTATTTAGAACTATTATCAAACTAGTTATCATCTTATTTATTTCACATATTTTGAGTTTTCACTTGTTGTAGATAGAGAAGATACTGTATTTCTGTGAACTACCTAGTCACAGAACAAAGTTTATCATGTGATATTTTCTCCCCCTCCTCCCAACACATTTTACTCCCCATCCCCGCAAAATGGTGGAAAAATTAATGAAATAAAAATAATAAAAAAAAAGAATGTGTTGTGTTTTCTGTTGTCGTTGTGTATATCTTCTTATAAATCTGTTGTCTTAATTAGTCTGCCTCACAGCTTTGTTATGAGAAGCAAAGGAGACCGGCAAAATACTGATCATATCAACTATGATTGGTCTATACAAATGTGGGGCTAGCACCATAGCCCATGCATTACTGGAACCCTTCAGGGAAGCAAAGAACTTGCTGTACATGTCATAAGAGGCAATGAAGGAGGGTTGAGCTTCCCCCATTTTGTAAAACACACTATCCAACCAAGCCAACCACAAGGAGGAATGGAGATTCTTCTAGAAGAAGTATGACATGCTGTGGAGAAAGTCACCAGAGTCCAGATTGCAGATTAACCTCCATTCACCTAGGAAAATGTCCAATCTCTATCAAATTCACTCAAGCTGACAAATATCAGCTCAAATGCTAGTGATTTTACCACAAACCAACTCAAAGCAACTAGTTGTTACTGTGTAAAATACAGCCATAAGTTTTTCAAATTTCTCTCCACATAACTCTAGACCCAATGAGCATTGCACATTTTGTCCAAGCTCTGAATAGCCCTAGAAAAAGGCAAGGTAGGGCTGAGCAATATCTATTTAGTGCAAAGAAATGAAAGAACACTGGATACAATGATGTACATCACATTCCTGGTTCGACAAAGATGGTATATGTACACAAGAACAATAAACAAGTACATTACATGAGTTAACTTCAGAAAATATAGCAAGAATATGCAGTAATCCCGTATATTCTCGTAACATAACCTGCGCAAGAATCGGTAGCGGTTCTCGCCGCGTTGGTAACTTACAGGGTATGTGAACCGGTCGCTCAGAAAGCAATGGCAAACTGCTGAGCATTATCTTGTCTAGTACATAAAAAGCAGCTGAAAAATGCAGGTGTTGACTGCAACATCCTGTAAGGGATATGTAAAAAAAAAAAAAAATGCAAATAGCAAATAAGATGCTTTATATTAATGTGAAAATTACACAATTGTGTGTAGACATCAAGCACACTGACCACTTGAGCTAGAGAGGTGCATGACAGTCGTGGGGAGAGAATTGCAGTCCTGTCTTACTTCCCTTTGCACATCCATCGAGTTTGATATTTCACCAACTACTCTGACAGCTGCTTACTGTTCATGGCATAATGATTCAATTAAGAAGATGGATACATTATATCAAATTGAAACCACTGACCACTTGAGTTAAAGAGGTGCATGACAGGCGTGGTGAGAGAATGCTGTCCTGTCTTACTCCCCTTTGCACCTCAAACCAGTCTGATATTTCACCCGTTACTCTGACTGCTGCTTGTTGTTCATGATATAATGATTAATTAAGCAGATGGAAACATTATATCAAAGTGAAACTCCTACACAAATGGGTGTTGAAGTCGGACACAGTGACCTCTGAGTTAAAAAAGGTGCTTGACAGGTATGAGGTTGTCTACTCACAAGAACAAAAAAAGATGAAATCAAATTTAATACTGTATTACATGCATAATTAAACAAGAAGAATACAATATTATTAAAATCAGCTTATTATTTTCTAGACAGATAATTATCGTTTTTTGGAAAGGACTTCACAAATTGTTCATCTGTACTTCATTCACGCTGCTACACAGCTAATATTTCTAAACTTTTACAATAACTTTCTAAACACACTAGCCCCCTGATCTCTGTAAACAATCTACCCAAAGTATTTCAGGATCCTCGCCGATCAACGGAGTTCGTGCATTGAGCTGAGTTTCTCCAGACTCAGGTTTGAGTTAGGAGGAAAACGGAGCACTTATGGGTTAAACCGTGTGCCGTGATGTTGATCCGGGACCAAACTAATCTAACATAAACTCTGTAAACATATTAAAATCACCATCAACATTCAGTAAACAATAGTAAGTGGTTATTGTAATAATAAACTATCAACTGTCTAGACAGCCAGCTGCCAGAATCTTTCCTGTACTAACATACATATGTGAATCATGAGCCATTATACAATCACTGTCAAAAAACTGCCATCTACCGTAGCACCTTGCAGTGTAAGACAGGGGGTCTTGAGCCTAAGGAATTAAGGCCACCTGGCTAGTGCAGCCGCCATGAACTGTGCAGGTTAGGGTTTCCTTTTCGCTCCGGAAAGAAAAAAATCCACACCTTATTGAGGATTCAAACTCTGCATTCTAGCCACTCAGTCAACCGCTCCTCACACAATCACTAAAAAAAAAGAAAATTGGGGCTTTTGAGCTCAAATTGTACAAAACAGTTCTAAGAATATCGTGGACTAAGAAGAAGAAAATTACTGAAATTCTAACAGATGTGAACATGGAAGAAAACTGGCTCATAAACTGTATCAATTGTGGGAGACTGAAATAGTTTGGCCATGTTGAAGGTCACAGTGGCTGGGAGAGAGCAGGGATGGGAGGTGTGGTTCATGATAGAAGTGGCTGGGAGAGAACAGGGATGGGAGGTGTGGTTCCTGGTAGAAGTGGCTGGGAGAGAACAGGGATGGGAGGTGTGGTTCATGATAGAAGTGGCTGGGGGAGGACAGGGATGGGAGGTGTGGTTCATGATAGAAGTGGCTGGGAGAGAACAGGGATGGGAGGTGTGGTTCATGATAGAAGTGGCTGGGGGAGGACGGGGATGGGAGGTGTGGTTCATGATAGAAGTGGCTGGGAGAGAACAGGGATGGGAGTGTGGTTCCTGGTAGAAGTGGCTGGGAGAGAACAGGGATGGGAGGTGTGGTTCATGATAGAAGTGGCTGGGAGAGGACAGGGATGGGAGGTGTGGTTCATGATAGAAGTGGCTGGGAGAGAACAGGGATGGGAGGTGTGGTTCATGATAGAAGTGGCTGGGGGAGGACAGGGATGGGAGGTGTGGTTCATGATAGAAGTGGCTGGGAGAGAACAGGGAAGGGAGGTGTGGTTCCTGGTAGAAGTGGCTGGGAGAGAACAGGGATGGGAGGCCTGGTTGCTGGTAGAAGTGGCTGGGAGAGAACAGGGATGGGAGGTGTGGTTCCTGGTAGAAGTGGCTGGGAGAGAACAGGGATGGGAGGTGTGGTTCATGGTAGAAGTGGCTGGGAGAGAACAGGGATGGGAGGTGTGGATCATGATAGAAGTGGCTGGGAGAGAACAGGGATGGGAGGTGTGGTTCATGATAGAAGTGGCTGGGGGAGAACAGGGATGGGAGGTGTGGTTCATGGTAGAAGTGGCTGGGGGAGGACGGGGATGGGAGGTGTGGTTCATGTAGAAGTGGCTGGGAGAGAACAGGGATGGGAGGTGTGGTTCCTGGTAGAAGTGGCTGGAGAGAACAGGGATGGGAGGCCTGGTTGCTGGTAGAAGTGGCTGGGAGAGAACAGGGATGGGAGGTGTGGTTCCTGGTAGAAGTGGCTGGGAGAGAACAGGGATGGGAGGTGTGGTTCATGGTAGAAGTGGCTGGGAGAGGACAGGGATGGGAGGTGTGGTTCATGGTAGAAGTGGCTGGGGGAGGACAGGGATGGGAGGTGTGGTTCATGGTAGAAGTGGCTGGGGGAGGACAGGGATGGGAGGTGTGGTTCATGGTAGAAGTGGCTGGGGGAGAACAGGGATGGGAGGTGTTGTTCATGGTAGAAGTGGCTGGGGGAGAACAGGGATGGGAGGTGTTGTTCATGGTAGAAGTGGCTGGGGGAGAACAGGGATGGGAGGTGTGGTTCATGGTAGAAGTGGCTGGGAGAGAACAGGGATGGGAGGTGTGGTTCATGGTAGAAGTGGCTGGGAGAGAACAGGGATGGGAGGTGTGGTTCATGGTAGAAGTGGCTGGGAGAGAACAGGGATGGGAGGTGTGGTTCATGGTAGAAGTGGCTGGGAGAGGACAGGGATGGGAGGTGTGGTTCATGGTAGAAGTGGCTGGGGGAGAACAGGGATGGGAGGTGTGGTTCATGGTAGAAGTGGCTGGGGGAGAACAGGGATGGGAGGTGTGGTTCTGGTAGAAGTGGCTGGGAGAGAACAGGGATGGGAGGTGTGGTTCATGGTAGAAGTGGCTGGGGGAGGACAGGGATGGGAGGTGTGGTTCATGGTAGAAGTGGCTGGGGGAGGACAGGGATGGGAGGTGTGGTTCATGGTAGAAGTGGCTGGGGGAGGACAGGGATGGGAGGTGTGGTTCATGGTAGAAGTGGCTGGGAGAGAACAGGGATGGGAGGTGTGGTTCATGGTAGAAGTGGCTGGGGGAGAACAGGGATGGGAGGTGTTGTTCATGGTAGAAGTGGCTGGGGGAGAACAGGGATGGGAGGTGTGGTTCATGGTAGAAGTGGCTGGGGGAGAACAGGGATGGGAGGTGTGGTTCATGGTAGAAGTGGCTGGGGGAGAACAGGGATGGGAGGTGTGGTTCATGGTAGAAGTGCCTGGGAGAGAACAGGGATGGGAGTTTTGGTTCATGGTAGAAGTGGCTGGGGGAGGACAGGGATGGGAGGTGTGGTTCATGGTAGAAGTGGCTGGGAGAGAACAGGGATGGGAGGTGTGGTTCATGGTAGAAGTGGCTGGGAGAGAACAGGGATGGGAGGTGTGGTTCATGGTAGAAGTGGCTGGAGAGAGGACAGGGATGGGAGGTGTGGTTCCTGGTAGAAGTGGCTGGGAGAGGAACAGGGATGGGAGGTGTGGTTCATGGTAGAAGTGGCTGAGAGAGAACAGGGATGGGAGGTGTGGTTGCTGGTAGAAGTGGCTGGGAGAGAACAGGGATGGGAGGCGTGGTTCATGGTAGAAGTGGCTGAGAGAGGACAGGGATGGGAGGTGTGGTTCATGGTAGAAGTGGCTGGGAGAGACAGGGATGGGAGGTGTGGTTCTGGTAGAAGTGGCTGGAGAGAGGACAGGGATGGGAGGTGTGGTTGCTGGTAGAAGTGGCTGGGAGAGGAACAGGGATGGGAGGTGTGGTTCTGGTAGAAGTGGCTGGGAGAGGACAGGGATGGGAGGTGTGGTTGCTGGTAGAAGTGGCTGGGAGAGGACAGGGATGGGAGGTGTGGTTCATGGTAGAAGTGGCTGGGAGAGAGCAGGGATGGGAGGTGTGGTTCATGGTAGAAGTGGCTGGGAGAGGACAGGGATGGGAGGTGTGGCTCATGGTAGAAGTGGCTGGGGGAGGACAGGGATGGGAGGTGTGGTTCATGGTAGAAGTGGCTGGGAGAGAGACAGGGATGGGAGGTGTGGTTCATGGTAGAAGTGGCTGGGGGAGGACAGGGATGGGAGGTGTGGTTCATGGTAGAAGTGGCTGGGAGAGAACAGGGATGGGAGGTGTGGTTCATGGTAGAAGTGGCTGGGAGAGAACAGGGATGGGAAGTGTGGTTCATGGTAGAAGTGGCTGGGAGAGGACAGGGATGGGAGGTGTGATTCATGGTAGAAGTGGCTGGGAGAGAACAGGGATGGGAGGTGTGGTTCATGGTAGAAGTGGCTGGGAGAGAACAGGGATGGGAGGTGTGGTTCATGGTAGAAGTGGCTGGGAGAGAACAGGGATGGGAGGTGGGGTTCATGGTAGAAGTGGCTGGGAGAGAACAGGGATTGGAGGTGTGGTTCATGGTAGAAGTGGCTGGGAGAGGACAGGGATGGGAGGTGTGGTTCATGGTAGAAGTGGCTGGGAGAGAACAGGGATGGGAGGTGTGGTTCATGGTAGAAGTGGCTGGGAGAGGACAGGGATGGGAGGTGTGGTTCCTGGTAGAAGTGGCTGGGAGAGAACAGGGATGGGAGGTGTGGTTCATGGTAGAAGTGGCTGGGAGAGAACAGGGATGGGAGGTGTGGTTCATGGTAGAAGTGGCTGGGAGAGAACAGGGATGGGAGGTGTGGTTCATGGTAGAAGTGGCTGGGAGAGAACAGGGATGGGAGGTGTGGTTCATGGTAGAAGAGGCTGAGGGAATCCAGCACGATGATGGACACGGGACATGAGGGATGTAGGAGAAACAGATAGAGATCGAGGTACTTTTCCTTACGCTGTAATGACAGCGATGTTCTGTGAAGGGTCTGCTACGTGATGAAGATGATGTAAAAGTGGTGATTTCACACACAATCAGACAACAATGACACTTTCAGTAGCCGTAAAAATATCATGAATATTATGGAAATAATCAGACAAGTTCTTTACAACTTAATATAGTATATTCTCACTAAAAAAAAGTTTGTTGCATATCCTTTACAGGATGTAGTAGTCACCTCCAGCATTTTGTGGCTATTTGTGATTTATGGGCAAGTTTACGTTCAGTAATTTGCCATTGCTTTCTGAACAGCCGGCATTTATACCATTGTATGGAACCCTGCTTTCAAATTGGAGCTATGTTTTGGCTACCTTTACTTTCCACGAATTTGTTATACTTGGTCTGAACATACAACAGAAATCTGGCTTGATGTGTTCACATGTAACACAGTGTATGTTTACACACATGCCAGCTTTACTTTCCACAAATTTGTGGGTACCCACTTTAGGCTGAGTTGACCTGGCACTCGTAAAGAAAACCTATATTGATGGGGATTTGAACATATGGCGTTCACGCCGATAAGCAAGTGTGTTAGCCATAGACTACTGTGGCTCCCAGGTGTACGGTATATTAAGAGATAAAATAGATAGCAAACATTCTACTCAGAAAATTAGTTCGCAAGTGTTACATACAAACAATCTCAACATCATCATTATCATGAAGTGCCCTGCCACTTGGCTTTGGCTTTCATGTCTCTCCACATATCTCGATCTTTGGTGTTCTGGATCAACTCTGCTGATATTCTTCCATGCCACTGTCTCAATCCATCCAGCATCATTTCTTTTGGTCGGCCTCTGCCTCTCTTCCCCCTTCATCTTTCCAGTTGTCACGATTTCTCCAATGCCTCTCTTTTCACCACATGACCAAAGAAAGCTGTTTGTCTCTTTCTTATTGTTGTATATAATGACCTATTTTCATGTTCTTAACATATGGTAGTAAATTATTGATGGTGAGTAACATCTAGTGCATACAGTGTATTGGTTTTACAGGATATTGTTAAAAACACAAGACAATCAAAATAAGTAATGCTTAAGTCCAGAAAGTGGCTTTGATACACAAGCATTTAATCACAGATATCAGAATACAAACAGCAATTGTAGGCCATGGCATGTGAAGACAAAAACAAAATGGATGCATAGAAAAACCTAGTTAGTAACCCTTAAATACATTCAAACATACATATTTTAAAAAAGTGCTTTCAGTAAATAATTAACAAGACACTTCAGGACTAGCATTGCGTCAAACATGGGTTAACTAGTAAATAAGAATCTTCTGGACTAGTATTGTGTCAAACAGGGGTTAACTAGTAAATAAGAATCTTCTGGACTAGTATTGTGTCAAACAGGGGTTAACTAGTAAATAAGAATCTTCTGGACTAGTATTGTGTCAAACAGGGGTTAACTAGTAAATAAGAAACTTCAGGACTAGTATTGTGTCACACAGGGGTTAACTAGTAAATAAGAAACTTCAGGACTAGCATTGTGTCAAACAGAGGTTAACTAGTAAATAAGAAACTTCTGGACTAGTATTGCGTCAAACAGAGGTTAACTAGTAAATAAGAAACTTCAGGACTAGCATTGCGTCAAACATGGGTTAACTAGTAAATAAGAAACTTCAGGACTAGCATTGTGTCAAACATGGGTTAACTAGTAAATAAGAAACTTCAGGACTAGCATTGTGTCAAACAGAGGTTAACTAATGAGCAAGAAACTTCAGGACTAGCATTGTGTCAAACATGGGTTAACTAGTAAATAAGACACTTCAGGACTAGCATTGCGTCAAACGGGGGTTAACTAGTAAATAAGAAACTTCAGGACTAGCATTGTGTCAAACAGGGGTTAACTAGTGAACAAGAAACTTCAGGACTAGTATTGCATCAAACATAGGTTAACTAGTGAACAAGTAACTTCAGGACTAGCATTGCATCAAACAGGAGTTAACTAATGAGCAAGAAACTTCAGGACTAGCATTGCATCAAACAGGGGTTAACTAATGAACAAGACACTTCAGGACTAGTATTGCATCAAACAGGGGTTAACTAGTAAATAAGAAACTTCAGGACTAGCATTGTGTCAAACAGGGGTTAACTAGTGAACAAGAAACTTCAGGACTAGTATTGCATCAAACATGGGTTAACTAGTGAACAAGTAACTTCAGGACTAGCATTGCATCAAACAGGAGTTAACTAATGAGCAAGAAACTTCAGGACTAGCATTGCATCAAACAGGGATTAACTAATGAACAAGACACTTCAGGACTAGTATTGCATCAAACAGGGGTTAACTAGTAAATAAGAAACTTCAGGACTAGCTTAAGTTCAACAACTGACCTGGCTGCTGTAGGAAACCCCACTGTCAGCATACCTGAAGTTTAAGATCAGGTGCTTTAATCCTTTCGGCCACATCGACTGCTGAAACCTGAGTCAAATGTGGTCTGTGTGTGAAGTCTCAAAATTATTATTTGTTCTTTTCTGTGCAGGTCATGATATGGTTCACTGATATGACCTCGTAATCTGAGCAAAGATTATAGGTGTGTAATTTTGAGCCGGTTTCAAAATGTTTCACTCATCATACTTTTCAATTAGAATACATTTTTTCCTGATTCTCTCACTCTATTATAAAATCAATAGATACTATGATTATCAACAGTATATAAGCTGGAGTATGTTGTCACAAAGGGACCGTTGGAGAGGAAGAGAAGCAAGAGGAGACCAAGAGAGATGATGCTGGACAGTTTGACATCCCAGTATGGAGGAACATCAATATCAGAAACGACTGACAACACAAGAGACAAGAGGGACATGGATAGACATAATCACCAACACCACATGGCAAGGACTATAAGAAGACTGGAAGTATACGAGACTAGAAAGCTGTGGACAGACATGATCACAAACATCACATGACAAGGACTATAAGAAGAATATATAACAATTATTAAATCCAAATATTTCTGTGCCCCCCCCCCCCCCCCCCCCCCCATTATTTTTCTGTAACTCCTTCACTTTGAAAAGCTCTGCTTGAGAGGAAAGCAAAGTGAAAATATAGTCACACACAAAATAATACTGCATAAGAAATATGGAAATAAAATCCAACCACATATCAGTATCATATGTAAGGGTCAAGTCATGTCTAGATACCTTGTTTCTTCTTCTTCTTCTTCTTCTGCATTCATCCGGAGTTTTTTTTTTCCAGACGTGATTGCGTTGTGCCTGTTTACAGCAGAGCTGCGTTCTTGCACTGTTAGGCCGACACATCCGACTTCTGCGGGTACCCTGTTTCAATACTGGCATCAAGTTTATTTATTTACTTTTTGTGTTAAATACCCTGTTCAACCTGCCTGGATTATCAATGGAATATAAATGACACACTGTGCATAGTTCAGCAATCTTTTTTGTATATAGCCTTCCAAAGATATAATTTTGTGACATATGCTATATTGATCTGTAATGTATGTATAAATGAACGTGTTTTCAAAAATGGGTTTTCATATGTGTTTCCAGTAATTTACATCACTATAAATCTACAATTGTAACTGCACATAAATCTATTGAGAAACCTGTCAGAGTGGGTTCTGGTGGGTTCTGTACCCAGTTTCTGCTTCGGGACCAAGTAAGGTTATAGTAAACTTGGTATTGGCAAGCAAATACCCTCTAACCACAATGTGATCACTACTGGCAAGGACACATGCAACAATTTGGTTAAAAATCAACAAATTGTAATCGACATACTACAATATTACATAATAGTGCTAAGTATTGTAGATTCCTTTTATCTGTTTATTCTGCGGGATTGAAACCTTCATTCAGAAAGAGATGAGGTGTCTGGTATGGGTCAGGGATGCTCTGGCAGATTATGGAGATCTGAGACCCTGACACATCTTCTTCAGTGTCAGCTGGTAAATAGTGAGCAGCTGGAGATTCGTCTGACACGTCACGCTTCAGTGTTCTTGTAGGCTCACTCGGGTTACTCTTTTTTTCCTACAAAGTCAAAACAAATTGGAATTAACTTGTATTTGAAGCTGGGCTGCATGGAGAAATGACAATAACAATCACTAATAGATATTATTATTATTTTCTATTGTTATTATTATTATTATTATTATTATTATTATTATTGTTTTTGTTGCTGTTTGGTTCAGTAATATACTTATAGGCAAAAAGACAGAGTGTGCTAACAGATCACAGCCACCTGACTCAATATAAGCTGGAGAAAATATCTTTAGGTGAAATCAATCAAATTCAAGCAGATCTTGTATATTTCTTCTTCTTCTTGTTTTCCATTATTCGTTATTTTTTTTCTGCGCTGGCTCGCTTTGAACTCAAGTAGTCCATACTCATGCTACTAATCCTAGTACACTGGACTGATTTTTACATGTGGATTAGCTTTCCCTATTACCAATGTCCCTTGCCATCTGGCAAGCTCACCCCAACTTTAAAGATACTTGTAATTTACGCCCCCAAGTCAAGGACAAGAAATCAACATTTTAGTCCAACTGACTCATGTAGGAGTTGAACCTGCTACCTCAGCATCAGCCCACCAGAAGTTTAAGAGCAAGTGCTCTTGTCCATTTGGCCATGCAAACCTCCATTTATACTTCTTTTTGTTTTCTTCTTCTTCTTCCTCCTCCTTCTCACTGACACTTAGACCTGCACATTAATGATTCCTCCTCCTCCTCATTCACATTTAAACCTGCACATTATTCCTCCTCCTCCTCATTCACACTTAGACCTGCACACTGATGATTCCTCCTCCTCATTCGCACTTATACATGCACATTAATTATTCCCCCTCCTCATTCATACTTAGACCTGCACATTAATGATTCCTCCTCCTCCTCCTCAGTCATACTTAGAATTGCACATTAATTATTCCTCCTCCTTTTTTTGCACCTAAACCTACACATTAATTATTCCTTCTCCTCCTTATTCACACTTAGACCTGAACATTAATGATTCCAATAAAAGCAACAATTGGTGTCCAGTTCATGACACCCAAACAGTTTAGGGTGGAAAGAAATTGCATGATGCCATTATTTTTATTTTTCATACAGTGAGCTTTAAACAGATTCATAATATAGTTTCCAGGTTGTACACAGATCCAGCTTGCAAAGAGTTTTATATAGATGCAACATGTCATGAGTTTTATACAGAACCAACATCAGAATGAGCTTTACACAGGTCCAACATCAGAATGAGTTTTATTCAGATCGAAAAGGAGAAATTCAAAATTTCGAGTTAAAAATATATCCAAAGTATTTCAGAATCCTTGCCGGTGCTATGGAGTTCATACACTGAGCTGAGATTCTCCAGACTCTGGCTTGAGTTAGGAGTAGAACGGAGCACTTATGGGTTACACCCATGTGCCGTGATGTTGATCCGTCGACTATACTAAACTAAACATCCAAATGAGAATAATTTGGATTATGTCCACTACACAAGTTCTATCAATAACTGTATACACATTTAGCAAAAACAAATGGACCTTACATAATCCAGCTGAAAATGAGATTTATAGTTACGGTACATAGTCAGTTTTTATACACATATAGCACAGTTAGTTTTATACAGATACAGCACATAGTGAGTTTTATATAGATACAGAGTACAGTGAGGTTTCTACAGCAAAGATCTCATCTCATCTCATCTTGTTCCTCTTGTACCTTGCGGTGTCCAGGTGAAGTATAAACAGCAGGAAAGTGCCCCCTTATGGGCTTCATGTATCAAGATTCCCATGGACTGTTATTCCCTCTGTCTATCATTTATGTGGCTGGTCTTTTCCTCTGCTTCCATATGGTCTGTACATCACTGCTTGTTGTTGTATACTGTTAGTTGGTAACCTAGTTACATGGCCAAACCATTTGACTTGCTGCCTTCTAATAAAATCTAGCGCTGCTATAACCCCCGCTTTAGTCCTGATTTCTTCTTTTCTGATTTTCTCTCTTCTTGATACATTGAGTTTTCTTCTCAGGAATCTCATCTCTGTTGTGATTTTTGTTTTCTCTTTTTCTGTCATTGTCCAGGTTTGACATTGGTAGCATAGAAATGGTAGGAAGATTGTGTTGTAGAGTGCTTTCTTAGTAACTATTGATACATGTTTGTTCTTTAGTATTGGTGCCATTTGTCCAATGAATTGGTTTGCCTTATCTATTTTCGATTTTATGATATTATATTTCCTAGGTACTTGAAGCTCTTTACTTGATTCAGGGGGTGTTCTTGTAGGTCGTCGTTGTTTGTTATACTTATTAGTTTTTCTACGAGCATTATTATAGCATTCAATAAGGTTTATACAGCACACAGAGAGGTTTGGACAGTTATAGCATATAGTGAAGTTTATACAGCATATAGTGAGATTTCAACAGGATACAGTAAGTTTTATATAGATACAGCACACAGTGAGGTTTATACAGCACATAGTGAGGTTTATACAGCAAATAGAGAGGCTTATACAGGTATTTATGGTATATAGTGGGTCGTAAGAAGTGGATGACTGAAGAAATTTTACACCTAATGGAAACAAGAAGACTCAACAAAAATAATCCTGCCAAATATGAAGAAATTCACAGGCAAGTCAGAATATTATGTAGGAAGGCAAAAGAATCATGGCTTCAGGAAAAGTGCTTAGAAATTGAGAAACAACACAACAGTCAAAATACCAAATTAGTGCACAAAAGAATTCAGGAACTTACTAATAAAAGAACAAGTACATCAACAGGCTGACTAAAAACTAAAGATGGCAAAATCATAATAGAAAAAGATCAGATTCTACATGTATGGACAGATTATGTGAAAAACCTGTATAATGATAACAGAGAGGAACAGTATGATATTAGATTCAATAATGAAGGACCAGTAATTTTAAAGATGGAGGTTCAAAATGTTCTTAAGCATATGAAAGCTGGCAAGTCCCCCGGTGCAGAAATATCACAACAGAAATGATAGAAGCTTTAGAAGAATTTGGATTAGAGCAAGTCACCAGACTGCTGAACACATTATATGATACTGGAGATATACCTTCTTAATTATGTAATTCTGTATTTATTGCAATCCCAAAGAAGTCAGGAACCTTGGAATGTGATCAACATAGAACAATTAGTATAATGAGTCACATCACAAAGATTTTGTTACGAATTATCATGCAAAGAGTGAGGAAGAAAATACAACCTGAAATAGGGGAAGAACAATGTGGGTTTGTAGAAGGAAAGGGTACAGTAAATGCTGTGTATATGCTGCGAACAGTTATTGAACGTGCTATAGAAGTAAACAAGGATATACATCTTTGCTTTATTGACTACACAAAGGCTTTTGATAGAGTTAGACATGTCAACATGGTGGATATGCTTGCAGATCTACAAATTGATGGGAAAGACATTAGACTTATAAAAAACATATATTGGAAACAACAAGCTGCCATAAGGATTGATAATGAAGTGGGACAATATCAACCTATTAAGAGAGGTGTTAGGCAGGGATGTGTAATGTCTCCAGATCTTTTTTCCCTATATAGTGAAAATATTTTCAGAAATGTAGAAGATATAAATGGAATCAGCATTGGTGGAAGAAACATCAATAACATTAGATATGCAGATGATACAGTATTGATTGCAGACAATGCACAGGATCTGCAACAATTAGTAGACGCGGTTGTTGTACACAGTGAGCAGCTGGGGTTGGAATTAAATTGTAAGAAGACACAGGTTATGGTCGTCACTAGGAAGAACGAAGTACCACAATGTAATATACAAGTAAATGGGAATATTCTGCAACAAGTGAATCGATACAATTATCTCGGAACAGTCATAACATCTGATGGGAGATGCCTTGAAGAGATTAGAACAAGAATCGCCATGGCGAAAGTAGCCTTTAGCAAGATGAAAGACATTCTGACCAATAAAAAGATGTCAATTGAAACGAGAAAAAGAATGTTGAGGGGATACACAGAGCATGTTCTTTTGTATGGATGTGAAACTTGGACAATGTGCAGTCAAGCTGAAAAACATCTGATGGCTGCAGAAATGTGGTTTCTGAGGAAAATGAAAAGAATACCATGGACAGACAGAAAAACCAATGACCAAGTACTACAGGAGACAAATGAAAATCGTAGACTGATTAGAGAAATTAGACGAAGACAGTCAAAATTTTTTGGACATGTTATGAGAAGAAATGGATTGGAGAACTTGGTGACAATGGCAAGATCGAGGGAAACAGACCACGAGGAAGACCGAGAGGAAAATACCTGGATGGCTTGGCCACATGGTATGGATGAGACAGGAACACTGAGCTGATCCGCGACTCCGGTGATCGAGTGAAATGGCGAGTCATGACCGCCCACGCTTTCCGGCATGGCACATGATTGATTGATTGATTGAGTTATATACATATACATCACATAATGAGGTTTAATCAGCATATAGTGAGGTCTATACTGTATATAGTGAGGTCTATACAGTATATAGTGAGGTCTATGCAGTGTATAGTGAGTTTTATACAGTATATAGTGAGGTCTATACAGTATATAGTGAGGTCTATATAGTATATAGTGAGGTCTATACAGTATACAGTGAGGTTTATGCAGTGTATAGTGAGTTTTATACAGTATATAGTGAGGTCTATACAGTATACAGTGAGGACTATACAGTATATAGTGAGGTCTGTACAGTATATAGTGAGGTCTATACAGTATATAGTGAGGTCTATACAGTATATAGTGAGGTCTATATAGTATACAGTGAGGTTTATGCAGTGTATAGTGAGTTTTATATAGTATATAGTGAGGTTTATACACTACTAGCTGCCCGGCCCGGCTTCGCCCAGGCTCTGGCGGGGATCTATCTATCTATGTATCTATCTATGTATCTATGTATGTATGTATGTATGTATGTATGTATGTATGTATCTATCTATCTATCTATCTATCTATCTATCCGCATGTGATGACATGTGATGGCATGTGATGACACACACGCGGCCAACTTTTTTTTTTAAACAAAAACAAAATCGAGAATATACCCATTTAATTGTGTACTGACCTTCTCTCTGCCACATTGAACGGAAAAAACAAATGCTTCGATTACTTCAAAAGTTCCACTCCGAAAAAAAGTACAGAAATAAAATTCTAACGTATCTAAAATAAATCCATTATTTTTAATGAGCACTGGTTTTAAAAACATAAAAAGATGTGTTAGAAAATTTTCACTATTTAAATAGATGCATTACTTTTATGATAATTATTATGAAAATGCCTTAAAGATTATATCACTATATATTATAACTCATTTGCCTGTAAATAACTATAGAAAAGAGTTTATAAATCTGTGAAAACAATGCAACAATCTATACATAAAATAATAGTGATGTTATTAAAAGTTATGACCCTTGAAATAACTTTTCTTATATTAAGTCCCCTTGATAGAAATGATAAATATTAGCTGCCCGACCCGGCTTCGCCCAGGCTCTGGCGGGGATCTATCTATCTATCTATCTATCTATCTATATATCTATCTATCTATCTATCTATCTATGTGGAGCATCTCATTTAATTCATCGTCAACTCATTTAATCTATAGCCAGGGGACGTAACTTAAGATATAACAATGGTACTAAAAGTTATATCCCTTTTTGTCATATATTTTTATATTTTCTTATGTTCAGTCATGTAATTACAAAATTACATTTTAGGAAGGTAATAGCTGATAGATAAAACTATCACAGTTGGTTGCACAGGAATGAAAGGAAAACGTGTAGAAAATTTCATCTCAATTGGTTGGACCGTTCGCGAACGCATAAAGGACGGACATACATACACACAACGATTTTTATATATATATATATATAGATATAGTGAGTTTTATATAGTATATAGTGAGGTTTATACAGTATAAAGTGAGGTTTATACAGTATAAAGTGAGGTTTATACAGTATATAGTGAGTTTTATATAGTATGTAGTGAGGTTTATACAGTATATAGTGAGGTTTATACAGTATATAGTGAGTTTTATATGGTATATAGTGAGGTTTATACAATATATAGTGAGTTTTATACAGTATATAGTGAGTTTTATATAGTATATAGTGAGGTTTATACAGTAGATAGTGAGTTTTATATAGTATATAGTGAGGTTTATACAGTATAAAGTGAGTTTTATACAGTATATAGTGAGTTTTATATAGTATATAGTGAGGTTTATACAACATAGTGAGACATACTGTATATAGTGAGGTTTTATGCAGTATATAGTGAGGTTCTATACAGTATATAGTGAGGTTTTAGACAGTATATAGTGCAGTTTATACAAATACAGCACACAAGTTAATTACCCTTGTACACGCGTTAAGGTGCAATGGACATATGGTGCTGGATCCATATTTGTACACACTAATTGGTACTCAGTGGGTGATATGGGATATGAGATACAGCATACACAGAGTTTTAAATAGACCCAGTACATAATGAGCATTATGAATATCCAGCTTTCAACAAGATATACAGCGACCAAATACAGTAAAAGTACACATTTACTCAATAGAACAGCGAAACACAGGGTCTACAAGGCATGAAGATCCACTGTATTGCACCAGGTTTCAGCCCATATAGTTCAGTCTCTTCCCACAGGGTGATCTGCCAGAAGCATCACACAGAGCACAAACTCCATAGCTCTAACTCAGTTGTCTCCACGAAAATTGCACTTGTGAATCGAATGATCTAGTTTGGAATCGAACCCACAACCTTGAAGTGTAAGGCCATTTAGCATAATGACTTCACCACGGGGATTACCTACAACATTTAACAAAACAAGATTAACCTACAAGCCAAATTACATACATGTTAATTTCACTATTAAAGCTATATCCAGAATTAACCAACAACCTTCAGAGAACAAGGCAGGCCTTGGAGACTCACTACAGAATTTAACAAACCAAGGTTAGTCTACAAGCCAAACTCCATGCAAGTTAGTTTCATTATTAAAGCTATATCTGGAATCGAGCCCACAACCTTCGGATCGCAAAGCAGGTGGTGTAAAAACTTCACCATGTAGACTGACTACAGTATTTAACAAAACAAGGTTAGCTGCTCTACAAGCCAAACTCCATGCAAGCTAGTTTCACTACTAAAGCTACAGAACAGAAATGCCATGCCTGATGAGTGAAATGAAACATATTAACTTCGATTTCTATGCTTATTCCATTTAAGACTCACACAGATTTAGCGTAACTTTTAAAGAATGGAACACCCTTTCTGGGACTGAATAACACTGGAATTGCAATGAATAAATCTCAACAACAAAAAAACACAACAAATAAGACGTTAAGCTTTACTAGAAGTACATGACAAGTAACAAAATAGATGTTGCGGTCGTTGGCTTGTAGGATGTTGTTATTCATTGCATTTTAAAACACAAAAGCTTTGGCAGCAATATCCAGTTTGCTACTACTACTAGTGATCGTCTTCTAGTAAAGCTTACTGTCTACCTCTCGTTTATTGGTGATTCATTCATTGTCTAGAACTGACAATCCGAAGTGGCCATGACTGGCAGCATTCATGTTCACCAAGCTGTTTGGTTTAATTTTTGTCATAATTTTAAATATTATCTTTCATCAACATCACATGTCGTGCCAAGTGACATAGGTGGCGCTGCTCTTCCACAAACATCTGTATTCTTGATTAAATCGACCACTGATCAGATTCCACGTCACTCAGTCAACTTGATAAGATTGAAATTTGATTGCATTCCACGTCACTCTGTCAACTTGATAAGTTTGATAATTGATTGCATCCCATCTCACTCTGATCCCACCTCACTCTGTCAACTTGATAAGTTCAAAACTTGATTGCATCCCACATCACTCTGTCAACTTGATAAGTTTGAAAATTGATTGCATCCCACCTCACTCTGTCAACTTGATAAGTTCAAAAATTGATTGCATCCCACATCACTCTGTCAACTTGATAAGTTCAAAACTTGATTGCAATCCACGTCACTCTGTCAACTTGATATGTTCAAAAATTGATTGCATTCCACGTCACTCTGTCAACTTGACAAGTTTGAAAATTGATTGCATTCCACGTCACTCTGTCAACTTGCTAAGTTCAAAAATTGATTGCATCCCACATCACTCTGTCAGCTTGATAAGTTTGAAATTTGATTGCATTCCATGTCACTCTGTCAACTTGCTAAGTTCATAAATTGATTGCATTCCACATCACTCTGTCAACTTGATAAGTTCAAAAATTGATTGCATTCCACATCACTCTGTCAACTTAATAAGTTTGAGAATTGATTGCATTCCACGTCACTCTGTCAACTTGCTAAGTTCAAAAATTGATTGCATTCCACAACACTCTGTTAACTTGATAAGTTTGAAAATTGATTGCATTCCATGTCACTCTGTCAACTTGATAAGTTCAAAGATTGATTGCATGCCACATCACTCTGTCAAAGCATTCCACAGTTTCTCCCTCTGTCAACATATGTCTCTAACACCCTCAGTGTTCTCAGTTCTCACAACTTTCTCCATACAATCTCATTTCATAAGATGACCAACAAATGACCATTGCAGTGACTTGATGTCAGTAATCAAATATCCCTGTGAACTGATCTACATAAATATCACATAAAGTTGAAAGGATTGCACTGGATTTTATCCCATATCACTGGGACTATTTCTGCGGACTAGTCCGTCATAAACGTGGCACAAAGCATGAACTTCATAGCTCTAGGGATGACCCTCAGGAGTCCCTGAGAAAGTTGCACGTAGTCAGGAAACAAATCCACAGCCTTCAGATTTTGTGGCAAGCAGCAAAATATCAATACTACTTGGAATTGTCTGGCCCTTAAATTGTAACAGTACATGAAATCACAGAGCGGAGACAATCTGACACCAAATATAGGGGAAAGCCTCATTTTCTTTCAGAGTTAACTCATGCAGTCCCTTGAAGGCTTGGCACAGAAGTCCTCAAAGGAAGAATAACCATTATAAAATAATCACGAGTACAATAACTTTCATAAAGGCTAAATACTTGTACATAGCAGAAGTGACTATTAGGAAGCCAGATTTATTTAGAATCCTCTGACCAAATGTAAAATTTGGAAAAGCTGGTATTCATGCATTTTTAAGGACTGAATGAGTTACAATTAAAATTTCAACTATTAAAAAGTTATATCTAACTCTTACAGATAGATTTCAGCAAACAGCAAATACATGGAACATTCTAAATACAACAAGCATTGTTGGATCTAAAACAACTACAAAATAAAGATCTAATGCAACAATAATATGAAGACTGTGCATATTGTGTCCTGATTTTATCAGATATGTTTCAGATTTATGTTTATGCATATTTATTAGATGCTCAAAATGAAACTAACATGCTACCTGCTGGCCCGGTGGTCAAGTGTTCGAATTTCCATTAAGAAGATTTTTTTTTTTTTCAGTGACCAATGTGTTAGGGTGTGGCCTAGAAAATGTAACTGCTGAAAGACTAACTGACATTTGGTAGGACGTGCAGTCAGTTCAACCTGTTTCAGTTGAAATAGTCTACCCAAAGATTGCATATTTTCCCCAACAGTCTCAGATTGGGAATGAGCACATATGGGAATGTCCTGAGTGCGCGTGATGTGGGTTCTGGGCTTAACTCAACTATTATTATTATTTGAGGTGCTGGAATTTCTAATGTGTTTATTCATGTTTCTTAAATAATTTTGTTAAAGTTTTAATGTTGCATATCCTAAACAGGACATTGCAGTCAACACCAGCATTTTACTGTCATTATTAATGTCTTGCCAAGTTTGTACATTCAGTAGGTTGCCATTGTTTTCTGAACGACCGGCTCCCATACCAACACGTTAAAACCAGCGCGACACTGTCTGCTACCAAATTGGCCACCACTGTGTTTCGAACACGGGTAAGCGGTATTACGAATTGCGTCAACGCCATCGCCACGGAGACCGGCTATCAGTTTTTTCATATCCATTTTACAGGACATCGCTGTCAACACCTGATGTTGATATCTTGGCAAGTTTACGTTCAGTAGTTTGCCATTGCTTTCTGAACGACCGGCTCCTGTACTAATTCGTTAAGACCCAGCGCGACGCAGTCTGCTGCCAAATCGGTCGCAGCTGTGTTTCAAACACAGGTAAGCAGGCTCATGAATCACATTCATAAGCCCTTAGCCACAGGACACCAGCCTTAGATAATTACAATATTCATAGTGTGCTTTCCAGCATTAACACAGGGAGGTGTTGTGTACAAAATCTGTAGTCTACAGACAGGTACTGTCACTACATAAGAAATGATGATCTTCAGGTACTGTCACTACATAAGAAATGATGATCTTCTATGTCCCAATACTGTCACTACATAAGAAATGATGATCTTCTATGTCCCAACAAGGCAGCTACAGTACCTTAGTGACTAGATGCTTGCCTGCTGGCCCAATAGCCATGGGTTTGAATCTGCTGGCCCAATGGCCATGGGTTTGAATCTGCTGGCGGCAGATTTTCACAACTGACCTGGGTTGCCAGGTCCACTCAGTCTTAAATGGGTAGCAGGACAAGTCTGGGGAAGTGCCGGTGACCAGCATGGTACTGACCACATCTCCCCTGGACTGACCACTGGTCTATACAATATGGGTTTAGCACCATTTACCTAGTACATCTAAGGTGTGTAAATGGATTTTTTATGAGGGGCCTTCAAATGAAAACCTTAAAAGTGTGATAGAAATTACAGTAACCATGCCATTGACTTGTAACCGGACAATATTAGTGGTAAGAGTGTTAAGAGTGTTAAGCACATGACATCATGATGCAGATGAACATGGTGACGTCATAAGGACAGTTTAAAGATGGCCACCCCACTTTTGACATATACAAAAAGGAGAGCGTTCTATTATCCATTTTTTTTTATCAGTGAAGGGGTGAAACTTATAGAAATTCATCGGCAAATGAAGGTCCAGTATGGTGATGCATGCATGTCAGTCCAGCAAAGTGTATGAGTGGAGTAGGAGGTTACACAACTTTTCGGTCCGATGAAGAAGTATAGCAGGTGGTGCATGAGTTACACATGTGACCAAGAGCATTTTTTGCTAACTCCAAGCACTTTATCAGCGCTAGAGACTTGCACTGAGCGTAGCAGTGACTACATCGAAAAATGTTACATTTGTTCTTTACATTTTTAGAATAAATTCACACACACAAACAAGAAAAAACATTTAAGGTTTTAATTTGAAGCCCCCTTGTACTTACTTTACTTATTATCTAACAAGCACAAGATACTGTCATAAAAATCGCAAGCAGGAAAAGCACCAAGCTTCAATCTCATGGATGCAGGTACAAAAACATGAAACAATCAATGAAAAAAAGAGAAACAACATCAAGCAATATCCACTAAGTGAACACAACACTGAACAATACATATGAAGCACTTGGTAGCCACAGATGCAAAACTACCTTCGGGTCTGAAATACACCCATTACAGTCTGGACTCATCCTCATAACAGATTAACAGAGGCTAAAGGAGGAGAAGGTTAGCATTAGAATAATAAAAGAGAATAAAAATATACAATTCTGAGATCAAAACAAAGAGATTACTGTACGCTTCTGGTTATAGGTTTAAACTGTAAACAGGTAAATCTTGCAGTTGGTCAAAACCTATCATTACTGACAATAGTTTCTTGCAATTAGGACAGGGGGATATTGAGCCTGAGCTAGTACCATCGTCACGAACTGTGCAGGTTAGGGTTTTCTTTTTGCCCCTGACAGAAAAAATCAAACACCTTACCGAGGATGCAAACCTGGGTCTCCCGAATGGGAGCCCTGTGCTCTAGCCATTCAGCCAGATGCTCCTCGTGACGTTTTTATAATGCTAAATGTAAAAACAAAAGACACAAACAACAGATTGCACAATTTATTGCTGGGCATATTTCGCTGTATCTCATTACACAATTATTATGGTCACTTCTTATGGAAGGCAACAAGGCCTCAGTAATGTAGTTTTACAGAAATGTGCTGTCAATTTTGGGAAAAACCAAAATGAATAATCTAAATGTTTTGAAAGAGGCTAAAATCACCCCTGATACAAAAATCAGAAACAGACAGTCATCATTTTTTACCACATTATGAGAAGATTAAAATCTGGAATATGCGACAGCTGGAAAAATTTTTAGAAAGAGAAGTGGGGGAAGACAGTGACAAAAGATTCCTAACAGCCTGTTGTCATGGTATGGAAAGATGTCAGAACACAAACTGATATATGGTGTTGGAGATCGCAAGATGTGGAGGAACATGATCGCCGTGGCCAGTCGGCAAGGCACTGGCCCATCTGACTTGGTCTTGGGTTCAAATGCCCCTTGAGGAGAGATGTAGTACATGACCATGTGGCTGTGGAGTCAACCCGGATGTCCCTTGAGGAGAGATGTACTGCTTAACCATGTGGCTGTGGAGTCAACCCGGATGTCCCTTGAGGAGAGATGTACTGCTTAACCATGTGGCTGTGGAGTCAACCCGGATGTCCCTTGAGGAGAGATGTACTGCTTAACCATGTGGCTGTGGAGTCGACCCAAATGTCCCTTGAGGAGAGATGTAGTACATGATCATGTGGCTGTGGAGTCGACCCAAATGTCCCTTGAGGAGAGATGTACTGCTTGACCATGTGGCTGTGGAGTCGACCCAAATGTCCCTTGAGGAGAGATGTAGTACATGATCATGTGGCTGTGGAGTCGACCCAAATGTCCCTTGAGGAAAGATGTAGTACATGATCATGTGGCTGTGGAGTCGACCCAAATGTCCCTTGAGGAAAGATGTAGTACATGATCATGTGGCTGTGGAGTCGACCCAAATGTCCCTTAAGGAGAGATGTACTGCTTGACCATGTGGCTGTGGAGTCGACCCGAATGTCCCTTGAGGAGAGATGTACTGCTTGACCATGTGGCTGTGGAGTCAACCCAAATGTCCCTTGAGGAGAGATGTAGTACATGATCATGTGGCTGTGGAGTCGACCCAAATGTCCCTTAAGGAGAGATGTACTGCTTGACCATGTGGCTGTGGAGTCAACCCAAATGTCCCTTGAGGAGAGATGTAGTACATGATCATGTGGCTGTGGAGTCGACCCAAATGTCCCTTGAGGAGAGATGTAGTACATGATCATGTGGCTGTGGAGTCAACCCAAATGTCCCTTGAGGAGAGATGTAGTACATGATCATGTGGCTGTGGAGTCGACCCAAATGTCCCTTGAGGAGAGATGTAGTACATGATCATGTGGCTGTGGAGTCAACCCAAATGTCCCTTGAGGAGAGATGTAGTACATGATCATGTGGCTGTGGAGTCGACCCAAATGTCCCTTGAGGAAAGATGTAGTACATGATCATGTGGCTGTGGAGTCGACCCAAATGTCCCTTAAGGAGAGATGTACTGCTTGACCATGTGGCTGTGGAGTCGACCCGAATGTCCCTTGAGGAGAGATGTACTGCTTGACCATGTGGCTGTGGAGTCGACCCGAATGTCCCTTGAGGAGAGATGTACTGCTTGACCATGTGGCTGTGGAGTCAACCCGAATGTCCCTTGAGGAAAGATGTTCTGCTTGACCATGTGGCTGTGGAGTCGACCCGAATGTCCCTTGAGGAGAGATGTACTGCTTGACCATGTGGCTGTGGAGTCAACCCGAATGTCCCTTGAGGAAAGATGTTCTGCTTGACCATGTGGCTGTGGAGTCGACCCAAATGTCCCTTGAGGAGAGATGTACTGCTTGACCATGTGGCTGTGGAGTCGACCCAAATGTCCCTTGAGGAAAGATGTAGTACATGATCATGTGGCTGTGGAGTCGACCCAAATGTCCCTTGAGGAAAGATGTAGTACATGATCATGTGACTGTGGAGTCGACCCAAATGTCCCTTGAGGAGAGATGTACTGCTTGACCATGTGGCTGTGGAGTCGACCCAAATGTCCCTTGAGGAGTAATGTAGTACATGATCATGTGGCTGTGGAGTCGACCCAAATGTCCCTTGAGGAGTAATGTAGTACATGATCATGTGGCTGTGGAGTCGACCCAGATGTCCCTTGAGGAGAGATGTATTGCATGACCACATGGCTGTGAAGTCAACCCACATGGGTGCTGAAAGATAGGACCAGGCTGAAGGTCAGCATGGCTGAATGGGTAAGAGAGATCGCTCTTTACACTTCTGGTGTACTGATGCCGAGGCCATCGGTTCAGGTCAGTTGGACTCAAATGTTGACTTCTTGTCCTTGACTTGTGGATGTAAATTACAAGTACCTCAGAAGTCTGAATGGGTTCGCCTGATGGCAAGGGACACTCCACACACACAAATCAGTCCAGTGCATTAGAAATAGTAGCACAACTATGCTTGATTTCAAAGTGGGCGAACAAAAGAAAACAAGGATCAGGCTGACATTGTGAATTTTTCAGATAGGCATCGGGATTGAACAAAACCAGAGACGGCTGTGAATATGGAACCTTGACCAGACTGCAAGAACATCAAGGGGTCAAGCCAGACAAGAATGCTATGCAGGCGGCCAAAGACGTCAACCAATACAAAACTGGCGTCATCAACCGCTACATACCGAGGGGAATACTGAGGAAGTTATCCGAGTACTTGATGAACTAAATGGTCCAATGTGCAGTAAGGATAATCTGATGACTAACTAAAGTAGGTGCTTCCATTCCACTCATCAACAATCCAACATGTTCATCCTCAGTTGAGCACTGTCTTGAATGCCTTCAATCTTCATACTTATCACAAGTGTCTCCATACACTTTGTCATGTGCTGATGTGAGTAACCACATGTATCTGTGCACATGATTCTGGCAGCACCTGGGTGTTGGTCCTGTTCACAAATGTCTCTCTCTCTCACTCTCTCTCTCGCTTTCTCTCTCTCTCTCTCTGGGTGGGTGGGTGGGTGTTTGTGTGGGAGAGGGGGTGGGGGAAATCACACGTCATCAAATGTATCTGTGCACTGAATTTTGGCAGCACTTGGATTTTGGTACTGTTCACCTAAGTCTCTCTCTCTCTCTCTCTCTCTCTCTCTCTCTCTCTGGGTGGGTGGGTGTTGGAGGTGTGTGTGTGTGTGTATGTGTGTGTGGGGTGGGGGGGGGGGGGGGGGGGGGGGGGGTGTTCCTCTGTGCACTGGATTCTTGAGTACTTGGATGTTGAGCCTGTTAACTAGTGTGTGTGTGTGTGTGTGTGTGTGTGTGGGTGGGTGTGTGTGTGTGTGAGTGGGTGTGTGTGTGGGGGGGGAGGGGGGGGGGGGGGGTATATCACACATCCATATTCAAGCACACACACATACTAACAGAGGGAGGGAAGAGATGGACTGATAATGAAAAGAGAGAGGCTGATAGAGAGAAACAGAGAAAAAGAAAAAGAAAAACATGTGCGCGCACGCACGCACGCACGCGCACACACACACACACACACACACACACACACACAAAGACAGAGAGAAAGAGACAGCAAGACACAGACAGATACAAAGACAGAAGCAGGGAGAGCAAGAGACAGACAGACTAATAGACAGAAAAAGAGAAAGAAAGACAGAGATAGAGACATACAGAGAGAAAGAAAGAAAGAAGAGAGAGATAATCATTTAAAACTATAGATAATGCAGCAAATACAGTAAATACAGCCAATGTTTTAAACCATCATGAGACAGAACCTGTTAGCGTAGCCCGACAACAACTGTGCAACAAATGCCTACCTCTGTGTATCCTGCTGCAGACACTTGTCCATTCTTCTCTGCTATATGGCTCTCCTTGCTGGATTCATTCCCAGGGCTGGACACACCACTGGGCACCTCATCTGACTGCTTGTAGGGTTTAGTTCCCACTATGCTGAGAATCACTGGTAGGAAAGCCAGGCCATGGAAGAGGCCAAACACCACAACGGTGAAGAATACCTGAAAGATGTGAACATGTTTCTTCTTCTTCTTTTTTCTCCTTATGTTCCTCTATTGATGGGAGTGTCACTCCTAGTTACACAGGATGTAATACTTTGGCATGCATCAGTGTAAGGTTTGCTTCTTCAAGAAAGATTCCATCCAAAATTACTGGCTCTAATCTACCCGAGAGTAAACTTTCTTTCCTAATAATTATGCCATGGCAAAGGCCTTAAGGCCTACTCTTGACTATATTCCAATTACCGTAAGATGTTTAATGTGTGACTTGCAAAGACAGCCTCCTGTTTTTCGCCATTTTCTGAGAAGGTTAAGTATCTAATCCCACTACCCAAGAGATCAGGGGGTGTGTGATATCATTAGACACCAATGGTTCTTGCGAAAACACTGGGATCAAACTCAGCACCTTCTGAGCCTGAGATGGACACCAAGAGAGAGAGAGAGAGAGAGAGAGAGAGAGAGAGAGAGAGAGAGAGAGAGAGAGAGAGAGAGAGAGAGAGAGAGAGAGAGAGAGAGAGAGAGAGAGAGAGAGAGAGAGAGAGAGACACACACACACACAAAGGCAGAGAGAAAAAGACAGAGAGACACAGATACAGAGACAAACAAAGAGAGACAGAGATGGACAGACAAGGGGTCTCTGCCCATTACAAGTTTCACTGCTCACAAACTGTCATTTTTGAGAGAAATGTTGAGATGTTGCAGAGAGAGAAGAAAATGAACGCTGAGGTGCTGACAGCAGCAGGTGTTACAAGATCACTCATCAAAACTGTACGGAAAAGATAGATTAAATTTATGGGACATAACAGGAGGTGGAATAGAAAGTTTAACCTTATGTTGAGAAATTACTTGGCAAGAGAGATGCAGAATTACAGAAATTGGTGCATTTACATAGCTTAAACAGCTGGGAAGCAAATAAGAAAGTATATGCAACATTAACTACATTAAAATATCAGATGACAAAAGAACTGCAGAGTGATTTTGGTCACTGTCTGTCCAAGACAAGAGACCAGAGGAAGAAACTACCACTTAGATTTCATTAACAATAAGATCAGATTAATTGCCATCTCCACAATGGTTCACTGCAAGGGATCTCCAGTCATAATGATTAAGTCAAGCATATCAGTTTCTAATCATCTTTTGACTCTAACTTGACATTTAACCTTTGAAAGCCCGAGAGCTAATAATTGGGGCCAATAAAAGGTAGTCAGTAATTGTGACCAGTAACTTTCATAATTTGTGTTTCATTGTATTTCCCTGATTATACTTTTAACAAGATTCCTTTAGAACTATGTATTACATACAAAAAAGCTTCAAAATTAATCTTGGAAATAAAAACACTGTCAACTTTAACTAGTACTAAAAATTCATAGGAGGGAAAATATAATATATAAACAGATTTATCTAGCTACATAGTTCATTGGCTGCTGGAGAAGGGGATGGAGCATGGGTGAAAATGTCCAAAGTGCAATCATGTTTGAGTCTCGATTTCACATTCATATTTATAGATAAGCTGCTCACTCTAAAATACAGCTGAAGAAGAAAATAGGATATGCGTGGAATTGTTCCGAGTGCAGCAATGTTCATAATTGATTTCATTTTCATACTCTTAAAAAAAAACAGCTGAAGAAGAGAACGAAGCATGTGTTGAATTGTTCCGAGTGCATGATGTTCATTATTGATTTCATATTCATAGATCTCTAAAATAAAACAGCTGAAGAATAGAACGAAGCATGTGTTGAATTGTTCTGAGTGCACGATATTCATTATTACTGATTTCTATTCATAGATACTTACTCTAAAAAACATCTGAAATCCATAACTGGCACTATCTGCCAACAGGACAAAGGCCAAAAATGTGCTAAATCCTCCATTGAAGACTGCTGGACCAATCAAGTTTAAGGTAGCCATCACTCTTTCTGTAGAAGACATTCATGTGGATTACTATAGTCAATGGAAGTTATTAGTGTGAATTATTATCATGTATAGTCAACGGAAGTTATTAGTGTGAATTATCATGTTATAGTCAATGGAAGTTATTTATGTGAATTATTATCATGTTATAGTCAATGGAGTTCGAGGGGAACAGACCAAGAGGAAGACCGAGAGGAAAATACCTGGATGGCTTGGCCACGTGGCATGGACGAGACAGGAACACTGAGCTGATCCACGACTCTGGTGATCGAGTGAAATGGCGAGTCATGACCGCCCACGCTTTCCGGCATGGAAGTTATTAGTGTTAACTATTATCATATTATAGTCAATGGAAGTTATTAGTGTGAATTATTATCATGTTATAGTCAATGGAAGTTATTTGTGTGAATTATTATCATGTTATAGCGGTCACCATGGCTAAGGTCTTGCAAACGCGGTTTGTGAGCCTGTATACCCGGGTTCGAAACACAGTGGTGCTGGTTTTTTTTAAAAGGTATAGGTGCCAGTCGTTCAGAAAGCAATGGCAAACTACTGAACATAAAATGTGCCCAGGGTTCACGATCAGCAAAAATGCTGGGGTTGACTGCTACGTCTTGTGAAGGACATGCAACTAAATTTTTTTTTTATAGTCAATGGAAGTTATTGGTGTGAATTATTATCATGTTATAGTCAATGGAAGTTATTGGTGTGAATTATTATCATGTTATAGTCAATAAAAATTACTAGTGTGAATTATTATCATGTTATGTACAAGATGCCAACGCTGTGGCAAAGGGGTTAAGAACGAAATTCACAATCCTACATACCGCACTCAAAACACAGCTGTGGGAGATTTGGAAGCAAACTGCCTTGCGCTGGTTTTTATACAATGGTATGAGTGCCTGTCATTCAAACAGCAATGGCAAACTACTGAATGTAAACTTACCAAGAAATCATAAACAATCAAACAATTTGGGGGTTGACTGCGATGTCCTTCCAAGGATATGCAACTAACTTCTTGTAGAATATATTAATGTGAATTACTATTGATTTGTAGTGCACATTAATGTGGATTCCTTTTTTTGACCACTGGCAGGAATTTAGTTTTAATGGACTGTCTAAGGTTTTTGAATGTGGGTATCTGTTCTTCATAGAGGCCATTCATGTAGATTTATTATTATTATTATTATTATTATTATTATTCTAAACACAAAAGCCACAAGAAATAGGTTGTACAATTTACTGCCTGGCATAGTTTGTTGCATCCAGTCAGATGCATAGACATCAACATGACTTCTGGTGATCTGATGGTGAGGTAGGGAGTTCAACCCCTAAAGTGGTGTTCAAGTGGACATAAACTTTGACTTCTCGTTCAAATAGCAATGGCAAACTACTGAACATACAATTGCCTAGGAAATCGTTGTTGAATGCAACATCCTGCAAAGGACATAGAATATTTAAAATCAGGTGCATACGTTGGACGGAGGGAATAGCAGAGTCCATGGGAATATCGATACATGAAGCCCATAAGCAGGCACTCTCGATGTTTATACTTCACCTCGACACCGCAGGGTACAAGAGGAACATGATGAGATGAGATGAGATACTGCAGAGTTGTATTTGATATAAAGTCAATAGATGACCCCTATTTTGGCTGAAATATACAACACACAGTCACTGTTACTGCTCAAATATGGAGCATTTGTTATCCACGTGATAGTTGATATTTCTGCATAACCAGGTTTCAGACATCCAATTACTGGGGATGCGGCATATTTTAGTAATTATTTATTGTTTGTAAAATAAGTATACGAAACACTTTAGCTTCATTACTTTACGGTTGCAATTTAGCAGGTGTTAGGAAATAGCCGAGGTTGGACTTGTATAGCCTGTCGACTGCAAAAGGATAACTGAAGACTGATTAATTATGTTTTCCAATCATACTGGCATATGTTCTGTTACTCGATTTACTGTTGTTCAGGTCTACCTGTGTAAGCTCCTTAACACTTGTGTAGATTTTTTTAATGATCTATAACATGCACCAATGTGGATTATTATTAGTCTATGACAAACATTAATGGGATGCTAGTAATAACCTGTGGACTGTATTGATCTGTTAATGATCTGTAGAAGGTAATCATCTGTGGAAGATATTAATATGTTTATGATCTGTGGGAGGTATTAATCTGTTTATGATCTGTGGGAGGTATTAATCTGTTTATGATCCATGGGAGGTATTAATCTGTTTATGATCTGTCGGAGGTATTAATCTGTTTATGATCTGTCGGAGGTATTAATCTGTTTATGATCCATGGGAGGTATTAATCTGTTTATGATCTGTCGGAGGTATTAATCTGTTTATGATCTGTGGGAGGTATTAATATGTTTATGATCTGTGGGAGGTATTAATAGGTTCATGATCTGTGGAAGGTATTAATCTGTTTATGATCTGTGGGAGGTATTAATCTGTTTATGATCTGTAGGAGGTATTAATCTGTTTATGATCTGTGGGAGGTATTAATCTGTTTATGATCCATGGGAGGTATTAATCTGTTTATGATCTGTCGGAGGTATTAATCTGTTTATGATCTGTGGGAGGTATTAATAGGTTCATGATCTGTGGAAGGTATTAATCTGTTTATGATCTGTGGGAGGTATTAATCTGTTTATGATCTGTGGGAGGTATTAATCTGTTTATGATCGATGGGAGGTATTAATCTGTTTATGATCTGTGGGAGGTATTAATCTGTTTATGATCTGTGGGAGGTATTAATCTGTTTATGATCTGTGGGAGGTATTAATCTGTTTATGATCTGTGGGAGGTATTAATCTGTTTATGATCTGTGGGAGGTATTAATCTGTTTATGATCCATGGGAGGTATTAATCTGTTTATGATCTGTCGGAGGTATTAATCTGTTTATGATCTGTGGGAGGTATTAATAGGTTCATGATCTGTGGAAGGTATTAATCTGTTTATGATCTGTGGGAGGTATTAATCTGTTTATGATCTGTGGGAGGTATTAATCTGTTTATGATCGATGGGAGGTATTAATCTGTTTATGATCTGTGGGAGGTATTAATCTGTTTATGATCTGTGGGAGGTATTAATCTGTTTATGATCTGTGGGAGGTATTAATATGTTTATGATCGATGGGAGGTATTAATATGTTTATGATCTGTGGGAGGTATTAATCTGTTTATGATCGATGGGAGGTATTAATCTGTTTATGATCTGTCGGAGGTAATCATCTGTGGAAGGTAATCATCTGTGGAAGATATTAATATGTTTATGATCTGTGGGAGGTATTAATCTGTTTATGATCTGTGGGAGGTATTAATCTGTTTATGATCTGTGGGAGGTATTAATCTGTTTATGATCTGTGGGAGGTATTAATCTGTTTATGATCCATGGGAGGTATTAATCTGTTTATTATCTGTGGGAGGTATTAATCTGTTTATGATCTGTGGGAGGTATTAATATGTTCATGATCTGTGGAAGGTATTAATCTGTTTATGATCTGTGGGAGGTATTAATCTGTTTATGATCTGTGGGAGGTATTAATCTGTTTATGATCGATGGAAGGTATTAATATGTTTATGATCTGTGGGAGGTATTAATCTGTTTATGATCGATGGGGGGTATTAATCTGTTTATGATCTGTGGGAGGCATGTATGTGGATAATCATTACAATTGGTGGACAAAATTAAAGTGGAATAATATCATTCAGGCCTCACCACGTCTGCTAACAGCTCCTGTGTGAGAACCTCTTATCACAGTCTGTCCTGTTCTAAGTTCTGTTGGCAGTTTCTGTGATGACCTGTAGTATTGTTCTGGGAGCAGGGTTATCATTTTAAATACTGAACTTGTATCTTTGTCACTCATCTTGGTCATCATACAGCAGATCCTTTGCCAAATGCTACACTCATTACAATATGAAAGCATGAGAACACTCATTGTAGGAGTATGAAAGTATGAGACTTCTCATTGCAGAAGTATGAAAGAATGACAGTACTTAGAGAAGAAATTTATTAGAAGACAGCAAGTCAAATGGTTTAGCCATGCAAGTAGGTTACCAACTAACAGTATACCACAACAAGCAATGATGTACAGACCAGAGGGAAGCAGAGGAAGAGACCGACCACGTAAACGATGGGCGCAGGGAATAACAGAGTCCATGGGAATATGGATACATGAAGCCCATAAGCGGGCACTCTCCCCCTGTTTATACTTCACCTCGACTTCACTTCAAGGTACAAGAGGAACATGATGAGATGAGATGATACTTAGAGAAGCATAAAAGAATGACAGTGTCCATTGGAGAAGTATGAAAGCATCTCTCATTGCAGGAGTATGAAAGAATCACAGTGCTCATTGCAGGAATATGAAAGAATGACAGTGCTCAAACATGAGTATGAAAATATGAAAACAACTGAACATGGTTGTCAAGAAGATATTTCACAGAGTGCAGAAGTGTCAAATCTGTAATGTGATGTTTTACGTTGACTAAACCTATCACTTTCTTTCATGACTGAATAATTTGAGAGCAAACTATCTCAAACATGTAATACTGACCATTTTTAGATCCACTCACAGTCATGAAAGTGTGGCCAACATGAGCTGAATAGTCCACTGCCAGGCCAACAGATAAGGTCAACAGGATACTGCTGGCAGTGTCTATTGTGACACCCCACAACTCCAGAGCTCCACCAACATCAATCTAGGATTATATCAAAAGTAGCTGATACAGCAGTTAACTTCTGCAAAGCCATGAACGTGCAATGAATTAAGAGGAGCAGTCAGTAGAGACTCTGATGTTTGTTGTCAGTTGTCATAGGGGACCTCACTGTCATCTCTGTCCCCGTATGGTATTGGAGAAGGCTGATTAGACTTGACTGATCCCAGAAGTGTGTGTTAGAGTGAGGGCAGAGGAGTGTTGCTGTTGATCAAGTGGACATAACTGACATGAGGGCAACACCAATCAGGTGGAGATAACTGACATGAGATGCTGTGGATCAGGTGGAGACAACCAATATGAGATGATGTTAATCAAGTGGAGATAACTGACATGGAGTGATGATCGGGTATAGACAACTGACATACTATGACATGCATCAGGTGGAGATAATTGACAACAGATGATGTTGATCAGGTGGAGGTAACAGACATGCAATAACCTCAATCAAGTGGAGATAACATGACATGAGATGATGTTCATCAAGTTCAGATTATTTAAATGAGACATCAATCAGGAGGAGATAACCGACATGAGTCAAGGGTTCATCAAGTGGAGATTAGTTACATATGATAGTGACATATGCCATATGCCTGGGTCACTGACATTGAGGTGAGTGACCTGTAGCGGGGCTATGAGAAAAACAACTAGCCATGAGAAATAATGGTGAGGGTGAGTGCAGACCCCAGGGTGGATGGGGTGAGAGACAGTTTAGTTTTGTGTCAAGTCAGGAGACTTGAAGGGGGCAGTGGAAGCTGAGCCCGACTGAGGGTCGGATCGTTTTGGACAGTTGAGTGTCAGGACCAGAGAAGTGTAGGTCTGTGGTCTGCAAAGTGAATGATAGGGGAGTTAGTGATAGAACTCTGCCCTTTGAATTTTCAGTGATGGGAATTCTGAGACTAAGGATTAAAGACTGAGCCCGGTTATCAGCAGACATAGTGTATTGAAGCCGAGCCCTAGAGAGGGTCGGATAGTTAGCAGAGGCTTAGACCCAGTGTGTGGGTTGTATTGTGTGAGGTCCGGCCGTGGAGAGTAGCTGGATAACTGTCTTATAAATTTGAGATTAAGAAGGCCTGAAGAAGGCAGTGATGTGTGCGTGTTAAGTTGTGAGGAGGATATATATATCCTGTGGATTATATTGTTTTCTGGATATAGAAATATGTTCCGTGTGTCCGTGTTCATTCTGCATTAAAGATTATGTGCGCCAACTCAATCTTGTTCACTGACTGGCTGATGTGTACTGCGGGGGTGAGTTGTATGGTGAGACAGGTGGCTAGCTCAATTTACACTCCGTATTGACATACAAGGAGTATTGTAACCTAGACAACGACCATCTCACTCGGTTATCATTAAGAACATCGTGAGAGATAGCATGGATCAGATGGAGTAAACTGACATCTGATGATGTGGGTCAGGTGGAGATAAATGACACGGGTCAAGGGTTCATCAAGTGGAGATAAGTTACATATGATAGCATGTATCAGATGGAGTAAATTGACATCTGATGATGTGGGTCAGGTGGAGATAAATGACATGATATGACATGGATTAGGTGGAGACAACTGAAATAAGATGATATGGGTCAGGTGAAGATAACTGGCATGAGATACTGTGGTTCAGGTGAAGCTAACTGACTTGAGATGACAATACGATTTGTGCATGAATTGAATTTAAGTGCAGGAAAGTTATGTCTGTAGCAGCCTCACTCTCACCCACATTGCATTTAATCCAGTAGCAACATGATTATGGAGTATAAAAGCATGCAACCTCTCATTACAGGATTATGAAAACATTAAAACACTTGTTACAGGAGTGTGAAGACATGAGAACACATTTTGCAGGAGTATAAAACATGAAAACACATGTTGCAGGAACATGAAAACATGTTGCAGGAACATGAAAACATGTTGCAGGAGTATGAAAACATAAATACACATGTTACAGGAGAATGAAAACACATGTTGTGAGAGTATGAAAGAATGACATTGCTCAAATGAGGAGTATGAAAGAATAAAGCCTGCTGCTGCAAGAGCATAGTCTTATAAAAGAAAAACTGTTTGTGGTTGTCATGTTTATCTTGATAGTGTAGAACTTCCATTTCAATCATCTATATTTACATCCAATAGACTGTCTTATATTCTTTCATGACTGAAAAATTTGAGCGCTAACTATGGCGACTTGTTCAAAGTCCATGCTGTAGATGAGCATGACAATTTCATGTCTATTGACTAAACACAATTTTATGCCTGTTGACTAAACACTAAATTGTATGTTGACTATTTTATGGTGAATAAGCATACACTTTCTTGTATGTTGACTAAACACACAATTTATTGTCTGTTGATAAAATGCAAAATTTCATGTCTGTTGACAAAACACACAACTGTATGTCTGTTGACTAAACAAAATTTCTTTTTCTTCTTCTGCGTTCATCCGAGTTTTTTTTTCAGATGTGATTGTGTTGTGCCTGTTTACAGCAGAGCTGCGTTCTTGCGCCATTAGGCCGACACATCCGACTTCTGCGGGCATTTGTTGACCGGGTTAACCTTCCCGGGGGTTTCTTAGGACGTTTGACTCTCACTGTTGTGGTGTTATCTCCCATCCTAGCTGGCCTATATAGAACAGCCAAAGACATCCTGGTCAGCCCTCAAGGGAAGGCAGGGGCAGACCATGGGCATTCCCTGCCATCCAAGGAGGCTTCCATAATTGGAAGTACTCTCTGGTACTAGGCTCACCCAAGGAATCGTCACGTCCTGCACATGGCTGCTTAGCCTCACTTCCGTATATTGGGCCTTCCGTTCACGATAGGCTGTTCTTCCGGAAACCAGAAGAATGCAGTGTGCAGATGACATCCACACAGTGAGCTTTCGAATCTGACTTTCCGCGCAATGGATTTGCTATCCGAGCAATATTCCATTTCGTGCCACTAGGACAGTTTTCCCACCTTTTTTGAAGACCACACAGTGAGCTTTTGATTTGGACTTTCCACGTAATGGATTTGCTATCCAAGCAATATTCCATTTTGTGCCACTAGGACACTTTTTCCACCTTTTATGAAGCTCACACAGTGAGCTTTTGATTCGGACTTTCCATGTAATGGATTTGCTATCCAAGCAATATTCCATTTCATGCCTCTGGGAGGCTTTTGTAACCGACATACCTGTGGTATGAAGTGTGGCAGTCTGAATACTTCTTCATACACCTTTAAATGTCAACCTGTATGTAGTTAAAGTAAGCTGCGGTCAACTTGAGCTTGTTGATATCTCCATAGAGCTTGTCCTCAAATGAAGCAGGTGTGGGTCAAAATATCTTTCTCTGTTCTGCATATATTGGGCAATCCTGCAGCAAATGTTTTGCTGTCATTTTTCCAGTTCGACAATTACATTCATCGGTATCTCCTGTCTTTAGTTTATTGAACAAGTGGTATTTCAGCCTGTTATGTCCTGTGCGGAGTCTGAAGATTGCTACTTGTTCTCTTCGGTCGAGTTTGTAATATGCATCATCCTTCTGGTGGCCTGGATGCTCTGATTCCTATTTGGTTCTATAAGTGCTTTTTATCAACCTCTTTGCCTCATTATAGGTTATGTCTATGTAAGGCTGTGGTAGTCGTCCGCCCTCTTTTGTTAGTCTGTCAGCCTCTTCATTTCCAGGTATACTGCAATGTGATGGGATCCACTGTATTGCAACTTTTTTTAATTTCTGGCTTAGACCATGGAGTGCTGCTCTTAGGCCAGCTATTTCTGTGCTGTTATTGCTCTTCAGTATTGAGACAGCTGACTTTGCATCTGTGAAGATAGCTATTTGCTTCTCTTTATTTTCCTCCATCAAGAGCATTTCTGCTTGTTGCTGGGCTCTGCCATCTCTTCTATCCTGCATTGGTTGTAAACAAGTGATCTTTTCGAGTTCATTAATAGGCGTTGTCTTCAGGCTTCCAGTTATGATTCACATTCCTTGATTTTGGACTCTACTTATTTTGTTAAAGTTTGACTTAGCTGCTGTTGCCCAAGCTGCAATGCCATATTCCAGTACTGGCCTCACCCGTCCAGTATATAACTTCTTAAGAACTTTCTCATCTGCTCCCCACGTTGTACCAGCAAGCTTTTTCATGATTGCCATTCTTTGCCTTGCTCTTGTTCGATTTTTCTCAACCTGTGTTTTCCATGTCAGGCGACGATCAAAGGTGACTCCGAGATAGTTTGATTTTCTTCATGGCGCAATATTTTTCCATTCAATACTAGCTTAGGTTGCTGAGTTTTATTTGAGAGGGAGAACACTGTGCATGTTGTTTTCTCCTCACTTATCTTCACTAGCCATGATTTTGACCAGTCCTCTAGTGCTAATAGGGCTTGCTGTACTAATATATTCTTCAGATGTCCATATGGCTAGGTCATCTGCAAAGGATGATGTGTGTACTCTGGCTGGAAAGTTTTCCGTGATCTCGTTTATATATGCTAGGAAAAATGTTGGTGAAAGAACTCCTCCTTGGGGGACACCTTGCTTCAACAGCATCATTTTGCTGGTTTGTCCCTGTACTTTTGTCCTGGCAGTTCTGTTCTCAAGGTAGTGGCTGATCCATTTGTACATTTTCCCACAAACATGCATTTTTTGCAGTTTTACTTTCAGTCCATCCTTCCATACTTTATCAAATGCTTTTTCTAAATCTATCCAGACCGCTAGTGTGTGCTTTTTCTCTTGGAAGGCATCCTCTATTTCCTGAACTATATAGGTGTTAAAGAGTTTTGTTTTCTTCCAGATGCCATGTTAGCCTGCCCTTGATAATGCGTTCCATTAATTTTCCTACACAGCTAAGTATACCGATAGGTCGATGCCATTTGGTTCTTCCAGGTCTTTTCCTTTCTTTGGGACTGGTATTAGTATAGCTTCCTTCCATGCCTGTGGGACTATTCCCCTCTTCCAGCTGTAATTTAGGACTGCTAGTAGTTTCTTTTTTGCCTTAGTGCCTAGTCTTATTAGCATTTCATTTGTGATTCCATCCTTTCCTGGTGATTTCTTCTTTTTTAGGGTATTCATTGTCTGTTCCATTTCTTCCATTGTTAGATTTGCCATCATATATTCTGCTGCTGTCTCTGTATTACTATGATGTATCTGTTTATCTTTGATTGCTTTCTTATGTTCGGTTGTAATATCAATGTGGTTTGCACTGGCATAGTGTTCCATTAGTGCATTTGCAGCCTTTTTTCCTGTAAGCAAGACATTTCCTTGTTTAATTGTTATTTGTTTGTTTCTAGGTCCTTCATTGTTCATGGCTTTCACTAGTTTCCATAGTTTGTTTCCATCCCTGTCAAAATTCAGGTTTTCTGTTTTTTTCCTCCAACAATCTCTTGTTGTTTTATTTACTGTTCTTTTATATTTTGCTGAGATGGCTTTGAGAGAGATGTTTGCTTCAGTTGTTTGTTCTCTCTCTGCGGTCTTCCTGGCATCTTCAACTTTGTCCTCCAAAATTTGTAGTTCTTCAGTCCAGTATGGTTTGTAATTTTTCCTCGCTCCTCTTGGAATAGACTCAGTGGCTGCCTGTATTATTGCTCTGTTTAGACTTTCCACCATTTGCTTTATGTTGCCATATCGTGTATTTATGTTTTCACAATATTTGTCTGTTAGTATGGCAAATCTGTCCCAATCTGCTCGTTTGTAATTCCAGCGGGGCAAAGGCTTTTGCTCCTGTGGAACATACTCCATATTCATTACAAGCTTGATTGGTCTGTGGTCACTACCTGCTAATTGGTCAAGCACATGGCGATCGATTTTGTGGAGGATGTCTCCTGTGCAGAAAGCTAAGTCTGGAGTAGAAGTGGTAATCCATCTTCTGGAGTAGAAGCTCAATGTGTCATCCACTTTGTTGAGTAGATGGAGATTTGAGTCTATTTCCCAGTCCTCCACTTCATCTCCTCTTTTGTCAGTATCTGGGTATCCCCATCTTTCTGAACGAAACACAATTTCATATCTGTTGACTAAATACACAATTCACTTTTACAAAATTGGTAGCCACGTTTACACGATAAACATCATTCTCTGCTGATGACATTCTTCTATGCCACCATCTTAGTCCATCCAGCATCATTTCTCTTCGTCTACCTCTTTCTCCATTGATTTTTCCAGCTGTCACGATGTTCTCCAATACTTCTCTTCTCATCACATGGTCCAAAAAAAAGCTGTTTGTCTCTTTCTTATTGTTGTATATAATGCTCTAGTTTCATTAGCCTATTTCAGGCAATTGTTGTTAGTTACTCTGGCAATCCAAGGAATTTGCAACATTCATCTCAGGAACCACATCTCTGTTGCTTCTAAATTCTTCCTAATTTGTTCAGTTACATTCCAAAATTCATTGCCATACAGCATATAGTATTTCAGCACTCTCTTACATTCAATGATAGTAACACATTGCATTAAATACTTTTCATTTTCTTAAATGTAGCTTTCTCTTGCCCTATTCTGTTCATAATCTCTGTCATGCATTTTCCATCAGATGTTATAACTGCCTCTAGGCATGTAAATTTATTTACATCACATCTTCTTCTTCTTCACCTTTCCGAGCCATTGAGATTCTTTGCTGCAAATACAATCCGTCTCCATTCGTCTCTCTGGTGGACCTTCTCTTGCCAGTCGTTGATTCCAAGTGCTTGTAGGTCTGTACATGTATTATCTCTCCACCGTCTTCTTGGTCTACCTCGGGGTCTACAGTCATTTATTTCCTGAGTGTAAGCGAGTTTTGTTTCCCTATTATCTTCCATTCTTTCTATATGCCCCAGCCATTGTAGTCTATTAGCCTTCATGATACTAGTGATTAGCGGGGACTTAAACAGATCATAAATGTCTTTGTTACTTCTTCTTTTCCACTCTCCACTTTGTGTATCCCTAATGGGTCCAAAGATGCGTCTTAACATTTTGTTCTCAAAGGTTTGTAACAAGGCTTCGTCTCCTTTCGTTGTACTCCAGGTTTCAGAGCCATACAGCACAACTGGTCTGATCAGTGTTTTGTATATTGTGATTTTGGTGTTACGAGATAGTGCCTTTGATTTTAGTAGATGTTGTAGTGCATAGTATATCTTATTTCCAGAGTTGATTCTAGTTTGTATTTCTTCCCTTATGATGTTGGAGCAGTTGAAGATTGTACCCAGGTATTTGTATGTTTCCGTTCTTTTAATGGTCATATTATCTATTTGTATATGGCCAGAGTTTTTAGCCATTCCGTCTCTTGAAATTACCATATATTCTGTCTTATCTTGGTTGATAACCAGCCCCATCTGTTGGGCTTTTTCCTTTAAGTGAGTCAATATTTCCAATGTCTTTTGTTCACTTTGCCCTATAATATCTATATCATCAGCATAACCAAGCAGCTTGGATGTTCCTCCAATATCACATTCCTCCTTTATCTTCCTTACAACTTTCTCTAGAGCCAGATTGAAGAGTAGCGGCGATAGTGCATCACCCTGTTTCAAGCCAGATGTTATTTGGAAGGGGTCTGATTTCCTGCCTTTATATGTTACTATATTATAAGTATCTTCTATGCATAGTCTGGTCATGTTGATTAACTTCCTTGGTATTCCAAATTCCTGCATAGCATTCCATAGACTATTCCTATGGACACTATCATAAGCCTTTTTAAAATCCACAAAAATGTTATGGAGATCTCTTTTATATTTCCAATGTTTCTCGGCTATTTGTCGTAAGATAAATATCTGATCTATTGTTGATCTGTTTTGTCTAAAAACCCGCCTGGTAGTCACCTAATATGTCTTCTGAATATGGTTTTAGTCTATTTAGTAATACTGCGGATAGTATCTTATAGCTTTTGGACAGTAGAGATATTCCTCTATAATTTCCACACTGGAACTTGTCTCCTTTCTTAAAGATAGGTATCAATAATGACTCTTTCCAGTCATGGGGTAATTCTTCTGTCCTCCAGATTTTTATTATTAGTTTGTATAGCTTTAGATGTAATGCATGGCCACCTGCCTTTATAAATTCAGCAGCAATTCCATCAGTCCCAGTTGCCTTATTGTTTTAAGTCGTATGATTACATATAGGATTTCTTCAAATGTAGGTTCTTCAATTTGTGGTTCGCATGTTAGAACCTCTTCCTGTGGGAAAATGTTACTTGGAGCTTCACAATTTAGTAATTCAATAAAATATTCTTTCCATGTGTTGCACATTTCCTCATTGATATTTATCATATTCCCATTTTTGTCTTTTAAACCATGTGTTTTGTTGGTGCCCTCGTTTCATTGACTTCAGTTCTTTAAAAAATTTTCTGGATTCATTTTTCTGGTGATTAGTTTCCATATCACATACCACTACAAAAACAAACATTCAATAGATCCAGACACTTACTATTGTAAATATCACACAAACAAACACCAGCAGACTTGTCCAGAAGTTGGCTATTAAGATCAGCGTGACCAGAAACACGGCAGCGGCGGACATGCCCAAGTTACGGTACAACTCCTCCTGGAGAACCTGCCAATAAATGTATTATATTATAGAAGTCATAGAACCTCTGTGATGCCTGGCATTTAACCAGCAACAACAGAGCAACATGTCAAAACAGCACCATCTCATAGACATCACTGAAACAACTTTCTGGTACAACTTTCTGCAATAAAACAATCAGTTTATAGAAGTGTTCCTCCTCATCCTTCCTCTTCTTCTTCTCCTTAATATTATTATTATTATTTTTCAGCTTCTTCTTCAGCAATCATCCTGAAATAGATATTTGTTCTCATTCTATCCAGTTTAAGTAGAGCAGGTAAAAAACCCTTGTCCACACCACGAGGCATATTAAATATATAGTGCTAGCTCCATATTTGTATAGACCTCTCAGTGCTCAATGGCTGATGTGCTGAATATCACGCCTTCACTTCCCACAATTCCTCTGTCCAACTTACAACAGAGAACAGTTATACCCACTGACTCAACACTGAACTGTATGCTGCATGGAACTAAAGAAGAGCTCCAGAAAACGCTCGAGTTCATCATGAAGACTTATAAACATTAAAAACACAATCACAAGAAGATGAAAGAGGAGAGGAGAAGAAACTGGAGAACACGGAGAAGGAGATAAGTACATTCCAACTTCAGAATCATCTTCTTGTCTTTGCCCTTGTAGAGCTGACTAATTATAGAACTTATTCATATACTCATACAAAAATACACAACCAATCATATTTCTTCTTCTTAATCCCTCTTCCGAGGGGGTTGCGTCACACTTAGTTTTATACCTCAAAGATCAGTGTGTCTGACTTCAGCATACATTTGTGTCAGTTTTACTTCCTGTACAGATTCTATCCAAGGTAACAGGATTTATCTACTAGTGGGTAGGTTGTCTTTTCTTAACCATTTTACCAGGGTTGTGGCCCTAGAACCTACTCTTCACAATTTCCATGGGATTTTTAACGTGCACAATTTGCACACTGGATATCCAGTTTCTCCTCCCTTATCTGAGACAGCTAGATATCCAATCCCATTACCCAAGAGATCAGTGGGACATGTGATATCATTAGGTACTAATGGTTCTTGGAAACATGCCCAGTCCTATACTGAGATCAAGCTCCATAGCTGAGTTGGACACTGTAACCTCTCAGCCACGAAACCCTCAACCAAACATACACTAAACAGTTAGTACAGTACATTGTGTTAACCATAACTCTGGTCTTAGGTAAGTGCATCACCTTGTTTGTCTCAAAAGACATATAGTCCCTGGAATAGGCAAAGCACATATACTCTGGCATGTCCTTGTCCCCAAACTTGGGCAAGCCGGAGGAGTCTATGATGTCTCGTATATTATCCATAGACATGACGTCATGTGAGGAGTCTTGCTGACGAGTCTGTCTCAGAGGGATGTAAGAAGCCTAGAGGAAACAATGAGATTCATACTTGATGTTTTATGTTTTGCATCATCATGAAGCTGTGACAGCACACTTCAACATCATCATGGAGCTGTGACAGCACACTTCTACATCATGGAGCTATGACAGCACACTTCTACATCATGGAGCTGTGACAGCACACTTCTACATCATGGAGCTGTGACAGCACACTTCCACAACATGGAGCTGTGACAGTACACTTCTACATCATGGAGCTGTGACAGCACACTTCCACATCATGGAGCTGTGACAGCACACTTCTACATCATGGAGCTGTGACAGCATAATTCTACATCATGGAGCTGTGACAGCACACTTCCACATCATGGAGCTGTGACAGCACACTTCCACATCATCATGCAGCTGAGACAGCACACTTCTACATCATGGAGCTGTGACAGCACACTTCTACATCATGGAGCTGTGACAGCACACTTCTACATCATGGAGCTGTGACAGCACACGTCCACATCATGGAGCTGTGACAGCACACTTCCACATCATCATGCAGCTGAGACAGCACACTTTTACATTATGGAGCTGTGACAGCACACTTCCACATCATGGAGCTGTGACAGCACACTTCTACATCATGGAGCTGTGACAGCACACTTCCACATCATGGAGCTGTGACAGCACACTTCTACATCATGGAGCTGTGATAGCACACTTCTACATCATGGAGCTGTGACAGCACACTTCTACATCATGGAGCTGTGACAGCACACTTCTACATCATGGAGCTGTGACAGCACACTTCTACATCATGGAGCTGTGATAGCACACTTCTACATCATGGAGCTGTGACAGCACACTTCTACATCATGGAGCTGTGACAGCACACTTCTACATCATGGAGCTGTGACAGCACACTTCTACATCATGGAGCTGTGACAGCACACTTCTACATCATGGAGATGTGATAGCACACTTCTACATCATGGAGCTGTGACAGCACACTTCTACATCATGGAGCTGTGACAGCACACTTCTACATCATGGAGCTGTGACAGCACACGTCCACATCATGGAGCTGTGACAGCACACTTCCACATCATCATGCAGCTGAGACAGCACACTTTTACATTATGGAGCTGTGACAGCACACTTCCACATCATGGAGCTGTGACAGCACACTTCTACATCATGGAGCTGTGACAGCACACTTCCACATCATGGAGCTGTGACAGCACACTTCTACATCATGGAGCTGTGATAGCACACTTCTACATCATGGAGCTGTGACAGCACAATTCTACATCATGGAGCTGTGACAGCACACTTCCACATCATGGAGCTGTGACAGCACACTTCTACATCATGGAGCTGTGACAGCACACTTCTACATCATGGAGCTGTGACAGCACACTTCTACATCATGGAGCTGTGACAGCACACTTCTACATCATGGAGCTGTGACAGCACACTTCTATATCATGGAGCTGTGACAGCACACATCCATATCATGGAGCTGTGACAGCACACTTCTACATCATGGAGCTGTGACAGCACACTTCTACATCATGGAGCTGTGACAGCAAACTTCCACAACATGAAACTGTGACAGTACACTTCTACATCATGGAGCTGTGGCAGCACACTTCTACATCATGGAGCTGTGACAGCACACTTCTACATCATGGCGCTGTGACAGCACACTTCCACATCATATGGAGCTGTGACAGCACACTTCTACATCGTGGAGCTGTGACAGCACACTTCTACATCATGGAGCTGTGACAGCACACTTCTACATCATGGAGCTGTGACAGCACACTTCCACATCATCATGCAGCTGAGACAGCACACTTCTACATCATGGAGCTGTGACAGCACACTTTTACATCATGGAGCTGTGACAGCACACTTCTGATCATCATGGAGCTGTGACAGCACACTTCCACATCATCATGCAGCACCACTTCTACATCATGGAGCTGTGACAGCACACTTCTACATCATGGAGCTGTGACAGCACACTTCCACATCATCATGCAGCTGAGACAGCACACTTATACATCATGGAGCTGTGACAGCACACTTCTATATCATGGAGCTGTGACAGCACACATCCATATCATGGAGCTGTGACAGCACACTTCTACATCATGGAGCTGTGACAGCACACTTCTACATCATGGAGCTGTGACAGCAAACTTCCACAACATGAAACTGTGACAGTACAACTTCTACATTCATGGAGCTGTGGCAGCACACTTCTACATCATGAGAGCTGTGACAGCACACTTCTACATCATGGCGCGGTGACAGCACAATTCCACATCATGGAGCTGTGACAGCACACTTCTACATCGTGGAGCTGTGACAGCACACTTCTACATCATGGAGCTGTGACAGCACACTTCTATATCATGGAGCTGTGACAGCACACTTCCACATCATCATGCAGCTGAGACAGCACACTTCTACATCATGGAGCTGTGACAGCACACTTTTACATCATGGAGCTGTGACAGCACACTTCTACATCATGGAGCTGTGACAGCACACTTCCACATCATCATGCAGCTGTGACAGCACACTTCCACATCATGGAGCTGTGACAGCACACTTCTACATCATGGAGCTGTGACAGCACACTTCCACATCATCATGCAGCTGAGACAGCACACTTATACATCATGGAGCTGTGACAGCACAATTCTACATCATGGAGCTGTGACAGCACACTTCCATGTCGTGGAGCTGTGACAGCACACTTCTACATCATGGAGCTGTGACAGCACACTTCCATGTCATGGAGCTGTGACAGCACACTTCTACATCATGGAGCTGTGACAGCACACTTCCATATCATCATGCAGCTGAGACAGCACACTTCTACATCATGGAGCTGTGACAGCACACTTCTACATCATGGAGCTGTGACAGCACACTTCCACATCATGGAGCTGTGACAGCACACTTCTACATTATGGAGCTGTGACAGCACACTTCCACATCATGGAGCTGTGACAGCACACTTCCACATCATGGAGCTGTGACAGCACACTTCTACATTATGGGGCTGTGGACAGCACACTTCTACATCATGGAGCTGTGACAGCACACATCCACATCATCATGGAGCCGTGACAGCACACTTCTACATAATGTAGCTGTGACAACACACTTCTACATCATCATGGAGTTGTGACAGCACACGTCGACATCATCATGGCGCTGTGACAGCACACTTCCACATCATGGAGCTGTGACAGCACACTTCTACATCGTGGAGCTGTGACAGCACACTTCTACAATCATGGAGCTGTGACAGCACACTTCTACATCATGGAGCTGTGACAGCACACTTCCACATCATCATGCAGCTGAGACAGCACACTTCTACATCATGGAGCTGTGACAGCACACGTCCACATCATGGAGCTGTGACAGCACACTTCCACATCATCATGCAGCTGAGACAGCACACTTTTACATTATGGAGCTGTGACAGCACACTTCCACATCATGGAGCTGTGACAGCACACTTCTACATCATGGAGCTGTGACAGCACACTTCCACATCATGGAGTTGTGACAGCACACTTCTACATCGTGGAGCTGTGACAGCATACTTCCACATCATCATGCAGCTGAGACAGCACACTTCTACATCATGGAGCTGTGACAGCACACTTCCACATCATGGAGCTGTGACAGCACACTTCTACATCATGGAGCTGTGACAGCACACTTCCACATCATCATGCAGCTGAGACAGCACACTTCTACATCATGGAGCTGTGACAGCACACTTCCACATCATCATGGAGCTGAGACAGCACACTTCCACATCATGGAGCTGTGACAGCACACTTCTACATCATGGAGCTGTGACAGCACACTTCTACATCATGGAGCTGTGACAGCACACTTCCACATCATGGAGCTGAGACAGCACACTTCTACATCATGGAGCTGTGACAGCACACTTCCACATCATGGAGCTGTGACAGCACACTTCTACATCATGGAGCTGTGACAGCACACTTCTACATCATGGAGCTGTGACAGCACACTTCTACATCATGGAGCTGTGACAGCACACTTCTACATCATGGAGCTGTGACAGCACACTTCCACATCATGGAGCTGTGACAGCACACTTCTACATCATGGAGCTGTGACAGCACACTTCTACATCATGGAGCTGTGACAGCACACTTCTACATCATGGAGCTGTGACAGCACACTTCCACATCATGGAGCTGTGACAGAACACTTCTACATCATGAAGCTGTGACAGCACACTTCCACATCATCATGCAGCTGAGACAGCACACTTCTACATCATGGAGCTGTGACAGCACACTTCTACATCATGGAGCTGTGACAGCACACTTCCACATCATGGAGCTGTGACAGCACACTTCTACATCATGGAGCTGTGACAGCACACTTCCACATCATGGAGCTGTGACAGCGCACTTCCACATCATGAAGCTGTGACAGCACACTTCTACATCATGGGGCTGTGACAGCACACTTCTACATCATGGAGCTGTGACAGCACACTTCCACATCATCATGGAGCTGTGTCAGCACACTTCTACATCATGGAGCTGTGATAGCACACTTCTACATCATGGAGCTGTGACAGCACACTTCTACATCATGGAGCTGTGACAGCACACTTCTACATCATGGAGCTGTGACAGCACACTTCTACATCATGGAGCTGTGATAGCACACTTCTACATCATGGAGCTGTGACAGCACACTTCTACATCATGGAGCTGTGACAGCACACTTCTACATCATGGAGCTGTGACAGCACACTTCTACATCATGGAGCTGTGACAGCACACTTCTACATCATGGAGCTGTGATAGCACACTTCTACATCATGGAGCTGTGACAGCACACTTCCACATCATGGAGCTGTGACAGCACACTTCTACATCATGGAGCTGTGACAGCACACTTCCACATCATGGAGCTGTGACAGCACACTTCTACATCATGGAGCTGTGATAGCACACTTCTACATCATGGAGCTGTGACAGCACAATTCTACATCATGGAGCTGTGACAGCACACTTCTACATCATGGAGCTGTGACAGCACACTTCTACATCATGGAGCTGTGACAGCACACTTCTACATCATGGAGCTGTGACAGCACACTTCTACATCATGGAGCTGTGACAGCACACTTCTACATCATGGAGCTGTGACAGCACACTTCTATATCATGGAGCTGTGACAGCACACATCCATATCATGGAGCTGTGACAGCACACTTCTACATCATGGAGCTGTGACAGCACACTTCTACATCATGGAGCTGTGACAGCAAACTTCCACAACATGAAACTGTGACAGTACACTTCTACATCATGGAGCTGTGGCAGCACACTTCTACATCATGGAGCTGTGACAGCACACTTCTACATCATGGCGCTGTGACAGCACACTTCCACATCATGGAGCTGTGACAGCACACTTCTACATCGTGGAGCTGTGACAGCACACTTCTACATCATGGAGCTGTGACAGCACACTTCTACATCATGGAGCTGTGACAGCACACTTCCACATCATCATGCAGCTGAGACAGCACACTTCTACATCATGGAGCTGTGACAGCACACTTTTACATCATGGAGCTGTGACAGCACACTTCTACATCATGGAGCTGTGACAGCACACTTCCACATCATCATGCAGCACACTTCTACATCATGGAGCTGTGACAGCACACTTCTACATCATGGAGCTGTGACAGCACACTTCCACATCATCATGCAGCTGAGACAGCACACTTATACATCATGGAGCTGTGACAGCACACTTCTATATCATGGAGCTGTGACAGCACACATCCATATCATGGAGCTGTGACAGCACACTTCTACATCATGGAGCTGTGACAGCACACTTCTACATCATGGAGCTGTGACAGCAAACTTCCACAACATGAAACTGTGACAGTACACTTCTACATCATGGAGCTGTGGCAGCACACTTCTACATCATGGAGCTGTGACAGCACACTTCTACATCATGGCGCTGTGACAGCACAATTCCACATCATGGAGCTGTGACAGCACACTTCTACATCGTGGAGCTGTGACAGCACACTTCTACATCATGGAGCTGTGACAGCACACTTCTACATCATGGAGCTGTGACAGCACACTTCCACATCATCATGCAGCTGAGACAGCACACTTCTACATCATGGAGCTGTGACAGCACACTTTTACATCATGGAGCTGTGACAGCACACTTCTACATCATGGAGCTGTGACAGCACACTTCCACATCATCATGCAGCTGTGACAGCACACTTCCACATCATGGAGCTGTGACAGCACACTTCTACATCATGGAGCTGTGACAGCACACTTCCACATCATCATGCAGCTGAGACAGCACACTTATACATCATGGAGCTGTGACAGCACAATTCTACATCATGGAGCTGTGACAGCACACTTCCATGTCGTGGAGCTGTGACAGCACACTTCTACATCATGGAGCTGTGACAGCACACTTCCATGTCATGGAGCTGTGACAGCACACTTCTACATCATGGAGCTGTGACAGCACACTTCCATATCATCATGCAGCTGAGACAGCACACTTCTACATCATGGAGCTGTGACAGCACACTTCTACATCATGGAGCTGTGACAGCACACTTCCACATCATGGAGCTGTGACAGCACACTTCTACATTATGGAGCTGTGACAGCACACTTCCACATCATGGAGCTGTGACAGCACACTTCCACATCATGGAGCTGTGACAGCACACTTCTACATTATGGGGCTGTGACAGCACACTTCTACATCATGGAGCTGTGACAGCACACATCCACATCATCATGGAGCCGTGACAGCACACTTCTACATAATGGAGCTGTGACAACACACTTCTACATCATCATGGAGTTGTGACAGCACACGTCGACATCATCATGGCGCTGTGACAGCACACTTCCACATCATGGAGCTGTGACAGCACACTTCTACATCGTGGAGCTGTGACAGCACACTTCTACATCATGGAGCTGTGACAGCACACTTCTACATCATGGAGCTGTGACAGCACACTTCCACATCATCATGCAGCTGAGACAGCACACTTCTACATCATGGAGCTGTGACAGCACACGTCCACATCATGGAGCTGTGACAGCACACTTCCACATCATCATGCAGCTGAGACAGCACACTTTTACATTATGGAGCTGTGACAGCACACTTCTACATCATGGAGCTGTGACAGCACACTTCTACATCATGGAGCTGTGACAGCACACTTCCACATCATGGAGTTGTGACAGCACACTTCTACATCGTGGAGCTGTGACAGCATACTTCCACATCATCATGCAGCTGAGACAGCACACTTCTACATCATGGAGCTGTGACAGCACACTTCCACATCATGGAGCTGTGACAGCACACTTCTACATCATGGAGCTGTGACAGCACACTTCCACATCATCATGCAGCTGAGACAGCACACTTCTACATCATGGAGCTGTGACAGCACACTTCCACATCATCATGGAGCTGAGACAGCACACTTCCACATCATGGAGCTGTGACAGCACACTTCTACATCATGGAGCTGTGACAGCACACTTCTACATCATGGAGCTGTGACAGCACACTTCCACATCATGGAGCTGAGACAGCACACTTCTACATCATGGAGCTGTGACAGCACACTTCCACATCATGGAGCTGTGACAGCACACTTCTACATCATGGAGCTGTGACAGCACACTTCTACATCATGGAGCTGTGACAGCACACTTCTACATCATGGAGCTGTGACAGCACACTTCTACATCATGGAGCTGTGACAGCACACTTCCACATCATGGAGCTGTGACAGCACACTTCTACATCATGGAGCTGTGACAGCACACTTCTACATCATGGAGCTGTGACAGCACACTTCTACATCATGGAGCTGTGACAGCACACTTCCACATCATGGAGCTGTGACAGAACACTTCTACATCATGAAGCTGTGACAGCACACTTCCACATCATCATGCAGCTGAGACAGCACACTTCTACATCATGGAGCTGTGACAGCACACTTCTACATCATGGAGCTGTGACAGCACACTTCCACATCATGGAGCTGTGACAGCACACTTCTACATCATGGAGCTGTGACAGCACACTTCCACATCATGGAGCTGTGACAGCACACTTCCACATCATGAAGCTGTGACAGCACACTTCTACATCATGGGGCTGTGACAGCACACTTCTACATCATGGAGCTGTGACAGCACACTTCCACATCATCATGGAGCTGTGTCAGCACACTTCTACATAATGGAGCTGTGACAGCACACTTCCACATCATAATAGAGGTGTGGCAGCACACCTCCACATCATCATGGAGGTGTGACAGCACACTTCCACATCATCATGGAGCTGTGACAGCACACTTCCACATCATCATGGAGCTGTGACAGCACACTTCTACATAATGGAGCTGTGACAGCACATTTCCACATCATAATAGAGGTGTGGCAGCACACCTCCACATCATCATGGAGGTGTGACAGCACACTTCCACATCATCATGGAGCTGTGACAGCACACTTCCACATCATCATGGAGCTGTGATAGAACACTTCTACATCATCATGGAGCTGTGACAGCACACTTCTACATCACACATCATCATGGAGCTGTGACAGAACACTTCCACATCACACATCATCATGGAGCTGTGACAGCACACTTCTACACCACACATCATCATGAAGCTGTGGCAGCACACTTCTACATCACACATCATCATGGAGCTGTGACAGCACACTTCTACATCACACATCATCATGGAGCTGTGGCAGCACACTTCTACATCACACATCATCATGGAGCTGTGACAGCACACTTCCACATCATGGAGCTGTGACAGCACACTTTCACATCATCATGGAGCTGAGACAGTAAAGTGAGGAGGTTGTCAAACTTTTTCACCTGTCTTCACATCTCCAAAACACATCAAGAGTGCTCTCTATAGACCCACACAAATAGCCGCACACCTTTTTCTTGCTATTACATCTACTCCTGTGGTTTTTCATGTCAGGTACATGATGCTATCTGACTATGAGTTGTTATATTCAAGTAAATTATCTAACTTAGCCTGACAGCTGATGTCTTTGGTTTTGGGGCAGTGATAGCACTCTCACAATTCTCCAACAAACTGAGTCAAGGGTTCTTCTTCTTCTTCTTCTTATTCTTCTGCGTTCATCCGGAGTTTTTTTTTTTTTGGACGTGAATGCGTTGTGCCTGTTTACAGCAGAGCTGCGTTCTTGCGCCGTTAGGCTGACACATCCGACTTCTGCGGGCGTCAAGGGTTCAAAATCAAATGATTTAGACGCAGACTGATGCGCTGATTATGCTGGTATGAGTGTCAGTCATATAGAAGCTGTAAGTGATGAAAAGTACTAAAGAAATGGTTGACATGCCTGCGGGTGTACTGGGAATACGGTTCTAGACTCATATTTGTATAGATCAACATAGTGAAGGGGTCAGTGTCATGCCAGCTGCCTTCACTACCCAAGATACATCCCAGTACCCATGATAGCCAGGACCGACCTGGGAGCTGAGATCAATTTTTGTAATCTGACTCCATGCAGATTTGATCCCATATGCACTGGGCTGACAGGCAAGCGTCTAGCGGCTCCAGTGTTAAGGTGTACCCCCACAAAATTGTACAAACCTTATAAAGTACAGGTAAACCTTACAAGCTGAGGCAGACTAAGTAATTAGGGTTTGTCTCAAAGTAGTTGTACCACAGATAACAATAACTGTCGCAGAATATACTAACCACGATAGACACAGGCTCCACGGTTGAGTTCAGCTTGATAAAGGCAGCAAACCTCTGCCCAATAGGAGTTTGTAGAAAGCTGTAGAGTCTGCTGTAATACTCTGCTTCTGATGAAATATTCCAGCCTGGAGATAGGATTTCACTATGTCACGACAAGACAAATACACTCTTTCCAGACATAACTTGGGGAACAATAGTCACATGGTGGTTAGACACTCATTTGCCGGCCTGGAGGTCAGATTTTTTACATTTGGCCCAGGCTCCAGGTTGGCCCAGCCTAAAATAGGTACCAAGAAGAAAGGTGGGAAGTAAAGATGGCCAGTATGATACTGATTACATCAACCAACAAGTGCCGACTGGTCTACACAAATGTCCAGCTTTGCATTAATTAGCCCCTAGACAACAAAGCATTGCAACTGAATCGCCATATATTTATTTACGGGTCTGGATGAATGATCCTATGGACCCCTACAAAGTAACCCTGTAAGATGTGCAATTCAGTCATATGCATGTTCTGATTCCAAGTCACAATCTCTAGTTTAGAGTAGATAATCATCTGTTCTTCTTCTTAAGATCTCATCTTTCATTATTACACCGTCAGAGTTCTCATGATTTATTTTTTTTTGTTAAGCACTTGCCCGCTTTGATCTCAAGTGTTGTCCATGCACACTACTTCTAGTAACACTGAACTGATTTTTGTGTGTGGATTAGCTTTCCCTATTACCAGTGTCCCTCGCCATCAGGTGAACTTACTCTGACTTCAAATGTACTTGTAATTTATGTGCCCACGTCAAGGACGAGAAGTGACTGATGTAGTGGTTCAATCCACTACCTCGACATCAGCACACCAGATGTTTAAGAATGCACATTCTTATCCATTCAGCCATGCTGACCTGTAGTCATCATGATAAACTGGACCATATTTTGAAGCTCCTCATTTGTTCCCTACAGTTTGGAAGTCTGAATGTCTCACAGCCTCTCATCCTAAGTCTGAAGTCACTTACAAGTGTTGGACTTCCTAGTAATTCAGCTGAAGTTAAGGGTTTCAATTCCTCACAGATAACTGCAATGGACAGCAGATGGGGTTCAGGAAACATCTTTATTCCCCAGCCAGATGGGACAGGCATGAGCTCACTCTTCCACTGAAACTCGTTTTTTTTCCTGCTCACTTTTAATTCAAGCACAGCCCGTATACGTGCCACTACTTCATGTGCACAGGACTTATTTTTTGTATGTGGGTTAGCTTTCCCTATTACCAGTGTCCCTCGCCATCAGACGAATCAAACCCACTCTGACTTCTGAGATACAATCAACCCCTACAATGGTCAGTTGGACTAAAATGTTGACTTCCCGTCCTTGACTTGGGGATGTAAATTACTAGTACCTCAGAAGCCAGAGTGAGTTCGCCTGAAGGCGATGGACACTAGTAACAGGGAAAGCTAATTCACATGCAAACACCAGTCCGGTGGAATAGAAGCAGTAGCACATGATGAACTATGTTTGAGTTCAAAGCGAGCAGGTGAGCGCCACAAAACATTTCAATTGAGAAATAAGTCATAAACTATCAATGGCATTACTTACTGTTAATCTTGGGGCAGTGAATCAGACGTCTAGCCTTCTAGGACAAAGGCCAAAAAGGACCCACATGCTTATTGCGCATGTTAAACATCCCTCAGCAGTTGGAAATCAAAAAGTTCAGGCTGTTGCCCAGGCAAAATTTGCAACTTAGAGAACCTACCCACAAAACACGTATAGGATGTGTCATTCTTCTTCTTCTGCTGCTGCGTTCATCCGGAGTTTTTTTCCGGACGTGATTGCGTAGTGCCTGTTTACAGCAGAGCTGCATTCTTGCGCCGTTAGGCCGACATATCCGACTTCTGCGGGCATTTGTTGACCGGGTTAACCTTCCCGGGGGCATGTGTCATTCTGCTACATACATTCGGATCCTCGCTTGTGCTATGGAGTTTGTGTATTGTACTAAGATTCTCCTTGTGTGATCTGTGGGAGGAGACTGTAGCACTAACTGAGAAATCTATGTGCAATATAAGTGAACCTTTACATATCAAATCAAATTATAAACTACACCAGGTATATATAGTATAAATAAGCCAAACCTGACTGCTGGGATATGGCTGTAAAAGTTGTAAACCAAGAATTCATAGTTCCCTTTTGGACATATTGACTCTGTGAGATTTTGGATTGCATTTCTTTCAGATGGTCTATCTCTTGAAAATAATTCAAACCACCTGTAATTAAATAATGGATTTTAAATTTATAACCTGACATCTGGTCAAAAATATCTCATAAATATCGACAGACAAACTAGCAACATTTCAGTATTAGAAGTTACATTGGGTAAACTGTGAATGGTTAAGAAAATACTATAGTTTACGTAATCATGGTATTTTTCAGCATGGCTAAGACCCACAAATCATGGTACAAGAGAGATGCTTTATTTAATTTTTTCGGTACTAAAAGGTTGCAAAACAGATGCCAAATTGAGTGATAACCACCACGAAAAATCAGTATGGCATTAACTTTCATCGAGGATAAATACACCTGGTATAAAACACATGGAGGTGGCCAGTCAGGGACTCAGATTTCCTTAGCATATTATGAACAAAACTGAAAATAAAACATGTTATGTGCTGGTTGGGATTCATGGAGAAGAGTTAATCACCAACATATGTTACTTTTAACTGAAAGAGCCTTTAGAGCTGTGCTGAGTAAGTCACGAACCGACATCACAGCACTCAGGACACTCCCGCAAGTGATCTATCCTCATCTACAGCCAGCGAAAAGTCCCAATACTAATGGTACCAGTAGCAGTCTGATTATCTGTCTGTCTGGCCTTTCCTCTGAGATTTGAGTGTTGGTCAGATACTCTGGTCACTCCTTGCAACACTATTCTCTCCAAGCAGTGATGACCTACCCATTTTTCTGCACTATAAACACAATTGCAATGGGCCCAGACCATAATTGTCTTATCATGCACCAATACTACACCAAGGGGTATAGACCCAGCTAATCTATCATCAGAAAGCACATTTCCACAACCATTAGATGTTTTCATAAAATGAATACCAGTTAATTTTCAGAACGTAGTGACAAATGCATGGAGAAGAAAGGCAGTGAGGAAGGGAAGTGGCCACTACATCTCATTATACTGTGGCCTAGATATGTGAAAGCTTAACACTTCACTCTACAATGGCAGAATCTGCCAAGGGATTACCATTACCTTTTATCCATCTATATCACTTCAGATCTGCTGCTGCCTTCTTCTAGTCAGTTGGCTCTGCCAGGAATTTTCAGCATTCTTCTGTAAAACCACATCTCTGAAACTCCTAGGGGTTGTTTTGCTTGTTTACTAATTGTCCAAGACTCACCATTAAAAGGTTTAATAAATTTTAAAAAGGCAAGAGAATCCTCTTAATTACACCAGGCTTTATCCCATAGAACGGTCTCTTTCCGCAGGGTGGTCTGCTGATTCCGTGTCACACAGCACGAACTCCATAACTTCAGCAACAACCCCCAGGAGTTGCCAAGAAAATTTCACTCGTGAACTGAACGACATAGCCCAGAATCGAACCCACAAAGAGGGAGGCGACGTAACCACTTTGCCGCAGAGAATCCCTTAACAACCATTAAAGGTTCTATGAAACATGTAAGAATTAGATTTTGTTTTACATGGATTTATTGCATACGATATTCTTCATTTTATCAAATGCAGCTTTGGCTTGTCCTATTCTGTTCTTTATCTCTGTGATACATCTTCAGTCATTCTTATCCATTGGCCTAGATGCCTCCACTTGCCCTAAATTAAAACCATTTATTTTAACTGTACATACACGTATGATAATAACATTGACAAACTTGCTCACCACAGTAAATTGTAGTGTCTACTCCATCCCTGTCGAAATAAGTCCGTTTTGCACGTGCATATGAGTAAGCATACGAGGTTCTTGGTATGTAATTGACCAGATCAAAATCCTGCTTCATCTGAACAAATCGCCAACACCCCAAAGCTGCTAAAGAAAATGTCACTAAAATGACTATGATCTGCAAAACAAACAAGAAACAACATGTTATAATTACTGCCATTATCAAGAACAAAGTTATTTTCTAAAAACATGTCTTGCTATAAACTTAATGGTTTATGAACAAGAAATATTCCTATTTGTGTAGTGCTGTTTATCTTTCCCAAGGCATCATTGAATCTGGCTGCACATGTAACTGGGCTTTACCTACTCCTAGCTCTTTTACATTTTCTATGTTGCTTAGCTTTTAAGACACCATGTATGTAATTGGCAACCAAACATAAAACAGTGTCACCTTTGTTAGTAGGTTCATTACTAAAGGCCCATAAAACCTCAAAAAATATGCGCAGAAATGATTTCCCCCTACCACACTTGGTGGGTTTAGTCATCACTGCATCAGCGCAGGCAAGCATCTCTCTGGGCTTTTCTCCTTCGCTCATCCACAGCCAGGATATTCTTTTGCATTTTCTATGTTTCCTAGGTTTTAAAACTGTATATTCACTTAACAACCAAACACAGAAAGTCTCACCTTTATTGGTAGCTTCGTTACCAAAGGTCCATAAAACTTCTCGAAAAATATCTGCAGAAATGATTTCCCACTGCCACACTTGTTGGGCTTGTAGTCATCACTGTGTCTGTAGCAGCACAAGCAGGCATCCCTGCGGGCCTTTCTCCGGCGCTCATCCAGAGCCAGGACCCCAGCAAACAAGGTTGAAACCAAAATGTACAGAACAAAGATACCCAGAGTTGCATAGATGCAAAATGAGCTGAGAGCAGGGATTGTCTGTTGATAGAGATATAAAATAGCTGTCATGTTCACAGACACTAATGTAGTTTAATGCTTTCTGTCCAAAACAGTTGATATTTTAATCCACTCTGTTCTAGTCATTAACTCCTTCTATATACAACTCACTATTTATTCATTAACCCCTGACATTATATGTTTTTCTTACTTCCCTGTGCCTCATAGTTTTTGCATTAGTCTCTATCCCAGTCATTACTTTAATTCAACAAGGTTATTTTTTTTTAAAACTCCTTTAGATTGAACATTTATTCATTTAACAAATGCTTCAGTCAGAATGAGTCTGAAAATAAATCTGCATGGGAATTGCAAGAGTTAAGTCAACTGCTCGTGTACTGGCACATAATCTTTGATCTTATTCTACCTCAAACAGTTATATCCTTAACTCTTACTGGTCCATACATTTATTACAGATCCTGGGTTACTTTTTATTTAGTTAGTTTTAGTCGCTGGATCAACATCACGGCACACGGTTTAACCCATAAGTGCTCCGTTTTCCTCCTAACTCAAACCTGAGTCTGGAGAAACTCAGCTCAATGCACGAACTCCGTTGCATCGGCGAGGATCCTGAAATACTTTGAGTAGATTTTTAACTCAAAATTTTGCCTGGGCAGCACCGTTAGGCTACTCTTTTTCGATTTCCAACTGCCAAGGGATTTTTCACATGCGCAACAATACACACGGGCGTCCGATCTCACTACCCAGAGACCAGGGGAAATTTTATTACTGGAAGTCCAGGTGGATTTTTTAAATAAATCTCAGTCCTCACCGGGGCCTGAACCCGGGACCTCCAGCACTCGAGGCGGACACCATACCTCGAGACCAGGGTTACTTTGATTATTATAAAAGAGGGTCCTGGATTATTTTCCTATTACAAAAAAGGGGTCCTGTGTTATTATGCACCAATTACAGCTTCACAAAAGTATTCATTAACTTCACAAATCTGCCAAGAGTAAACAACTTAACAGCATTGTGACCTAGAAAAACTTCTGAATGCTCATCAACTTCACAAAACTACCAATCACAACTTCACATAAGTACTTTCCAATGCCGCGAAATGTACTCACGGTGGAGGCACTTATTCCAAAAGCAACAACGTCAGTCAGGGAGGTAACTGTTATGGAAACCCCAGCTTTACTTAATGTGGTAGCCAGCTTTCTCGGCACGTCAAGATGCTCCTCCTCGGGGGAGAGATTCTTCCAGCTTTCAATCACCACAAACATGTCATCTACACCAATCCCTGGATCACACACAGACAAGAACTATTTCAACTATTGATTTACCTGTTCTTTCTTCACCTACAGATTTACTTATTCTATCTATAAATGTGCATCTTCTTATCTTCTCTAACGATTTACATGTTCTTATTTATAAATTTACATGTTCTTATCTTATCTGTAGATTTACAAGTTCTTATTCTATCTGTATATTTGCATGTCCTTATCCAGATATTTCCATGTTGTTGTCTTTTTTATCGCGGTTCGCGGTTCGTAATCCTGTATATCTGCGTTCGAATCACAGCTGCGCACGATTTGGCAGCAGACCGCGCTGCGTTGATTTTGCGCTATCGGTGCCAGGCGTTCAGAAAGCAATGGCAAACTACAGAACGTAAACTTGCCAAGAGATCACAGCGGCAGAAATGCTAGTGTTGACTGCGATGTCCTATAAAAAGGATATTCACACACAAAAATCTAAAGATTTACATGTTCTAATCTTATCTATATATTTAATTGTGCTTATATTAGCTATAGATACACACGTTCTAATCTTATCTATAGATTTACATCTATATGTTTATATGTGTTTATCTTATCTATAGTTTACACTATATATTTATACATGTTTATCTTATCTATAGATATACATGTTCTAATCGTATCTATGTATTTAATTGTGCTTATCTTATCTATAGATACACACTCTAATCTTATCTATAGATTTACTAGTTCTCTATAAGTATGAACTCTGCCTTCAACCAGAGCAGATCTTGTAATATACATGCTATAGATCAGTGGTTCTCAACCTTTTTTGGCCCATTCCCCCCTTCACCATATTTTCAGAACGCCATTCCCCCCCCCCCCCCCCCCCCCTTCCTATCAAAAATTTGGCCCGTTCCCCCCTTTACCGTATTTTCAAAACGTCATTCCCCCCCCGGAAATTCCCCACCGGTTGAGAACCACTGCTATAGATGATACAAACTTTAACAAAATAAAACAACAGTGGACCCTCATCGGCACCAAGGAGTTTGTTGTTGTCAAAAGATTCTCCACGTGTGACCCATGGGAGCCACTGAAGCATTTACAAAAATATCTGTATGTAATTAAAGTGATCTATCCCAAAGCAAACCAAATCATATTTACATGTTCATAAGCATAAAAGCAATATCAGGGAATATTTCTGTTGCATTCACTGGCTTGTAACTCAAGCATAGACCGTAGACATGCTACTAGCTTCTAGTGCACTGCATTCATTAGCTTTCTCTATTACCAGCATGCAAACCAACTCTGACTTCAGGGGTACTTGTAATTTACGTCCCCAAGTCAAGGACAAAAAGTCAATATTTTAGTCCAACTGGCCTGTGTATGGGTTGAACCGGCCACCTTTGCATCAGCACACTGGATGTTTAAGAATAAGCGCTCTTATCCATTCAAGCATGCTGGCCTCCACCAGGGGACATGAACAAGTGGATGTCCAAACAAGGAAGACATGAAGAGGAAAGCTGGGCATAGAAACAGGAAGACATGAAGAGGAAAGATGGGCACAGAGACAGGAAGACATGAAGAGGAAAGATGGGCACTGAGACAGGAAGACATGAAGAGGAAAGATGGGCATAGAGACAGGAAGACATGAAGAGGAAAGCTGGGCACAGAGACAGGAAGACATGAAGAGGAAAGATGGGCACAGAGACAGGAAGACATGAAGAGGAAAGATGGGCATAGAAACAGGAAGACATGAAGAGGAAAGATGGGCACAGAGACAGGAAGGAAAGAAGGAGAAAGGCTGGAGGGTGAGCAGGCAGGAATAAATGAAGAAATTAGGGAGAAAGACATGCAGGTAGGAATGGAGGGAAAGAAGAAATTAAGAAAATAGGGAAAGGGGCAGGCAGGCAAGGAGATAGGGAGGAAAGGAGGGGATGGAGGAAAGGAAGGGAGGAAGAGAGAAGGAAGGAAGGAAGGAAGGAAGGAAGGAAGGAAGGAAGGAAGGAAGGAAGGAAGGAAGGAAGGAAGGAAGGAAGGAAGGAAGGAAGGAAGGAAGGAAGGAAGGAAGGAACTCACCAAGTAGAAGGAATGGCATTATAGACTGAATGGGACTGTACATCACATCAAAGGTTGTAGCTAAACCATAAGCTGCCAATATTGCAAGTCCTAAACAAGCCATTCCAGCCAGAGAGAGATAGATCTGTGGACATAAGATCATCTGTGTTGTTGCTAAGGGATCAATGTGTTACTCTAATGAGCTCCCTCTATACAACCACTGGAACAACATTCAGCAAGCCAAACTTGCTTCATGAGCACTTTACAAGAATACAGTGGTTAGTAAAATTCCCCCACCCCCTTCTCTCTCTCTCTCTCTCTCTCTCTCTCTCTCTCTCTCTCTCTCTCTCTCTCTCTCTCTCTCTCTCTCTCTCTCTCTCTCTCTCTCTCTCTCTCTCTCTCTCTCTCGTTACCCTTTGAAAATAAAGATTGTTTGTTCGTTCGTTTGTTCATTCTCTCAGCTATCATTTGCAGAAAACCCCTCTGCCGTGCGTCCACCTTGACGAGGTAGAGGGGCTTGCGCGTTCCAATGACCCCAAGAGCTATGCCGACGGTAGCACAGCTGCTGGTAGGGACACCCATGTCGGACAGGTCAAGGGAGAGGGACCAGACGAAGTGACGCACAAACCTGCTGCCTTGTAGGTAGACTGGGGACAGTCAAAGGCTAGGGAAAGCATCCCGAAAAATGCTTGTCGAAATCGGATGTACTGAGCCACAGGCTTGACAAAGAAGTGCAACGTAACTTTATCATTTCATGATGCCACAGATGAAAATTAATCTAATGGTGCTAATCCCGTGAAGTCCCATCAGGCGGTGATAGTGCCGGGCCCCCTGCCTCGAGGGGGTCCACCCATGACTACTGGTGGTCACCTTCCCCTGTGCTGTGGAGTCAAGGCACAGAGGAGTAGGTTAAGAGCTATTGACCAAATACCAAGGACACTCAACATACTACAGTGGAATGCCGAAGGAGTTTATAACAAGAAAGAATCCCTGACACAGCGTCTTCATAAAGATAGAATAGATGTGGCATGCATTCAAGAGACACACCTCAACGCCAAGCGCAAATTTTCAGTCAGGGGATATCAGGCCACACGTTTCGACCGCGAAGGACATAAAGGAGGAGTTCTAATACTTACACGAAATACAATACCTTGCAGCGAAGTATCTGTGATCTCTGACAACCAAACAGAAATTATAGGTGTTGATATAATGATAAAGGACGTGAAAATAAGAATTTACAATCTTTATAGCCCAGCAGATAAGGATCTTACACTCTCAAACATGAAAATAACTGACACAAATTGCATTATTGTCGGAGACTTTAATAGCCGTTCAGAAAGATGGGGATACCCAGATACTGACAAAAGAGGAGATGAAGTGGAGGACTGGGAAATAGACTCAAATCTCCATCTACTCAACAAAGCGGATGACACACCGAGCTTCTACTCCAGAAGATGGATTACCACTTCTACTCCAGACTTAGCTTTCTGCACAGGAGACATCCTCCACAAAATCGACCGCCATGTGCTGGACCAATTAGCAGGTAGTGACCACAGACCAATCAAGCTTGTAATGAATATGGAGTGTTTCACAGGAGCAAAAGCCCTTGCCTCGCTGGAATTACAAACGAGCAGATTGGGACAGATTTGCCACACTAACAGACAAATATTGTGAAAACATAAATACACGATATGGCAACATGAAGCAAATGGTGGAAAGTCTAAACAGAGCAATAATACAGGCAGCCACTGAGTCCATTCCAAGAGGAGCGAGGAAAAATTACAAACCATACTGGACTGAAGAACTACAAAGTTTGGAGGACAAAGTTGAAGATGCCAGGAAGACAGCAGAGAGAGAACAAACAATTGAAGCGAACATCTCTCTCAAAGCCATCTCAGCAAAATATAAAAGAACAGTAAATCAAACAACAAGAGATTGTTGGAGGGAAAAAACAGAAAACCTGAATTTTGACAGGGATGGAAACAAACTATGGAAACTAGTGAAAGCCATGAACAATGAAGGACCTAGAAACAAACAAATAACAATTAAACAAGGAAATGCCTTGCTTACAGGAAAAAAGGCTGCAAATGCACTAATGGAACACTATGCCAGTGCAAACCACATTGATATTACAACCGAACAGAAGAAAGCAATCAAAGATAAACAGATACATCATAGTAATACAGAGACAGCAGCAGAATATATGATGGCAAATCTAACAATGGAAGAAATGGAACAGGCAATGAATACCCTAAAAAAGAAGAAATCACCAGGAAAGGATGGAATCACAAATGAAATGCTAATAGGACTAGGGACAAAGGCAAAAAAGAAACTACTAGCAGTCCTAAATTACAGCTGGAAGAGGGGAATAGTCCCACAGGCATGGAAGGAAGCTATACTAATACCAGTCCCAAAGAAAGGAAAAGACCTGGAAGAACCAAATAGCTATCGACCTATCAGTCTACTTAGCTGTGTAGGAAAATTAATGGAACGCATTATCAATGGCAGGCTAACATGGCATCTGGAAGAAAACAAACTCTTAACACCACACCAAGCAGGATTCAGAAAGTACAGATCCACTAAAGATCAAATAACCTATATAGCTCAGGAAATAGAGGATGCCTTCCAAGAGAAAACGCACACACTAGCGGTCTGGATAGATTTAGAAAAAGCATTTGATAAACTATGGAAGGAAGGACTGAAAGTAAAACTGCAAAAAATGCATGTTTGTGGGAAAATGTACAAATGGATCAGCCACTACCTTGAGAACAGAACTGCCAGGACAAATGTACAAGGACAAACCAGCAAAATGATGCTGTTGGAGCAAGGTGTCCCCCAAGGAGGAGTTCTTTCACCAACATTATTCCTAGCATATATAAACGACATCACGGAAAATTTTCCAGCCAGAGTACACACATCATCCTTTGCAGATGACCTAGCCATATGGACATCTGAAGAATATATTAGTACAGCTAACAGCAGAATACAGCAAGCCCTATTAGCACTAGAGGACTGGTCAAAATCATGGCTAGTGAAGATAAGTGAGGAGAAAACAACATGCACAGTGTTCTCCCTCTCAAATAAAACTCAGCAACCTAAGCTGGTATTGAATGGAAAAATATTGCGCCATGAAGAAAATCCAAACTATCTCGGAGTCACCTTTGATCGTCGCCTGACATGGAAAACACAGGTTGAGAAAAATCGAACAAGAGCAAGGCAAAGAATGGCAATCATGAAAAAGCTTGCTGGTACAACGTGGGGAGCAGATGAGAAAGTTCTCAAGAAGCTATATACTGGACGGGTGAGGCCAGTACTGGAATATGGCATTGCAGCTTGGGCAACAGCAGCTAAGTCAAACTTTAACAAAATAAGTAGAGTCCAAAACCAAGGAATGCGAATCATAACTGGAAGCCTGAAGACAACGCCTATTAATGAACTAGAAAAGATCACTTGTTTACAACCAATGCAGGACAGAAGAGATAGCAGAGCCCAGCAACAAGCAGAAAAATTTAGAAGATTGACAGACCACCCTATGTATAACAGGTTTAATGGTTTTGGAAAAGGAAGACTGAAGCGTAGCAACTTTGTAGAAACTGCAAAACGAAAGATTAGGGCAGATCCCATACTTAACATATCAACAGTCAAACCCATTTACTATGCACACAACTTCCCAGCTTGGAGACAGCAGCAACTGCCTGAGATGATAGAAAACATTCCTGGTATTGAGAAAAAGAACACTCAGCATGAAACCGAAAGAAGAGAAATAACCCTAAACTACATAAAAGAACATTACCCAAGCAGCAATTGGACCCATGCATATACAGATGGATCAGCCAAAAATTCAATAGAGAATGGAGGAGGAGGAATTCTCCTAAATTTAAAAAATGGAGTGAAAAAAACACATTCAGTGGCAACTGGAAAGTTTTCAAGTAACTTCAAAGCAGAGGTAGAGGCTCTGAAAACTGCAGCAGAAATGCTCTTGATGGAGGAAAATAAAGAGAAGCAAATAGCTATCTTCACAGATGCAAAGTCAGCTGTCTCAATACTGAAGAGCAATAACAGCACAGAAATAGCTGACCTAAGAGCAGCACTCCATGGTCTAAGCCAGAAATCCAAAAAAGTTGTAATACAGTGGATCCCATCACATTGCAGTATACCTGGAAATGAAGAGGCTGACAGACTGGCAAAAGAGGGCGGACGACTACCACAGCCTGACATAGACATAACTTACAATGAGGCAAAGAGGTTGATAAAAAGCACCTATAAAACCAAATGGGAATCAGAGCATCCAGGCCACCAGAAGGATGATGCATATTACAAACTCGACCGAAGAGAACAAGTAGCAATCTTCAGACTCCGCACAGGACATAACAGGCTGAAATACCACTTGTTCAATAAACTAAAAATAGGAGATACCGATGAATGTAATTGTCGAACTGGAAAAATGACAGCAAAACATTTGCTGCAGGATTGCCCAATATATGCAGAACAGAGAAAGATATTTTGGCCCACACCTGCTTCATTTGAGGACAAGCTCTATGGAGATATCAACAAGCTCAAGTTGACCGCAGCTTACTTTAACTACATACAGGTTGACATTTAAAGGTGTATGAAGAAGTATTCAGACTGCCACACTTCATACCACAGGTATGTCAGGTTACAAAAGCCTCCCAGAGGCATGAAATGGAATATTGCTCGGATAGCAAATCCATTACGTGGAAAGTCCGAATCAAAAGCTCACTGTGTGAGCTTCATAAAAGGTGGAAAAAGTGTCCTAGTGACACGAAATGGAATATTGCTTGGATAGCAAATCCATTACGTGGAAAGTCCGAATCAAAAGCTCACTGTGTGGGCTTCAAATAAGGTGGAAAAAGTGTCCTAGTGGCACGAAATGGAATATTGCTCGGATAGCAAATCCATTGGCGGAAAGTCCGAGTCGAAAGGTCACTGTGTGGATGTCATCTGCACACTTTCCGGAAGAACAGCCTACGGTGAACGGAAGGCCCAATATACGGAAGTGAGGCTAAGCAGCCATGTGCAGGACGTGACGATTCCTTGGGTGAGCCCAGTACCAGAGCGCTGTGTGTTGGCTCTGCAATTATGGAAGCCTCCTTGGATGGCGGGGAATGCCCATGGTCTGCCCCTGCCTTCCCTTGAGGGCTGACCAGGATGTCTTTGGCTGTTCTATATGGGCCAGCTAGGATGGGAGATAACACCACACCAGTGAGAGTCAAACGTCCTAAGAAACCCCCGGGAAGGTTAACCCGGTCAACAAATGCCCGCAGAAGTCGGATGTGTCGGCCTAACGGCGCAAGAATGCAGCTCTGCTGTAAACAGGCACAACGCAATCACATCCGGAAAAAAAAACTCCGGATGAACGAAGAAGAAGAAGATTTGCAGAAACTAGTATATATTCAATCAGTTATATTTAATTCTTCCATGTGTTTGTGGAGAAACTCAACTGTGGTATGCATCTGGTTCCTATCTTTCGTGATTTCCATTTCCCAAGCTTAAGGTTTTGTTTGTTATTTTGTCCATGTTATTTTTTTCTGACATGTGGATTGCATATTGGTGATTTTTATATTTATTTTCTAGCCAGGTATAATTCTTTTTTGTGTTCGTTAATCAGAACTTTAGTTGAAATGTTTGCTTTTTTTTCTGTGTGTGTTTTTCCTTTTCTCGAGTTTACCAGTTATTTTATTTCTCCTTCTTCTTCTTGTTCTTCTTCCTCTTCTTCTTTCATTCGCTTAAAACAGATTGCCTATATCTTCAATGTTATCTCTTATATATGCTTCATTGCCTTTGTTAGTTCATTAAGCGATCCGTAAACTTTAGCATCAAATGTTGTTTCTCTAGGCCAGAAGGTTTTCCTTGATACAAGTATGTTATATTCACTGCAGTCTTTGAGTACATGATCTGCTGTATGAGATTCCCTGCATACATGGCTATTTGCCAACCTTCAATTTCGTAAGATTACGAACTACAATAGAACCCCAGTTAAATGAAACACAACTTGGATTTAGAAAATAAAAATAATGCACAGATGCCATTTGTGCTCTTAGACAACTTATAGAAAATTCAATAGAATTTAATGAAACACTCTACTTAGCCTTTGTCGACCAAGAAAATATATTTGAAACAAGTAGATAGAAACAAGCTGTGGGAAATCCTTAAACGATATCGACTGTGTACACATCTAACAAACTTAGGTAGAAGCTTATAACAACAGTGAATGCATATTGAGAAATGGAGGACATTCAGCACCCTTCACCATAATAACAGGAAGTACAAAGTTGTGTCCTGTTCCCCCCCCCCCCCCCCCCACATTCATAAACTATATAGACAAAATATGTAACGAAACTAGCCAAACAGAGACCCAGCATGACAAACAGAACACAGAAGAACCAACGACAAATTACACCATTAAAGAACTCATATTTGCGGATGATGAAGCATAAATAGCAAAATCAGAAGCAGAATCAGAAGCAGACTTACAAGACCAAATGAAGTCTAAACTAAGGAACATAAATAAACACACATAGTATTATTTGGCGCTCATAGAAGGAGAAGAAGGATTAGAGATTAGAGGATGCACTAGACAACATAAAATTTGAAAGCTATAGTTACCGACTGGGATTCGAACCTGTCACCTCCAAATGACGACAGCACCTCGCTGCAGGAACAAGTGTACTTCGACACATAACCAACTAGACACTCCAAAAAAGTGTCTTCATTGGTCATGTCTATCATACACATGAACCTACAACTATGGAATACGGACAGAATTCATATCAACCCATTGAGATAGCACTACAGGTCTCATAATTTTATATTAAACCATCATAGGTCAAATAACAAACACACAAACACATCAGACCGTAATCCTGTGTCTAGTATATTCACAAACATTTAAAGAAGAGAAATGGTTGGTCGGTTCAATTTAGTACACGTATTTGTCAGAATCTCTGAGTCGTCATCTCCAGCGCCTGGCACTAGACGACCAGGGACGACCGTGAACTTGCTTAACAGTTACTACGCAGTGGTTGGAAAGGGTCAGCGTGGTGCACGCAGACCACGTGAGGGAAAGCAGGGCCAACGAAGGAATCACAGCGGGTAGCTCAGACAGCCGAGGACAGCGAGACTGGACGGACATGAAAGAGTGTTGCTGTGTATGAGTCGAGTCTGATGGAAGAAAGCCTGTATGCTATGTTTGAGTAGAGTGAAGATTGCATGAGTGATATATACATTTGTATTTATGCTATTATTGATATCTTGCATTATATGTTTCCGACAATGGCATTATCGCTAAGTTTGAGCGATGCCTGATGTGACTGCGTTTTGAGAAGTGCGATTAAAGTGTGTGAGTGATATCGCCGTGTGTTCTTGTACACTCATTATGTGCGTGAGAGTGTTTCATGCCTGTTAGTGAACACGAGCCTTTGGTCATCTAATCAAGACCCTGACAGTATTATACAGGAAATCAATTGTGGAACCCTTTGAGGCCATTGAGACAGTACATAAATAAACACACATAGCATTATTTGGCACTCATAGAAGGAGAAGAAGGAAGTAGAGATTAGAGGTTAAGGAACATAACATGAAAATTAGCATCAGTAAAACAGAGCTAATGACTATAACCAAAGAAGACAAAACAACAAAGATTCATCTAAAAGAATACACCCTGAAACAAGTAAAGAGCTTCAGGTACTTTTTTTTTTGCATATCCTATTTACAGGACATCACTGTCAACACCAGCATTTTACCACTATTGTTGATTTCTTGGCAAGATTCACTCAGTAGTTTGCCATTGCTTTCTGAGTGACAGACTCACATACCCCTGTAAGTAAGCAACATGATGTGATCCGCTACCAAATCTCGTGCAGCTGCATATCCACTACGTGCGTGGATATACGGGATTACGGAGGAAGTTGTTAACCTCTAGGCAGGGAGACCAGCTTCAAGTACTTAGGAAGTATAATATCATCAAATGGCAAATCAGAAGATGAGATCGAAAATAGATGCAATAAGGTAAACAAACTCATTGGACAAATGGCACCAATTCTAAAGAACTAATATGTATCAATAACTACTAAGAAAGTACTCTTCAACGCAATCTTCCTACCAATTCTATGCTACCAATTCCAAACCTGGCCAATGACAGAAAAAGAGAAAAGAAACATCACAACAGAAATGAGATTCCTGAGAAGAATACTCAATGTATCAAGAAGTGAAAAATCAGAAATGAAGAAATCAGGACTAAAGTGGGGGTTATAGCAGTGTTAGATTTTATTAGAAGGCAGCAAGTCAAATGGTTTGGCCATGTAACTAGGTTACCAAATAACAGTATACAACAACAAGCAATGATGTACAGACTAAATGGAAGCAGAAGAAGAGGCCAACCACGTAAACGATGGACAGAGGGAATAGCATGGTCCATGGGAATCTCGATACATGAAGCCCATAAACGGGCACTCTCCCGCTGTTTATGCTTCACCTCAACACCGCAAGGTAGAAAAGAAACAAGATGAGATGAGATTAGACTGCTGCGCCCCCGGGATGGTTAACCCGGTCAACAAATGCCCGCAGAAGTCGGATGTGTCGGCCTACCGGCGCAAGAACGCAGCTTTGCTGTACACAGGCACAACGCAATCACATCCGGAAAAAAAAAACTCTGGATGAACGCAGAAGAAGATGAAGACTGCTGCGCAATAGACTGTGTCCTGTTCCGTGTTACAGGATAGTGACCTGCGTTCTGGATTGTTCACAATGTGGGAGTTGTGCTAATTTTGTGTTTGTTCATTATCAGCATCAGCTCATCAGCATAGTGCCCCTGCTTTTGATGCCAGTTTTCAGAATGAATACCATGACATGACACAAAAGGAATGAAACTTCAGTTCCCACCTTCTGTTCCAACAAGTTGAACTTGCCCAGGGACAGCATAATGAAGAGAAACACAATACTGAAACCTGCAGACAGAAGTCTGAGGTCACTGTTGATGGCACCATAGCCTTCATCATCAAAGCTGCAAGAAGAAAGGCATCAATGTGTCAGTGGTTGCGCATATGCCAAGTGTCAATGTCACTCACATGTCTCATGATATAAATAGGGGTCAAATGGCATTAAGTTCAGAACTACTTAAGAGGGGGAAAAGGAATGTTTATAGTGATTCACATGTCTCGTGATATAAATAGGGGTCAAATGGCATTAAGTTCAGAACTACTTATGTGGGGGGGAATGTTTATAGTGATTCACATGTCTCATGATATAAATAGGGGTCAAATGGCATTAAGTTCAGAACTACTTAAGAGGGGGAAAAGGAATGTTTATAGTGATTCACATGTCTCGTGATATAAATAGGGGTCAAATGGCATTAAGTTCATAACTACTTATGTGGGGGGGGGGGGAATGTTTATAGTGATTCACATGTCTCATGATATAAATAGGGGTCAAATGGCATTAAGTTCAGAACTACTTATGAGGGGGAAAAGGAATGTTTATAGTGATTCACATGTCTCGTGATATAAATAGGGGTCAAATGGCATTAAGTTCAGAACTACTTATGTGGGGGGGGGGGGGGGGGGGGGGGGGGGAATGTTTATAGTGATTCACATGTCTCATGATATAAATAGGGGTCAAATGGCATTAAGTTCAGAACTACTTATGAGGGGGAAAAGGAATGTTTATAGTGATTCACATGTCTCGTGATATAAATAGGGGTCAAATGGCATTAAGTTCAGAACTACTTATGTGGGGGGGGGGGGAATGTTTATAGTGATTCACATGTCTCATGATATAAATAGGGGTCAAATGGCATTAAGTTCAGAACTACTTATGAGGGGGAAAAGGAATGTTTATAGTGATTCACATGTCTCGTGATATAAATAGGGGTCAAATGGCATTAAGTTCAGAACTACTTATGTGGGGGGGGGGGGGGGGGGGGGGGGGGGAGGATGTTTATAGTGATTCACATGTCTGGTGATATAAATAGGGGTCAAATGGCATTAAGTTCAGAACTACTTAAGAGGGGGAAAGGAATGTTTATAGTGATTCACATGTCTCGTGATATAAATAGGGGTCAAATGGCATTAAGTTCAGAACTACTTATGTGGGGGGGAATGTTTATAGTGATTCACATGTCTCGTGATATAAATAGGGGTCAAATGGCATTAAGTTCAGAACTACTTAAGAGGGGGAAAGGAATGTTTATAGTGATTCACATGTCTCGTGATATAAATAGGGGTCAAATGGCATTAAGTTCAGAACTACTTATGTGGGGGGGGGGGGGGGGGGGGGGGGGGGGGGGGAATGTTTTATAGTGATTCACATGTCTCGTGATATAAATAGGGGTCAAATGGCATTAAGTTCAGAACTACTTAATAATGAAAAAAGAATGTTTATAGTATGTGTGATTCCTCTTCTTGTGCCCTTTATCCAACATTGGAGCACATTCCTCAATCAACTCACTCCAAGCCGCCCCATCTTTAGATATATCCTGCCCTGTGGGTTCACCTGCCCTGTAGGTTCACCTACCCTGTGGGTTCATCTGCCCTGTGGGTTCCAGAGAAAGGAATTTATAACTGTACTATTATCAAGTTGTTCTAATTATGCTGTTATCAGGTTTTTTTTAATTATACTGTTATCAGGGCTCTGTAGCGAAGAGGTTAAGGGTGCAATTCATAATCTGCATGCCACGTTCTAAACACAGCTGTGGGCGATTTGGAAGCAGATAGCCTTGCGTTGGTTTCCATACAATGGTATGTGTGCCGGACATTCAGAAAGCAATCGTAAAATACTGAACATACACTTGCCCAGGAGTTGACTGCTACGTCTTGTAGAGGATATGCAACTAACTTAAACTGTTATCAGGTTTTTCTGATTATACTGTTATCAGATTTATCGAATTATACTGTTATCAGATTATCTAATTATACTGTTATCAGATGTATCTAATTATACTGTTATCAGATTTATCTAATTATACTGTTATCAGATTTATATAATTATACTGTTATCAGATTTATCTAATTATATTGTTATCAGATTTTTGTAATTATGGTTATCAGGTTTTTCTAACTATACTGTTATCAACATGTCTTATTGGCATTAAATTAGATAATTTTTTTTTTTAATGTAGCTCTGCTTTCTGTAATCTAATACATCTTCACTCTCTAATTTTGTTTCTGTCTTAAGCTTGCTAATCAACACATATTTATTTCTTTATTCATCAGTTACTCAAAGCTTAGTGGTGTTCTCCCCAGATTGTTTCGCTGGATGTAAATCCCAGCATTTGACACTGTAGAAGACCTACCTGCGGGTAGCATAGATGTAAGTGCTAGAGATATTCTGGTGACCTTGCAGTGCCTTGTCAATCATTAACTTCTCAAATTCTGCTGCATCCGAATTCTGAATATTTAAAAATAAAAAATTAATATTACATACGTTCATGGCAAATAACCTTGAAAGCTTAGTGACAATAGACTAAACTTATTGGACACAAGCAAGGTTAAGGCAGAGAGATAATAAATACCAGGACGGCTTGGCCACCCGCATAATCGGGACAAGAGCACAGACTGATCCAAGACTGGTAATAGTATGAAATGGAATACCATGACCTCCCATGCTTACTGGCATGACACATGATGATAAACTCAGGGGAAATAATGAGCGCAATACTTTCAAAGAGGCTAAACAGGCAGCAAATCTCTAAATCATTGGTTCTCAACCTTTTTTGGCCCATGCACCCCTTCACCATATGTTCAGAATGTCACCCCCTAAATTCTCCCCACCATCTCCCCCCTCACCCCTTTATACAGTATACATTAAAATTATAAAACGAACTTCAAAAGGGCGAGAAGTACAGAACTGTAAAGTATGGAGGGAAAAACAATATCTAGTAATCGGTTCTTGTATTAACGCTATCTTGAAATAATCTTATCTTTCTCTCACTCTCTATCTCCCCCTCTCCCTCTTTGCCTCTCTCCCCCTCTCCCTCTCTATTTTCTATCTCTCCCTCCCTCTCTTTCTTTCTCCCTCTCTCTTATGCTCTCTTTCTTTCTCTGTCTCTTTCTCATTGCTGGATCTGCACAGTTTGTGCTTTGTACAATGCTCTCAGCAGCCAGCTAGTCATTCTGTGGAAAGAGCCAGTCATATGAGGTCAAACCTTAAGCCAAGAAGCCAATCACTCTGCCTTAAACCCGTTTTTAACCTTTATTCTTCCACCAGAACAGAGAAAGAAAAGAAAAGTGAGACAGAGACGAAAGCCATTTCGCAAAAAGCCAGAGCTATATTTATAAAAATGTCAAGAAGCTAGTTTGTCAAAAAGCTACAAATACTCACATCAGATTCCTTCTTCAATACCCAAGTCATCGGAGTGGCCTGTGCAGCAAGCAGCATACCTTGCTCATTGTAGGTCAGGTCCCCACCCAGAAGTGTCTGAACATCTACTCCGGAAACTGGACTGAACAACCACATGTAATCAACAATTTCCAACAAATAAGACAAATAACATACTACAAACATGCCTAGTATATTTCACTGTATCTCATTAGGGGCATATTACAGACATAAATAAAGTGAAAAAAAAAAAAAAAATTTTCGCGTTTCCATCCTGTTTCAGGATATTGCGGTCAACACCAGCATCGTTCAGCTGTATGTTGATTCCTAGGCTAGATTACGCTCATCAGCACGCCACGACTTTCTGAGCGACCGGCTCCATACTCTCATGTCACTGGCGAGACTCGAACCACTTCTAATTCTCGTGCGCTCTCGTCAACCACGAGAGTATTCGGGACTAACGGAGACAGCTGCTAACCCCTCGGCCAGGGAGCCAGCTAAATAAAGTGAAATGATCAAATAAATATGTTTTGCTGATCAAGAAATGAATGTTTTGCTGATCAAGAAATAAATATGTTTTGCTGATCAAGAAATGAATGTTTTGCTGATCCAGAATTACCCAAAGCTAGCTGTAATTACCTTGTCATTAATTAATTGGATGTCACAGCGGGTTCTAGTCAGCGATCCATCACTGTTTGCAAAGTTTCACGTTTACATTTAGTTTTGGATACAGGTCTCAAGACAAAGTATTCATGTCAATATGACTGATTTTATTGCAGCTGGTTTACATCCATCTGGCTTAATCTTTCTTCATGTTTCATAGAACAGTACGCCAAAGCCAAGAGCATGACAAAAAGCAAGACTTTCGTAGGTCCAGTGATACGTGTGTGTGAGGGTGAGACAGACAAACAAGCTGGCAGGCAGGCAAGCACACATCTGCACACACCTCTGGAACATGGATCAGATTCTTAGCTTTCATGTCCAAGGGCAACAGTGAAGGTACCCACCTGCACGCTGTGTGGGTTACAAATTCCTCATCATGGCGTAGCAAGTTCTCTGCAGAATGTCGCTCTCATCCATCCACAGGAAAGTCTCTTTGTCCTTTGCCAGTTCCCCTGCCTCATATATTTTCATATGCAGGGTATCGTTAATGTCACAAGTGAAGTCTCTGTGGTGAAGTGGTCACGTCATCTGTCTCCCATTCCGAAGGTCGTGGGTTTGTTATCAGATTGTATTGTTCCAAAACCCCTCAAGGGTCATCAGTAGAGCTCTAGAATTTGTGCTTTGTATGGTTCTTTTGGCAGGTGGCTTGCCACTCTGTAGACAGAGACTGAGCCAAAGAAAGAAAAGCCCAGTGCAATGAACCTTCAATCTTTATTGTGATGTGTCCACGGTTGTGTTGATCATCCTCTGTCTTGTTTTCCATAAACCATGCCTTCCATTACTCTTCTTTCAAAACTGCTGTGAGTTTGATGTGGCCTATATAATTCATTTTCTGAGACATAATACATCCCTCAGCTGTTAGAAATCAAATAAAGAAGGCTCTACAGCAGTGTTTCCCAATGTGGGGCCAACACCCCACAGGGGGGCAATCCGATTGTTAAGGGGGGAAATTCGAAAATCGAAGAAATCGGCAGGATATAACAAAACGTGGAGACTTGAGACTGAAGTTAACTAAATTGGAACCTGACATAAAATCTCTTTGCAGCAAATATCAAGCACAAGGATCTCACTAAATTTAAATAATAAATAATTACTAATAATTAAAATTCTTCTTCTTCTTCTTCTTCTTCTTCTTCTTCTTCTTCAGCATTCCGAGCCATTGAGGTTCTTTGTTGCAGATACAAGACGTCTCCATTTATCTCTCTGGTGGACCTTCTCTTGCCAGTCGTTGATTCCAAGTGCTTGTAGATCTGTATGTATATTATCTCTCCACCGTCTTCTTGGTCTACCTTGGGGTTTATGGTCATTTATTTCTTGAGTGTAAGCGAGTTTTGTTTCCCTATTATCTTCCATTCTTTCTATATGCCCCAGCCATTGCAGCCTATTAGCCTTCATGATACCAGTGATTAGCGGGGACTTAGATCATAAATGTCTTTGTTGCTTCTTCCTTTCCACTCTCCACTTTGTGTATCCCTAATGGAAGATGCGTCTTAAGACTTTGTTCTCAAAGATTTGTAACAAGGCTTTGTCTCCTTTAGTTGTACTCTAGGTTTCAGAGCCATACAACACAACTGGTCTGATCAGTGTTTTGTAAATTGTGATCTTGGTGTTACGAGATAGCACATTTGATTTTAACAGATGTTGTAGTGCATAGTATATCTTATTTCCAGAGTTGATTAATTATAAGTAATTATAATTAATTAATGAATAATTAAAATAATATAGAAAAATCTTTCATTAAAATTATTGTGTACTTGAATTGCAGTTCTCCATTATCTTCTTCTTCTTCTTCAGCATTCCGAGCCATTGAAGTTCTTTGCTGCAGATATAAGCCGTCTCCATTCGTCTCTCTGGTTGACCTTCTCTTGCCAGTCGCTGATTCCAAGTGCTTGTAGGTCTGTATGTATATTATCTCTCCACCGTCTTCTTGGTCTACCTCGGGGTCTACGGTCATTTATTTCTTGAGTGTAAGCGAGTTTTGTTTCCCTATTATCTTCCATTCTTTCTATATGCCCCAGCCATTGCAGCCTATTAGCCTTCATGATACCAGTGATTAGCGGGGACTTAAACAGATCATAAATGTCTTTGTTGCTTCTTCTTTTCCACTCTCCATATTGTGTATCCCTAATGGGTCCAAAGATGTGTCTTAAGACTTTGTTCTCAAAGGTTTGTAACAAGGCTTCATCTCCTTTAGTTGTACTCCAGGTTTCAGAGCCATACAGCACAACTGGTCTAATCAGTGTTTTGTATATTGTAGTTCTCCATTATATGTTTTGAAAATTTACTTACTGTGTTTGCTCAATAATTTCCTGGTGAGTTCTTCCTAAAACCTATCATTCAAGTTCATTTAGTGAACATTTCAATTTTTGAATATTAAAAATAATGTATATGTTGGGGGAGGGGAGGGGGGGGGGGGGGGGGGGAGATAAGAATTTTAGAAAGGCTTGGGTGGGGCATAGCACAAAAAAGGTTGGGGAACACTGCTCTACGGTGACTTCTTCTGCTTCTTCTGCAATTTATCCCCCAATGGAGAATAGGCCCTCAACCAACTCATGCCAAACCACTCTATCCTTTGCTATCTCTTTTAGCGCTCTCTTCCCCCCCCCCCCCCACCCCATTTTTATTAATCTCTGTTTGTTTCGCATTCTCTTCTCCGTGTTATGTTTTTAGTTTCCCTCTATTGTGCATTGAGCATGTGAGTTATAGACAAAGGACTTGTTTGTGTGTTGGCTGGCTTTGAACTCAAGCCTAGTCCATACATGTGCTACTACTTCTAGTAGTACTGGACTGATGTTTGTGAGTGGATTAACTTTCCCTAGTACCAGTGTTCCTTGCTATCAAGCAAACCCACTCCGACCGCTGAGGTACTTGTAATTTACATCCACAAACAAGTCAACATTTTAGTCCAACTTACTAGTGTAGGGTTTAACTCGCTACCTTGGCATCAGCATACCAGAAGTTTAAGAGCGAACTCTCGTATTCATTCAGCCACGATGACCTTTGTGACAAAGGACTTTCGAGGTATATTATTATCAGATTGTTATTAATAAGTTTTCTCAGTATGTGTCATACCTAGTGCCGGAATCTTTTTCTTACCAGTTTATTTTTCTTCTTCTGCGTTCGTCCGGAATGTTGTTTTAGATGTAACTGCGTTGTTCCTGTTTACAGCAGAGCTGTGATATTTGCACCTTTTAGTCGGCACATTCGACTTCTTCAGACATTTGTTGACCGGAATAACTTCCCGGGTACCTCTTAATTCTATGGTATCTGTTTAGCTCTCTCAAGGAGTTCTACATCAGTGATTCTGTCATACCATTTTACTCTGATTCTGTGCAGGCGCCAATTAATTAATATACAGTCACTGTCCTGGCAAAATTGCAAGCATCTAAAAACCTACCACAATAGAATGTTTATAGCATGTGTAAAATTAAATCAGAAAACTTATCACAAGAGAATATTTATAGCATGTGTGAAATTAAATCAGAAAACTTATCACAAGAGAATATTTATAGCATGTGTGACTTCTGGTATTCACATACCGGAAACCTCCTCGCACTAAGGAGTTCATGCTGTGAGTTAAGAACCTCCTAAAGCGATGTCAAGAAGATCAGGATATTTCAAATGGATAGCTTCACAATCAATTCATTATATTTTTTCCTTTTCTACTTGTGGTGTTGAAATACTTTGATGTTTTATGTCACTTGTATTTAATTATTGCATACACTTTCTTGTTTTCACAAATAAAGGCCAGAGATACAACAAATGAAAATATTAATATTTTTTTCCCCTTTTTGAAACCTTTCATTCCTTTAGAAGTATAACAATCAATAACAGATTGAAACTTTCTCATTCTTTCTTTCTTTATTTATTTTTCTTTCTTTCTTTCCTTCTTTCTAAAACAAATCCTCTCTCTCTCTTTCTCTCTCTATCTCTTTCTCTCTATCTCGCTTTTATTTTTCTTTAAGAATTCAAACAGTTATCAACAATTATTTTGTTCTTTCTTTCTTTCTGTCTTTCTTTCTATCTGTCTGTCTGTCTGCCTTTCTTTCTTTCATTCTTTCTGTCTTGTCTTTCTTTCTGTCTGTCTTTCTTTCCCCAGGGAAGTCACCCAAACAGCAAAGCCTACCTACCTCACCACAGTTCTATTGACCATGGTCAGTATGTCAGAGGCTGTCAGAGACCTAATGATGGTTTCATTGTAATGCCACAGCTCCAGTAGGCAAGACACATAACAGAATGGACCAACTCTGAAATGTAGCATTCATAAGTAAGTCAACAACAACAACAACAACAACACAACAACACAGCATACCAACATACACGCAGCCCTAGAAATATGAGTACATATAAAAAGTTATTTGCATATCCATTACAGGACGTGGCAGTAACCCCAGCATTTCTTTTGCTGTTTGTGATTTCTTGGCAAGTTTACGTTCAGTAGTTTGCCATTGCTTACTGAATGACCGGCACTCATATCTTTGTATGGAAACCAACACAAGACGATCTGCTTCCAAATTGCCTGCAGCTGTGTTTCGAACATGGTATGCAGGATTATGAATTGAGTTTGAAACCCTTTCGTCGCAGAATATTCTACCTATATCATGAGATGGAACTACCAAGATGGAACTAGTTCCTGATTCTTCGTTTCATAAAGTGTGAACAACAGAATTCTATACAAGTACAAGCCTACTTATTTGTGATACAGAAGCAAAGTGCTGTGGCTTTACCAAGGCTTACCTAACACACATGTCCACGAAGCTTCTGTCTTTGATTCGTATTTGAATTGACTCCATATAATAGTCCATCAACTGAAATAAATCAATCAATTCACAATCAATCATAATATAGACCAATGTTTTGAACCAATATTTGCAAGCATTCATTACAGGAGAGCAGTAGTCATGGCTGTTGCTTTTAGCAAACCTGTGTCTCTTGTGGTTTGACTAGTTTCTTCTGTCTTGGATGCATAACAACAGATGATGGCAGAAGCGAAACAAAAATTTAAAAAAAAGAGACTAGGAATAGCCAAATATACATTAAACAATATTGCTCATAGGTATTATCTATAAAGATAAACAATTATAAATTAGAATATTCAAATATTGTATATACATACTCAACATTACTAGTGGAGAAGCGTGGACAATAAACAAGCAATTAAAATATCAAACTGAGGCTCTAGAAATAATTTGCCATGCCAATAAGTGTAGGCGGTCTCACCATCTCATGGGATCACCAGAGTCGTGGATCAGTTCCGTGTTCATGTCTCGACCATACCAAGTGGCCAAGCCATCCGGGTATTTACTTCTCTGCCTTCCCCTTGTTCTCTTTTTTATTTCTTCTCATAACGTGTCCAAACAATTTTGACTGTTTACGTCTAATTTCTCTAATCAGTTTACAGTTTTCATTTGTTTCTTTCAGGACTTGGTTATTGGTATTTCTGACTGTCCATGGTATTCTTTGCATTCTCCTCATAAACCATATTTCCACAGCCATCAGATATTTTTCAGCTTGTCTGCTCATTGTCCACACTTCACATCCATACAAAAGTACAGGTTCTATGCAGCAAACAATGCATAATATGTTGACCAATCATATGCTCATATATTGACCAATCACATGCTTTATATGCTGACCAACCGCATGCTTTATACATTGACCAATCATATGCTCCATATGTCACTCAATCTTAAGGCGATGTGCGGCAGTAAAAACATCGATTTTTGGTCAACTTGGCTATTTTTGGAATAGTTCATTTTTAGACACATTATCATGTCTTCTATCAGATTCTGTACTTGTTTTTGTTTCAAAACTGTTATTTTATGCAATATTCATAATTTACTGAACCCACCCTCTGTGTCAAATCGTATAATTATTGAAAATTGTTGCGAAATTGACGGTTTTCAAATCCTAGCAACGATATCTCTGGAAAACACGACACGCTCGTGTAAGGTATCCCTGGAAAGGTCGTGAACTTCCGTAACTGTTCGTAAAACTACGAGTTCGTCTAATCGGAAGCTCTTCTGTGTACATCGGGTTTATTCGTGTCTATCATCTTCCGGAAACTTCCATATATGGAACATCGTTAGCAATCCGCGTTCGCCGATGGCTGAAATTGATCACGTGGGTTTCCAAAATGGCGGCTTTGTGTTGTTTACACCTGGCGACGTGCTGAAAGTTCATTGTTGACGACAGACTGACACGCATTGAAATATGCCTCGTTCTAAGAAATTTAACATAAAGTCATCTACTCAACGTAAGTAATCTCTCAGACTACACCTCGCAAATGCTGGTAAGCAGCGAAAAGCCTATCAGAACGTTGTAAACGATACAGACAATTCTGAAACTACTGAAAGCGACCCAGCTAAAGTGCGCACATGCCACTTCCAAATCCAAGTGTTTTGACAGTGAACCTGAATGAATCAGTGCTATCGTGTTCTTCTCAAAGTTGTGGAAGTGATTCTTTTATTACCCGAAGCCAATTTAAAAGAGATACGTATAAATACACAACATCCACTAGCAGCAAGTATGATTCTGGTGACGACAATGGATATCAAAAACGGGAACACAGAGCAATAGTTGATTGTTCAGAAATTGAGGCAATAATCAAATTGTTATGTTGTCCAGTTTGTAAAAATGATAGTCTTATTTTGAAAACTGACAGCAAGAAAACCAAGGGATTAGCTGTGTATGCAGAGGTTTACAGCTCTTGTTGTGAAGCTTTGTGTGGAAGATACCTATCTGCAAGAAGTAATGATGGGGATAGATCTTTTGCTGTCAACAGCCAGTCAGTATATTCAGCATTAGTCTGTGGGATGGGTGCAACGACATTCAACAATTTTTGTGAAAACATGAACCTGCAAGGTCTTCATCACAAAACATTTCACAGCAAAGCGAATAAACTATATTCAAAGATAGAAGATCTGGAGGACACTGTTTTTTCTCAAACCGTAAAGTATGTTCGACAGGCTCATGCACAACAGTCAGGCATAACTCTACATGACAATGATGTGCTAGATATTAGTGTCAGCTTTGATGGCACTTGGCTGACTAGAGGCCACACATCCCACATTGGAGTTGGCTGTGCAGTGGATGTTCTTACAGGACTTTGCATAGATGCCCATGTTATGTCCACATATTGCCAGGTGTGTGAAACCACTGGTAAGACACATTCCAGGGACAAACCAGATGAATTTGCAGCATGGAAGGCAGAACATCTTCTAAACTGTGACAACAATTTCACAGGATCTGCTGGAATGATGGAGGTGAAGGCTGCAAGGGTGCTGTGGCGACTGTCTGTGGCCCGTCATAAACTTCGCTACACGTCAATACTTTCTGATGGTGACACCAAAACATTTGCGGAACTTACCAAGATCAACCCATATGGGGATGACATTCAGATAGACAAAGAGGAGTGTATCAACCATGTCAGTAAACGCCTTGGAACAGCACTGCGCAAACTAAACTAAACTACTTAGTAGATGTGTGTCAGGACAAACTCAGAATTCAAATGAGTGTTTACACAGCTTGATATGGGCTCGATGCACTAAAGACAACTTTGCCTCTCGCAAGCGCGTTCAGTTTGCAGTTGTAACTGCAGCAAGAGAGTTCAACTTTGGAGCTGCTGCTGCCCAAGACACTGCCCAGTTTTTGGACCTTCTACAGGCCTGCATATGCAGAGACTAGGAACATTTAGGATGCAGAAGCAAGTAAGAAATAGTCTGAAGTACAAGAAGGACAAACAAACTAAAAGACGCGACACTGTACGAGCGGCCAAACTGAAGAGACAAGGTGAGCTGCATGCTCTGGAGGGAGGTCCTGCATATTCAACAGGACAATTTTAACACTCAAGATACAGTTTTACACTTTTTTTCTCTGTAAAAGAATGCATTAGTAATAAAAAACAAAAAAATAATTAGTTTTTCCCCGTTTTCTCATTTCGCCAGTTTTTTATACATAAGTACAATTGTTTTAAAAACTATTCATTAGATTTCACTCAAACTTTGCAGAGATATTCTTTATTATATCGCTTACATTGTGAGTAGATTATTCTTCAAAATTACATTTTAGTTTTTGTGCTACACTAAAAAAAAAAAAAAAATGTCATGAAAAATGTCATTACCATTTTCACATTTTGAAAAAAAAAACTGCTAAGAGATATCATTAAAATATTCTACTAAACTTGTAAAGGGTCTATTTACTTACACATAAAACAAAGAATTTAGCCTCTACATTAAAAAATAAATGTTTTAGAGGTACATTAAGAAATTCAAGATGGCCGCTGTTTATCTTGGTTTCCATAGCAACCGTTAAGTGCAAAGTCAATTTGACAATATTTTATCGATCAGCAGTCTTTAATATCAAACCCTATCCCATAAAAGAACATAGAAATTAAGTATTATGGAATTAAATTTTTTTAGGTTAGCATCGCCTTAAACGTCTGTTGTGACTATATAGTGCAGCAATTCATCATAATTCTATGATAATCAAACTATCACTCATCATCATCATTGGCACCTTGCCGTCTTGACAGACGATAGTTTGTGCTTTAAAAAGGCATAATAACTTTAACTATGGCGGTAGCGAGTGTGACTGATAAGGCCAATTTTCGCTGTAAATGTCCGTTCACAGTGGGTGCATGTGAACACGTGGTCATTCCACCATCATGCACCATCTTACGTCTCAAACGCTTGGTGTGTGGACTTTTCTGCAATAATTTTCTCCTTTGACTTTATTAAATTGTTGCGAACTTGACGGTTTTCAAATCCTAGCAACGATATCTCAGGAAAACACGACACGCTCGTGTAAGGTATCCCTGGAAAGGTCGTGAACTTCCGTAACTGTTCGTAAAACTACGAGTTCGTCTAATCGGAAGCTCTTCTGTGTACATCGGGTTTATTCGTGTCTATCATCTTCCGGAAACTTCCATATATGGAACATCGTTAGCAATCCGCGTTCGCCGATGGCTGAAATTGATCACGTGGGTTTCCAAAATGGCGGCTTTGTGTTGTTTACACCTGGCGACGTGCTGAAAGTTCATTGTTGACGACAGACTGACACACATTGAAATATGCCTCGTTCTAAGAAATTTAACATAAAGTCATCTACTCAACGTAAGTAATCTCTCAGACTACACCTCGCAAATGCTGGTAAGCAGCGAAAAGCCTATCAGAACGTTCGTAAACGATACAGACAATTCTGAAACTACTGAAAGCGACCCAGCTAAAGTGCGCACATGCCACTTCCAAATCCAAGTGTTTTGACAGTGAACCTGAATGAATCAGTGCTATCGTGTTCTTCTCAAAGTTGTGGAAGTGATTCTTTTATTACGCGAAGCCAATTTAAAAGAGATACGTATAAATACACAACATCCACTAGCAGCAAGTATGATTCTGGTGACGACAATGGATATCAAAAACGGGAACACAGAGCAATAGTTGATTGTTCAGAAATTGAGGCAATAATCAAATTGTTATGTTGTCCAGTTTGTAAAAATGATAGTCTTATTTTGAAAACTGACAGCAAGAAAACCAAGGGATTAGCTGTGTATGCAGAGGTTTACAGCTCTTGTTGTGAAGCTTTGTGTGGAAGATACCTATCTGCAAGAAGTAATGATGGGGATAGATCTTTTGCTGTCAACAGCCAGTCAGTATATTCAGCATTAGTCTGTGGGATGGGTGCAACGACATTCAACAATTTTTGTGAAAACATGAACCTGCAAGGTCTTCATCACAAAACATTTCACAGCAAAGCGAATAAACTATATTCAAAGATAGAAGATCTGGAGGACACTGTTTTTTTCTCAAACCGTAAAGTATGTTCGACAGGCTCATGCACAACAGTCAGGCATAACTCTACATGACAATGATGTGCTAGATATTAGTGTCAGCTTTGATGGCACTTGGCTGACTAGAGGCCACACATCCCACATTGGAGTTGGCTGTGCAGTGGATGTTCTTACAGGACTTTGCATAGATGCCCATGTTATGTCCACATATTGCCAGGTGTGTGAAACCACTGGTAAGACACATTCCAGGGACAAACCAGATGAATTTGCAGCATGGAAGGCAGAACATCTTCTAAACTGTGACAACAATTTCACAGGATCTGCTGGAATGATGGAGGTGAAGGCTGCAAGGGTGCTGTGGCGACTGTCTGTGGCCCGTCATAAACTTCGCTACACGTCAATACTTTCTGATGGTGACACCAAAACATTTGCGGAACTTACCAAGATCAACCCATATGGGGATGACATTCAGATAGACAAAGAGGAGTGTATCAACCATGTCAGTAAACGCCTTGGAACAGCACTGCGCAAACTAAACTAAACTACTTAGTAGATGTGTGTCAGGACAAACTCAGAATTCAAATGAGTGAATTTACACAGCTTGATATGGGCTCGATGCACTAAAGACAACTTTGCCTCTCGCAAGCGCGTTCAGTTTGCAGTTGTAACTGCAGCAAGAGAGTTCAACTTTGGAGCTGCTGCTGCCCAAGACACTGCCCAGTTTTTGGACCTTCTACAGGCCTGCATATGCAGAGACTAGGAACATTTAGGATGCAGAAGCAAGTAAGAAATAGTCTGAAGTACAAGAAGGACAAACAAACTAAAAGACGCGACACTGTACGAGCGGCCAAACTGAAGAGACAAGGTGAGCTGCATGCTCTGGAGGGAGGTCCTGCATATTCAACAGGACAATTTTAACACTCAAGATACAGTTTTACACTTTTTTTCTCTGTAAAAGAGTGCATTAGTAATAAAAAACAAAAAAATAATTAGTTTTTCCCCGTTTTCTCATTTCGCCAGTTTTTTATACATAAGTACAATTGTTTTAAAAACTATTCATTAGATTTCACTCAAACTTTGCAGAGATATTCTTTATTATATCGCTTACATTGTGAGTAGATTATTCTTCAAAATTACATTTTAGTTTTTGTGCTACACTAAAAAAAAAAAAAAAAATGTCATGAAAAATGTCATTACCATTTTCACATTTGAAAAAAAAAAACTGCTAAGAGATATCATTAAAATATTCTACTAAACTTGTAAAGGGTCTATTTACTTACACATAAAACAAAGAATTTAGCCTCTACATTAAAAAATAAATGTTTTAGAGGTACATTAAGAAATTCAAGATGGCCGCTGTTTATCTTGGTTTCCATAGCAACCGTTAAGTGCAAAGTCAATTTGACAATATTTTATCGATCAGCAGTCTTTAATATCAAACCCTATCCCATAAAAGAACATAGAAATTAAGTATTATGGAATTAAATTTTTTTAGGTTAGCATCGCCTTAAACGTCTGTTGTGACTATATAGTGCAGCAATTCATCATAATTCTATGATAATCAAACTATCACTCATCATCATCATTGGCACCTTGCCGTCTTGACAGACGATAGTTTGTGCTTTAAAAAGGCATAATAACTTTTAACTATGGCGGTAGCGAGTGTGACTGATAAGGCCAATTTGCGCTGTAAATGTCCGTTCACAGTGGGTGCATGTGAACACGTGGTCATTTCCACCATCATGCACCATCTTACGTCTCAAACGCTTGGTGTGTGACTTTTCTGCAATAATTTTCTCCTTTGACTTTATTCCATTTCTGATATTTGCCCTCCATGCAACACGTTCAGCGGCGACTTGCTCCCAATGTGCATTATCAATGCCTGTATCAATCATGTCCCGCTTACACACATCTTTGTATCGTAGTAGAGGCCGACCCTGAGATCTCTTACCCATCTGTAATTCACCAAAAAAGATATCCTTTGGTATTCTACCATCATCCATCCTCCTAAGATGTCCTATCCATCTAAGTCTACGAAGACTGAGCATGGAATAAACTGTCACACAACCTGATCTTTCCAATACTTCAGTATTTGTGATTTTGTCTTGCCACTTAATATCAAGAATTCTTCGCAGACACCGCATATGAAAGCTGTTTAAATTGTTCTCTTGGTGTGAGTAAGTTGTCCAGGTTTCACTGCCATAGAGAAGAGTACTAAGGACACAGGCTTGATAGACAAGGACTTTTGTTTTGGCAGTAAGCTTCCTGTTCTCCCAGACTCTTTTTCTTAACCTGTTCATTGTTGTTGCTGCCTTACCAATCCGGATGTTGATTTCCTGATCTAGGGATAATTTGCTATTTACCACTGATCCTAGATATGTAAAATGGTCTACTATCTCTAGTTCGGCGTCGTCAATAAAGATTGATGGTACCCCATGTGCACCTTGTGACATAATCTGTGTCTTCTTTTTGCTAATTGTTAAACCAAATTCAGAATAAGCATTGGAGAATGCAGATAGTAGACATTGCAATTCTTCCTCAGAGTGGGTCGTAACTGCAGCATCATCTGCAAAAAGCAACTCTCTGATCAGTACGCTCCTAATTTTGGTCTTAGCCTTCAATCTCTGAGCATTGTAGAGGCCGCCATCTGAGCGTGAGTGAATGTATATACCACCATCCTGATCACGAAATGCATATTTCAGTAGAAAAGTGAAAAGTATATTCCAAAGAGGGTGGGAGCTAGTACACAACCTTGCTTAACTCCACTCTTGATTTCAAATTCTTCAGAAGTTGCACCATCAAACCTGATTATACCCTTCATGCCTGTGTGGAACGATTCCACAATGGACAGAAGAGTTGGTGGGCAGCCAATCTTCTTTAGTGCCTTGAACAGACCCTCACGACTGACCAAATCAAATGCCTTTGTGAGGTCAATGAAGGCAATAAACAGTGGTTGATTCTGTTCACGGCATTTTTCTTGCATTTGTCGCAATGAGAATATCATATCAGTGATAGACCGGTTCTGTCGAAAGCCACACTGTGATTCGGGGTAGACTTGATCTCCTAGGACTTGAAGTCTGCGCAGAACAATTCTGGCAAATACTTTTCCAACAATACACAGAAGTGAGATACCCCTATAGTTGTTGCAGTCGCTCCGATCGCCCTTGTTCTTGTACAGTGTTATGATGCTTGAATCTTTGAAATCCTGTGGGACTTGTCCTTCTCGCCAGCATAGCTCTATTAGCTGGTGGATCTGTATAGTGAGTGTGTCTTGCCCACTCCTGATAACCTCTATTGGAATCCCATCCTTACCTGGAGCCTTGCCAGATGCAAGTTCATTTATAGCACACTTAACTTCTGTTATGGTGGGAAGTGTGTCCAGGTGGTCAAGAGTTGGTAGAGCCTCTATGGCGTTGAGGGCATCATCCGCTAGTTTGGTCTCACTTGAGTAAAGCTCCAAATAGTGATCTACTCATCTGTCCATCTGCTGTTTCTTATCAGTGATGACTTCTCCAGTCAAGGTTTTCAATGGTGCACTTCTTTTGATCACTGGACCACAGGCTTTCTTTATTCCTTCATACATGCTTCTTATGTCTCCCTTATCACTTGCGATTTGAATGGACTCACATAACTTGATCCAATAATCATTTGCACACTGCCTGGCAGCCTTTTGCACATCCTTCCTAGCTTGCCTTAGCTCACTCAGAGTGTTACGCGTTGGTCTTTCCTTGTTTCTTAAGAGAGCTTTCTTCTTCTTATCAATCAAGGGCTGCAGAGTCTCGCTGTTGGCCGCAAACCAGTCCTGCCTCTTATGATCCACAGTGCCGTAAACCCCTACAGCAGTTTTATAAAGAGTTTCCTTAATTTGACCCCACTTTTCATTTACTGTACAATTTTCTGGTGCATCAGTGAAAGCGTCTTCAAGTTGCTGTTGAAACTGAAAGCACTTTTCAGGATCATGAGTGTTAATAATACTATTGCTGGTATAGGGAGTGAGGATAATATACTAATTTGTGTTTTGTTATGTAACACAAGGGGAGTCACAGTAGAGTAGCTAGCCTACTTGCTTGATGGACCTACCAAGTGCCGATTGGTCTATACAAATATGAGACTAGCACCATATACCCAATATGACTCTGCCGTGGGTGGATATTTGAGTCAACCCTCGTGTACAATGAGAAGGCTAACCCAGTCAAAAACGCCTGCTAAAGTCGGATGTGTCGGCCTAAGGGCACAAATAAACAGGCACAACGCAATTATGTCTGAAAAAACACTCTGGATGAATGCAGAAGAAGAAGAAGAAGAAGAAGAAGAAGAAGAAGAAGAAGAAGAAGAAGAAGAAGAAGAAGAAGAAGAAGAAGAAGAAGAAGAAGAAGAAGAAGAAGAAGAAGTTTGCCATGGACTGCAGTGATGACCGCACGTGGTGGTTATGGTGATCACTTGTGGTCAACACCATTTTAAAATGTCAGAGGTGACCCATTGACATTGGCTTGATACAGAATTGCTTGCTGAATGTTGGTGGCCTGAGTTTATTGCTTATTATCGATGAAGTGAATCATCTTGTAATCAAGTGGTTGAGTGAGCTGAGTTTTGAGAAGCTGTTTACACTGTTAGACTTTGACTCTAACATTACATGATGACTCAATCAATCAATCAATCAGGTGCTGTCTCCACAATAAAGGTTGGCTGCAATGAATCTCCAACATTCTTTCTCTTGCCCTGACTATACATTATGTCAGATTGATGTTCCTCCATCTCTTGATGTTATCTGCCCACTTGTATCATTGTCTACCCCTTGCTCGCTTGCCCTCAAACTTGCCGTCCAGTATGGTTTTTTTTTATAAGAGTATTATGTCTTTTAACGTGGCCGAAATATTTCACTTGAATCTTTTTTATTGTTTTCATCAATTCTTTTTTTCATTCTCAGTTTTTCTAGAACCTCTGTATTTGATTGTTTTTGTTTCCATGAAATAAGACATATTCTTCTGCATATCCACATCCTCAAGGCCTCTATTCAACTTTCTAATTGCTTGTTCAATGTCCAGGCTTCCACACCATACAGTAATATAATGAATCATAACGTGACATATTAATTATAAGATTGAACAGGACGCCGAACGAGTTTACAATCTCTATTGTGTTCTTGAATTCACATGTACAATGTTTCACATTATCTCGGGTATCAATCTTACTAAAATACATATTACTCATAAATAAACGTATAAATAAAATATATGCATAGATGGCGGAAATCTAATGGACGCCACTGCCTACTGCGTGTCTGAGCCGGTCTAACCTCTTCACCATCCCAGAGCCAGGTGTCGCTAGCTAGGAGAGAATGGTCGAACTCATGTTTTTCACATGAGGCAATCTGCCCTTTTGACCATGATAAGCGTACAAGCTTTAGTCACCCCATTGGTTCATGACAGTCTCAAGGTGTGTAAAGAGACTTTTACAAATATTGTTATATAACACAAAGTATGTAAAGAAACATACTTACAGCATTGAGAGAAGCCGGGGTTAGAACACTGCCCTCAGGTTGAATAAGAAGAAAGGACACGAAACGTGTCTCCTCTGGAAATGTCCTGTCAACCCAGGCTTTCTCAGGGATCAGTCGTGATGTCTGTGGCACCCATAACTTTTCCTGTTCTTTCGTCTCATGGAAAGTCTTCATGCCAAGGCCACACAGCCCACACATTATTATTACAGTAATGATGACGACAATTGGAAACTCTCCAACAAACAGGCCTACTCTGAAGAAAAACCATTTCAACATAAACATATTAAACCACATTCCTTGGTCATATAATAAGAAGAGAGGCATTGGAGAACATCGTTACAACTGGAAAGATTAGTTGGAGACGAGAGGTATCGGACAACATCGTTACAACTGGAAAGATTAGTTGGAGAATAGGCAGACAGAGAAATTATGCTGGGCAGACAGACAGTGGCATGTAGTAATATCATCAACAGAGTGATCCAGAAAAGTCAAGGGCCAAGATCTGTGGAATGACATGAATACATATACCTGTTGCAAAGCACATGATGATGGTGATGACAAACAATGGGATATCCTGAGGTGGATTGGCTACCATGCTTGTATGGTGACCCAGTGGTCCTGTGTTCAAACCCTCCTCAAGCCTGAGATTTATTTGTTCCATTGACCTAGGCTCCCAGGTTGACCCAGTGTGTGGGTATGGACCATTTCGCAATCACAAAAGAAGAAAGGTAGGGCTTTAAATGTCATCTTTAATTGAGCTTAAATATTACCAAAATATTCTTAAAATATCGTGTACCAAGAATAAATATGCTGACATCCTACCAGATCTCAATATCAAAGACAACTGACTCCTCACCACCATCATGTCTCTGAAACTCAAATATTTTGACTATAATAAACATCACAGTGGTTTGGAAAGAACAGGTATGGAAGGAAAAGGAAATGGTTCCTGGAAAAAGACGCATGGGTCAACCAGCACAAAATGTACACAAGGCTTTGATAAAGCATGAAGCAGGAAACTGGCAAAGGCCTGAGAATCTGTTTAGCAGGCCTTAATGAGACCGATGTTCTGCAAAGAATCTGCTACATGATGTTGATGATGATGATGGCCAACATATTTATCCTCAACAAAGGACTCAGTTTGCCCTTCCACTCTTCAATTCTTATTCCCTAAGTCTGCAGTGATATGGCCTGTTTCCTGGACCCAACTGCCTTAAAGCTGATCCTATTATTTATTATAATCTACGTGATCAACTATAAGTCAATGTTGGCTCAAACTTAACAGGAACTCATAACTTCAATGGATTCGGAACGATGAAGAAATGATGCGGCAGACGATTGTTGATAAATGAGAAAACAACACTGTTTATTATGCAACAGTCAAACAGTAAATGTACTTACATAAATAGCCCTGTACCTGGCTTGTGACACCAGGCCAGCGGCAGAATACTTAACTATCCGTGCGTGTACTACCCGTTATTTCTCCTCAAGCTTTCGTCACCGATATTCCTCCTTTTCGTCTACCCATCCATTATGATGCCGTAAGAATCAGTGTGTCTAGGTGACCTCTGCTCATAGTGGTTTCAGTTGACGTTGATTCATTGCTTGATCTCCCAATGTCGTTTATCCACTATCCTTCCATCAATGTCGTTCTCCACATTCTCCAGCTATGCCAATGTCTATCCGTATCTTCAAAATGAGTCCACTGCCAGCCTTCTATTCTTTAATAGTCGCACTATTTCTTCTCCAACTTAGAACCACGACCTCTCCGTTTGAAAGTCACACAGCGTATCCTATGTTTACGTTCCGTCGTCACGTTGTCATTCCCGTGATGCATTCCCGCATCCCTTGGATTCAGTGCATAGTCGGGAATTCTCCTTCTAATCTCTGTCCAGCGTGTAACGGGCACCTGCCTTGTGGCACCAACTGTGAGCCTATTCGCATTCTAGTAAGGCATATTGGAAATATGGTAGCAAAAAAGTAAACAACCTTTCTTCATGCCTTGAGTTGTATTGGGTTATTGTGCTAACTCCATATTTAATAGACTAATTGGCACTTGATGGATAATATGATCAATGTTACAATCAAATAGTATGGTTGTATAAACGATAACATATAGAATATAGTTATACGAATAACTGTATAGAAGTAAACACAGAGAAAGGAATAATAGTGTATGGGAGTTGTTGACATAAGAGTAAGAACTCAAAGTACTATCTATGGTGTTACTGAATTAACAGCGTACATTTGTCTGTCAGCCCACAATTCACAGTGATAACAACTTTGGGTGAACTATTGGGTTCAACAAAAGCAGAGAACCAGAGTCAAAAAGAAGACTCGCTTTTCATGCGACCTTAAGATAGTTTCTAATTATAGGAATAGTTTAGATAATTAAGATAGCATATAATGTTTAATAGTTAAATTTCACTGTCAATTACAGGTTACAGAGTACAGTGTTTTCATTCCGCATTTAGTTAGTTGGTAGTTTTGAACAGTATAAATATTTGTGTTGGTAAGTATGGGAGGACATCAGATATCCCAAGTTAGTCAAAAGGGACAGGACATATTTAGACATAGAAATCTGTGTTGAATGTGTCTATGTTGATTTCAGTTACAATGTCACGTAAGTTGTAATATATGATGCATTTTTTATGACTGTGGGGTTTTTGAACATATTGCCATTCCAAGTTTTGTATTCACCCTCTGTGGAGTTCATGCAACATAACAGGTAAATACAAAACATGGAATGGCAATATTTTCAAAAACCCGACAGCCATTTAAATACACCCTGTATTACATTTGTACTGCATCTATAATGAATGCTTGTGAAAGAGATGTGTGAAGTACAAGGTGCGAGAGGAAACATGCACTTGTCATTGTGTGGACACTGTGGCGGATCAGTAAGAGTTGGTAGGCGAAATAAGGTAGCGGCTGGGCTCAGGAGATGCCAAAGCAGTGGCCCAGCACAGGGAAGTGCAGTGAATTTGTCTGTTTTGCAGTTTGTATCAGTGTCCTGTCATCTCTCTAGCATTACAGTTTCTGTTCATGCCTGTGTGTAGAATGTTATGCCAAGTGATTTTGTTAGAATTGCAGGTTCAGGACAGTCGATATCACATCAGATATCTTTACTTCCCAGATCATTTTGATATAAATTTTAGGCTGAGATGACCTGGGAAAACATGGCACCAGCCCTATACCTTTGGTGTCCAAATAACACACAAGGGGTTGTATGGCCATTATTACACCAACTACTTTTACTTTATCAGCTTCTTGTGATAACTTTACAAGGCTGCATCAACCTCAGAGCTATTTCTTCTTCTGATTACTTATTTTTTTCTTCTTGCTTCTTACCCTTATTTTTTCATGTTTCCTGTTTTAGCTTCCTTCTTGCTATTTGCTTCTTCTTGTTTCTTGATTTCTCTTGATACTTCTTTCCCCATGCTCTTTACTTCTTCTGTCTTCATTCTCTTTCTTGTCTCTTCTTGCTTTTTCTTGCTTCTTGTTGCTGCTGCTGCTTCTTCTTACTCATTTTGTCTTCTTCGTTTCTTCTTCTTCGTCTTGACTATCTCCTTCTTCCTTTTCTTCATGTCCTATTTTTCCATCTTTTCATTTTCTTCTTCTTCCTCTTCTCCTTCAAGTATCCGGTCTGAAGCAACAACGGTCTCTGACAACTCTCCAAGCTACTTCCCCCCTTACCTTGCATATTCCTATATACATATAATTTCTCAAATACACCTCTTCTGTTGCTACATCCCAAACATTTCCCATTGCTCAAACATAAACCCTTCATCTGCCATGGAATCAACCCAGTTCCACTGCACTGACAAGTGAGTGCACTAACCAGCACACCACCAAGACTCTTACAGTTATTATAATGCTGTTGGTGTCCTGTTATTATCATTAAGTGTGCCAGTGTCGTTGACAGCCCAAATGTGTTGCTGGGAGACTCTACTAACACCTACTTTTGCAAACCTAACACAAAGTTTGAGAGAGTCAAATGTACTTCTTCTTATCTTCAAAGGTGGATCAATGAACCCACTTTTAGTCAGGTGTTAGGGTCAGATGTGGCAAGTTAATAACAAGAACTCTCAGAATGTTGATAAGATGGAGGTCAAGTTGATTGAGGACACTTTTGTAAAAGACGAGTGAGAGATAGAAGGGGGTGGGATAGAAGGGGGTGGGAAAGAGGGGGGGGGGGGGGGGAGGAGAAAGAAAAGTATGATAAAGATCGAGACAGGGGTTTGGGAATGGGATGAACAGTAGAAAGAAAGAGAAATGACATAGAGAATGATGAGGGAGGTGGACGTTAGAGTTAGATGGAGGAAGACAGGCAGAGGAACAGGGAGAGATAGGGTGAGAGGGAGATACTAGAGGTAAGAGAGGGAGGTTGAGAAAGAGCGAGGGTGTGATATATAATGAGAGTAATAGATGCAAGAGAGACAGAGGATAAGGAAGGGAAGAGAAGAAAAAAAGAGAAGAGGAGAGGAGAAAAGAGAAAAATTGAGACAGGGGTAAGAGAGGCAGTGACAAGGGGGGAAAAAAGTTAGTTGCATATCCTTTACAGGACGACGCAGTCAACCCCAGAATTTTTTGGCTGTTTGAAGTTTTTTTGACAAGTTTACATTCAGTAGTTTGCCGCTGCTTTTTGAATGACCGGCACTCATGCCATTTTATAAAATTAATGCAAGATGGTCTGCTGCCAAATCGCCTGCAACTGTGTTTTGAATGCAGTATATGGGATGACGAACTGTATCCGTAACCCCTTTGCTACAGAGCCGAAAGGGGGAGAAAGACAGAAAAACAGGTGATGGAGAGAGCAGAAAGTATGGGAGTGCGAGAGGGAAGAAGACAGGGAGAGGAGGAGAAAGAAAGAAGGGAAGGGGAGATACAGTGACTGATGAGAGAGAGAGAGAGAGAGAGAGAGAGAGAGAGAGAGAGAGAGAGAGAGAGAGAGAGAGAGAGAGAGAGAGAGAGAGAGAGAGAGAGAGAGCAGAAAGAGGCAAGAAGAGAGGTGGACGGAGTGAAAGTACTTCAACGTCGGAGTGATACACTTTAATGAAAATATATTTTTTACAAAGCCAGCCAGCAGTCAATGTGAGAAGCCATGGTAGCTCAGTATATAGTGTATGCCCTACAGCACAGCCAGTCCAGGTTCAATCCCCTGCTGCATATATATGTTGTTACACACATGATGGTGAGTGTCCAGCCCCGCGGTAATGACTTCGAATCACTTCAAGGTGAGGATTTTTTTCCATTGACCTGGGCTCTTAAGTCAACCTCTTAAGTGAACCTATTGGTCACCTGAATTCTGGTGATCGTGTGAACTAACAAACCAAAAACAGTCAATATAAACAACATTGCAACTCACTTATAAAACGCAGTTTCCAGAGCCCAGGCTATGGCATAACTAAGCCTGGACAAACAGCCAGACAATTTTCCTTCAGGGTGTGCGCTCTTTGTGTTCTTCTTTTTACCATCCACAATGCCTGCTGCAACATCTTTCTGATCTACAGCATCATCCGCAGGATGGCTTGGAGAAACACAGGCCGTGTCCTGGATTTTGATATCATACATGCTTTGAACAACACAAGGTGGGTATACAACATTAATTTGTTGATGTGGTTTTACTAAATGTTTTCTGTCATCATTATTCTGATGGTGACCGACTGATCCGGTACTGACATCCATTCCTGAAATGTATGTTTAGGTATAGTTTGTGTGGAGTTAGTTGTTTCTCAGGACAAGATGTATCAGCCCTGAAATGATGTTTTAGTCTAGTCTTGTGATGTTAGCTGATTCTTCATGCAACATGAGTATATATATCATTGCTGAAATGATGTCTTAGTCCAGCCTTGAGATGTCAGCTGATTCTTCACACAATATGAGTTTATACCATCACTGAAATGGCCAAATACAGCTGAGAAAGGTTTATTTTATGGCTGGATGTAAAACCCTGGATGTCAAACTGTACAGACGCCTGTGTGCTCTGCAGAAGACAGTGCAGTTCATGCAGGAAACAATACTGCAGATGTCATCTGATACCAAGAAAATTTAAAACAAGGACTGAAATGTTTAAGTATAATCTCTGTGATGTTAGCTGCATATCTACAGAAAAAAGTATCCTTGAAATTATGTTTTAGTTAAATCTCTGAGATATTAGCAGCTTCTCTTCACATTATGTATCATCATTGAAATGTTTCAGTATCATCTCTGTTGTGTTAGCTGGTTCTCCTTACAATCTGTATCATCCCTGAAATGATGTTTCGTCTAGTCTCTGTGATGTCAACTACTTTTCCACCGAAGACTTATCGTGAATAAAATGATATCTAGTCTCTGTAGCGTTAGCTGCTTCTCACCAAGATGTGTCATCGTTCACAGCTGCATCTGCCACTGAAACAAGAAATTATACAAATTTACATATATTTTAACAAAACTTCATATACAGACCTATATACAACTGCTATTGTCTGCCAGAAGGATTTAAAATGATAGGGGGCAAACCCAGCATGCTCTGGTGGTTGTCATAACTTGGGGTACAGACCGGGTTCTTCAATTCTATTTCTAACAGTTAGTAACTGTCAAGGTACTATTATTTATATAGTATATACATGCAGATTTCGAAACATGTGTCCACACCAAGGATACATATGAGTAACTTTTATATGTGTATTTTCATGTAGAGTTTTTCATGTAGTTGTAACTATCAGTGTGTGTTTGTTGTTTCTGTGCTGATGAAGGCTTTGGCCGCAACATCTATTTTGTTATTTGTGATTGTGTTCTAGTAAAGCTTGCCATCCATTTCTTGTTTCTTGGTGATTCATTTATATTATTTATATAGTGGTGTTGTTTGGTCATGTAGCAAATATGGAGTTATCTTCCACTCTGTACTGAAACAATAACACAGCCAATTAGCCATCTACACCGTTCACTTCTGGTTTGACATTCACAACACTTGTAGGCATGACCATGGTCAACCTTCAGAAACAAATTATCTACACTGTCGCACATGCAGCTAGATCCTTAATACACCATCTCCAAACGCCGATCTCAGTCTGTCTCCGAATTCCATATTCAGACTAACAATAGCTGAGAGCTATGCACACCACGAAGTCTGGAATCAGAATGACCCCTCCAGCTAGTGTTCGTGCATAAGACATTTCCTAAACTCACTCTCCTTCATTTCTTGCAACCTCTAAGCTGGATTCATACGTGTAACAAGTTACCTGACAGTCAATCACACGGGACAAGGGCTGTTGAGTTAAAACAACTACAATACTTTAAGGATTCTCACACTCTCATCACATCGATCAATCAATCAGGTGCTGTCTCCACAATGAGGGTTGGCTGCAATGGATCTCCATGACTTTCTGTCTCTTGCCTAATTGTATTTTCTGTCGCTACTGCTCGTCCACCTCTTGATGTTATCTTCCCACTTGTATCATTGTCTACCTCTTATTCGCTTGCCTTCCACCTTACCCTCCAGTTTGGTTTTTTTATAAGTGTTATATCTTTTAACATGTTCAAAATGTTTCACTTACTCCTGTTTTACTTCTTTCAACACCTCCCTTTACATTCCGTTTTTCTAGAACCTCTGTATTTGGTTGTTTCTATTTCCATGAAATAGGACATATTCTTCTGTATATCCACATCTCCTGGGCATCTATTCAATTTTTGAATTGCTTGTTCATTGTCCAGGCTTCTGTAGTAGCTGTAGAAGTAATATAGTAGTGTTGAATATACATAACATTTGAAAATTCTCATTTTTAATGAGTTGTTAATCTCTCTAGATGTTAATATTGATTCCATGTTATTGAAAACATTGTTGGCTATTTCTATTCTCTTTTTATTTCTGTTTCACTTCTGCCATCATCAACAAACACTTAAGTAGTCTCAACACATAGCTCGTAAATAGTCCTGTGTGTGAAACTCTAATATCTCATCTACAGCTTTGTAAAAATATATTTGTCATATCAGGGTCAAGAGGGAAAGTGAATGAAAGAAGAGGGGTCAAGGGGAGTGAAATTGGTTTAGAGACTTGTGTCTCAACCCATTCCCAAGTACCATTTCCATGGGGACTGTTAGAGAGCTGTCCTTGCCCTATTCCAGCTCAGATACATGCGGAGTGTGTCAGGTTGTTACTGTAACTTCACATCTGTGGAGAGGTATATTAGGATGTCAAAATAATGTTTTCTCGTAGTGAATTTGAATAACGAAGACAAACAAAAGATTGCACGATTTATTGCCTGGCATATTTCGCTGCAACTCAACATTAGGATTTAATATGGTCAAGATTCAGCACCTCACAAACGGACTGGCTGGGATGAGACCTGGACTGATCATGTGTCCTCTCTGGGTTTTAGTTACTTCATTCTCAAGAGACTCAAACCCAATGCCCAGTGGGCAGAGACTGCTCCATAAAGTGGACACTGAAATGTTTCTTGGAAACTAGGTGATCAGCCTAAGACATACCTTCTTAACCCTGTTTGTTGATTCTTGAAAAATATAGGGGTAACGAATATTTCTCTAAAGTACTTTAAAGGCATATACATTCTGTTGCATAATAATATACCAAAGCTACCATATTATTAAAAAGTTTAGTATAGTGCAGACCTGACAAGGCGAACTCACCTGGGACCCAAGAAATAGTTCTTCTTATCAGAAATTTCTTTTGTAAGAGTTCAAGCATATACGAGGGTAGGTCAGAAAGTTATGCACCACAAATATTATCTCCTTAACCACCAATAACATACAAATAAAATTTGTAGAGGGTCCTTCACAGAATATTACTCTCATGGCTACCTGCTGAAGTTTCTCTGTTTCTGGCCAGTTCTCCTGCCTAATACATGTCCATGCCCCTGGTGTCTGCAATGTTCTCTCTCCATCTTTGTGCTGCTCAACCCCTGCCTTTCTGTCTAGGAGCCATGCTTGCCATCATTGCTATTTCCAAACAAATGTTAACGTTTAATATGGTCGAAGTATTTAAGTTCCTAAGCCATGATGTTGTTTATAAGCTCGTTATCTTCAATGTTCAAATCTTGTATAATGTCAGTATTTTTTCTTCAAAATCCATGATATTCTAGGAACTTTTCTGTAAAATTTAAGTTCAAAAGCCCAGATTTTCTTCTTTAGTCATGGCAACATGATCAATGACTCACATACATATGTTACCATAGGAAAGATGTATGTTCTCAGAAATGTAACTTTAATTTAACAGGATGTCAGTTGATTAATGGCCTATGTGTTATCAGGGCCCCAAGCTGGAAGTAAAGAATAGTAACACTTTTGACATCCTGCAAACGTCAGAAAAGGTAACTGAAGAGGGCTGATCTGAGACTGGCTATCTCACACAATAGTAAAACTATCTGCAGCATCCAACAAACCAAACATTTGCCTACAAAGAGCTATGCTTGCATAGTTGTGGACCTATACTCCACTTGGGGTTTCAAGGGTAAAAAAAGAACAGAAGAAGAAGATTTATACAATGATTATGTTAACCCTTTACAAGGCATAGCGTCCGATTCCGGCCGATGCCATAAAACGCTCATAGCGTCCGATCCCGGCCGATACTATTATGCATTGTAAAATCGCGATCTCTCGGCTTTCCGACACTTCCGACGATTACTTTCGCTTTCGCCGACAGCTTGACAACGTGGCCGCCATTTGTAAACGCGATAGTATGAATGTGAACGGACTTTTAAGGACAATTTTTGATAGTTTTCGGGACTTTTACGCTGTTTTTCAAAATGGATTTCGGCGATTCTTCAAGTGATAGCCGAGATTTCGCTAGGTTCATTTTAAATGACATTAAAGGGCACGAAGTTGACTATTAATCGGAGCTAGATATCAGTGCAAAGCGTTACTTTGCATTAGCAGTCTGAGTCGGACTTTAAAGAAAGTGATTATGATTCTGAAAATGTGTTTGTAAATTGCCGTATAGATGACGGAAAATCACAAGCAACATGCTGTATTTCGTAAATATTTGTGTTCATATATGGATTACCGACAACAATCACGTGAGTAACATATTCTGCATGCTTTTCCCTTCCTTGTGTTGTTTATTTAACTAAAATCGGTTGACTAACACCTTATTTGTGATGTTTTTACTAACGCGACCCGAAATTTTACCGAACCTGAAAAAATCTTGCCCGTTCAGGGCTAGAAAATGGACAAGCGTCTGCCCTGTAAAGGGTTAAAAGAAGGAAAGAAGAAGATTTATACAATGACTATGTTAACTCTTCCAAATTCTAAAGCTGTTGCAGCTAAATTAAAAAGAGTTTTAAAATTAAGAAAATTATATTTTGTAAACAAGAAGCAGCACAGCCTTACCAGTTTATATCAGAGGTGTAAACAATAAATCCACTGACACAGAAAACATTTAGCCAATGACACCCAATAATAGAGTAGAACACCCAAGATAAGCTGACACCTAATTTATACTGATTCAAACATGCAGTTAACTCCAGGCTCGCCTGTACCAAGTCTGTCAACATCAGATGACTGCCTAAACTGTTATTTATAAATACAGTATCTTTCAATTAGTAGGTCAGAGATAATATGAAGTCAGTGTAGCAGGTGGGTGAGACAGCAGAATGGATACAGACCTCTTGTTTGTCACCAGCTTGTAGCAATAGTCAATATGGAGTCAGTGTAGCAGGTGGGTGAGACAGCAGAATGGATACAGACCTCTTGTTTGTCACCAGCTTGTAGCAATAGTCAATATGGAGTCAGTGTAGCAGGTGGGTGAGACAGCAGAATGGATACAGACCTCTTGTTTGTCACCAGCTTGTAGCAATAGTCAATATGGAGTCAGTGTAGCAGGTGGGTGAGACAGCAGAATGGATACAGACCTCTTGTTTGTCAACAGCTTGTAGCAATAGTCAATATGGAGTCAGTGTAGCAGGTGGGTGAGACAGCAGAATGGATACAGACCTCTTGTTTGTCACCAGCTTGTAGCAATAGTCAATATGGAGTCAGTGTAGCAGGTGGGTGAGACAGCAGAATGGATACAGACCTCTTGTTTGTCACCAGCTTGTAGCAATAGTCAATATGGAGTCAGTGTAGCAGGTGGGTGAGACAGCAGAATGGATACAGACCTCTTGTTTGTCACCAGCTTGTAGCAATAGTCAATATGGAGTCAGTGTAGCAGGTGGGTGAGACAGCAGAATGGATACAGACCTCTTGTTTGTCACCAGCTTGTAGCAATAGTCAATATGGAGTCAGTGTAGCAGGTGGGTGAGACAGCAGAATGGATACAGACCTCTTGTTTGTCAACAGCTTGTAGCAATAGTCAATATGGAGTCAGTGTAGCAGGTGGGTGAGACAGCAGAATGGATACAGACCTCTTGTTTGTCACCAGCTTGTAGCAATAGTCAATATGGAGTCAGTGTAGCAGGTGGGTGAGACAGCAGAATGGATACAGACCTCTTGTTTGTCACCAGCTTGTAGCAATAGTCAATATGGAGTCAGTGTAGCAGGTGGGTGAGACAGCAGAATGGATACAGACCTCTTGTTTGTCACCAGCTTGTAGCAATAGTCAATATGGAGTCAGTGTAGCAGGTGGGTGAGACAGCAGAATGGATACAGACCTCTTGTTTGTCACCAGCTTGTAGCAATAGTCAATATGAAGTCAGTGTAGCAGGTGTGTGAGACAGCAGAATGGATACAGACCTCTTGTTTGTCACCAGCTTGTAGCAATAGTCAATATGGAGTCAGTGTAGCAGGTGGGTGAGACAGCAGAATGGATACAGACCTCTTGTTTGTCACCAGCTTGTAGCAATAGTCAATATGGAGTCAGTGTAGCAGGTGGGTGAGACAGCAGAATGGATACAGACCTCTTGTTGTCACCAGCTTGTAGCAATAGTCAATATGGAGTCAGTGTAGCAGGTGGGTGAGACAGCAGAATGGATACAGACCTCTTGTTTGTCACCAGCTTGTAGCAATAGTCAATATGGAGTCAGTGTAGCAGGTGGGTGAGACAGCAGAATGAATACAGACCTCTTGTTTGTCACCAGCTTGTAGCAATAGTCAATATGGAGTCAGTGTAGCAGGTGGGTGAGACAGCAGAATGGATACAGACCTCTTGTTTGTCACCAGCTTGTAGCAATAGTCAATATGAAGTCAGTGTAGCAGGTGGGTGAGACAGCAGAATGTATACAGACCTCTTGTTTGTCACCAGCTTGTAGCAATAGTCAATATGGAGTCAGTGTAGCAGGTGGGTGAGACAGCAGAATGTATACAGACCTCTTGTTTGTCACCAGCTTGTAGCAATAGTCAATATGGAGTCAGTGTAGCAGGTGGGTGAGACAGCAGAATGGATACAGACCTCTTGTTTGTCACCAGCTTGTAGCAATAGTCAAATATGGAGTCAGTGTAGCAGGTGTGTGAGACAGCAGAATGGATACAGACCTCTTGTTTGTCACCCAGCTTGTAGCAATAGTCAATATGGAGTCAGTGTAGCAGGTGGGTGAGACAGCAGAATGGATACAGACCTCTTGTTTGTCACCAGCTTGTAGCAATAGTCAATATGAGTCAGTGTAGCAGGTGGGTGAGACAGCAGAATGTATACAGACCTCTTGTTTGTCACCAGCTTGTAGCAATAGTCATATGGAGTCAGTGTAGCAGGTGGGTGAGACAGCAGAATGGATACAGACCTCTTGTTGTCACCAGCTATGTAGCAATAGTCAATATGGAGGTCAGTGTAGCAGGTGGGGATGAGACAGCAGAATGGATACAGACCTCTTGTTTGTCAACAGCTTTGTAGCAATAGTCAATATGGAGTCAGTGTAGCAGGTGGGTGAGACAGCAGAATGGATACAGACCTCTTGTTTGTCACCAGCTTGTAGCAATAGTCAATATGGAGTCAGTGTAGCAGGTGGGTGAGACAGCAATAAGCTAGTGTGCAGAATGAATACAGACCTCTTGTTTGTCACCAGCTTGTAGCAATAGTCAATATGGAGTCAGTGTAGCAGGTGGTGAGACAGCAGAATGGACTACAGACCTCTTGTTTGTCAACAGCTTGTTAGCAATAGTCAATATGGAGTCAGTGTAGCAGGTGGGTGTGAGACAGCAGAATGGATACAGACCTCTTGTTTGTCACCAGCTTGTAGCAATAGTCAATATGGAGTCAGTGTAGCAGGTGGGTGAGACAGCAATAAGCTAGTGTGCAGAATGAATACAGACCTCTTGTTTGTCACCAGCTTGTAGCAATAGTCAATATGGAGTCAGTGTAGCAGGTGGGTGAGACAGCAATAAGCTAGTGTGCAGAATGAATACAGACCTCTTGTTGTCACCAGCTTGTAGCAATAGTCAATATGGAGTCAGTGCTAGCAGGTGGGTGAAGACAGCAATAAGCTAGTGTGCAGAATGAATACAGACCTCTTGTTTGTCACCAGCTTGTAGCAATAGTCAATATGGAGTTCAGTGTAGCAGGTGGGGTGAGACAGCAATAAGCTAGTGTGCAGAATGAATTACAGACCTCTTGTTTGTCACCAGCTTGTAAGCAATAGTCAATATGGAGTCAGTGTAGCAGTGGGTGAGACCAGCAATAAGCTAGTGTGCAGAATGAATACAGACCTCTTGTTTGTCACCAGCTTGTAGCAATAGTCAATATGGAGTCAGTGTAGCCGGTGGGTTGAGACACAGCATAAGCTAGTGTGCAGAATGAATACAGACCTCTTGTTTGTCACCAGCTTGTAGCAATAGTCAATATGAAGTCAGTGTAGCAGGTGGGTGAGACAGCAATAAGCTAGTGTGCAGAATGAATACAGACCTCTTGTTTGTCACCAGCTTGTAGCAATAGTCAATATGGAGTCAGTGTAGCAGGTGGGTGAGACAGCAGAATGGATACAGACCTCTTGTTTGTCACCAGCTTGTAGCAATAGTCAATATGGAGTCAGTGTAGCAGGTGGGAGAGACAGCAGAATGGATACAGACCTCTTGTTTGTCAACAGCTTGTAGCAATAGTCAATATGGAGTCAGTGTAGCAGGTGGGAGAGACAGCAGAATGGATACAGACCTCTTGTTTGTCACCAGCTTGTAGCAATAGTCAATATGGAGATGGAGTTTTGTCCATGTCTTTTTAACTACACATGGATGAATACCCCCACAAGCTCTCCAGTCTTCGGCAACAAACCCAGAAACACACCACGATGCTCACATTCTGAAGCACTGACATGGGTCCTGCTTGTACATGTGTATAACAGAATCAAAACATACTGTAAATATTCTATTAGTTTGATCCTGGCCTGTTAAGATTGATTCTTATCCTACGAGACTTCCAACCTTCTCTCTGGTCCAATTGATCAAAGCTGGTTTTATAGGCTGTGTTAGCATAAACTTCTCTGCATCCATGGTCAGACTACAAGAACTGCAAGTTAAAAGAGGTGTGACCAAACAAGAAAACTATGCAGGAAGCCAAAGAAGATTAATAAATCCAACACAGAACTGGTGTCGTGAGCCGCTATACTTTGCGGGATTGACTGAGGAGGGGATCTGAGCACTTATGGACTGAATGAACCTGACTAACTAACTAACTTCTCTTCTGATGGCAGCAGCATGAGTTTGTCCCACACGCAAGTCAGCTGAACTGAAATGTTGATTTCTCATTCATAAAGTAATGGCATACTACTAAACGTAAACTTGCCTAGAAAATCACAAGTAGTCAATAGGAGCTGGGGTTGATTGCAACGTCCTGCTAAAGATACACATTTTTTAAAATTGTTATTAACATAAGACAATAATTTTTGTGATCCACACCTTGTGATGTACTGAGTATATGGTGCTAATCCCGCAGGTTGTATACATCAACCAGCACTCAACAAGTGATGCAAATATCACATCCGCCACCTTCATTTCCCATGACATGCCCTGATGCTCATTTTAAGCTGGGTCAACCTGGGAGCCCTAGTCAATGTAAAAATCAGCCTCGATGGGATTCAAACAATACTACCTGGGTCGGCAAGTTAAATGTGCTTGCTACTTGTGCTACTGTGGCTCTCTCTTCATGTATTACTCAGTAGTAACATCATTTATGCTAGCTTCATGGCGAAGGGATAACGGACACAGTTCGTGATCCCGCATACCCATGTTCACAACACAACTGTGCTGCGATTTGGCAGTAGACCGTGTTGCCTTAGTTTTTTACGAAATGGTATGGGTGCCGGTTGTTCAGAAAGCAATGGCAAACTACTCAACGTACACTTGCCAAGACTCACAACAGCAAAATATGTTGGTGTTGACTGCAACATCCTGTAAAGGATATGCAACTAACTTTTTCTTTTTTAGTATCATTTATGCCATTCTATCCCATACATGAAATTAGGTTAAGGATGAACACACTTGATAGTAGATCACAACACTCAGGTCTAAAAATGCTTAGGGAAAAGACAAAGATAATGAGACTAAACCATGCAAATGATAACCTGCTTGACAAAACCAAAGCTTCATGAGGCTAAATCACACACCTAATTAGGTAGCGGTGCGGACAAAGATAGGGGATCTGATAAAGATATTTAAAAAATAATACAAAATGGAAGAAGAGCTTTAATAGTATTTGGAAATTTGGGGAAGTAAAAAGTATGAAATCTGGAATATTAAATTCTTCATAAAACCAGTGCTAACATAGGGATCCGAAGCATGGAGAACAACTAAAATGATTACTAATAAACTAAAAACACTCATACATTCATGCTTGCACAAAATAGAAGGTCTAAAATAGTCTGACAGAATCACAAATGTGGAGCTCATGGAGAGAACTAAACTATCAGTGAATCAAGAGGTAAAGAAAAGACACTGGCGCTGAATAAGACAAACATTAAGAAAATCTGAGAATAGTATAACTAGGAAGGTCTTTGTGTGGAATTCCCTGGGCAAACGAAATAGAGGAAGACTTATAAAAATATGTAGAAGAGAAGTAGGAATATAAATGAATAATATGGGAAGAACATGGACGTAGCAGCATACGTTAGTAAAAATTGGATGGCTTGGGTGATCTGGTTCAGATGGGGGGGGGGGGGGGGGGGGGGCGCTATGCTCTAATACAAGATAAACGGTGAAAGAAGAAGTATCACACACAGTATTACTATTAGCTTGTAAACATTTGAAATTGCAAGCTAGCTCTCGTTCCTTAAATAAGTGAACTGTGCAGATTTCATTAACACTGTTGGATGAAATGAAACACTGAACACTGCATATTGCAAGATATTGTCTAGCTCACAAGCAAATTCGCCACAAATCATCTGACCAAGATGTTTATTTTCTAATTGTAAGGTACAGTGTAGTTGTTTCAATTAGTTTCACCTGAATTTAAATCTTGTTTATTATAAATGCTGATGCCTGAGGCAGCAGGTTCAACTCCTATACTGATCAATCACCATCATCATCAAGTGCCTTACCAGCTGGCGTAGGTGTTCATGTTTCTCCCCAGATCTCGGTGTTTGGTTTTTCTGGATCAACTCTGCTGATGATATTCCTCCATGCCACCGTCTCAGTCCATCCAGCATCATTTCTCTTGATCTGCCTCTGCCTCTCTTCCCCTCGATCTTTCCAGTTATCACGATGTCTCTCTTCTTCATCACATGACCAAAGAGAGCTGTTTGTCTTTTTCTTATTGCTGTATATAATGTTCTAGTTTCA
>JACEFZ010012270.1:0-2500 GCA_014155875.1 Cepaea nemoralis | reverse complement strand
CTACTACTACTACTACTACTACTACTACTACTACTACTACTACTACTACTACTACTACTACTACTACTACTACTACTACTACTACTACTACTACTACTACTACTACTACTACTACTACTACTACTACTACTACTACTACTACTACTACTACTACTACTACTACTACTACTACTACTACTACTACTACTACTACTACTACTACTACTACTACTACTACTACTACTACTACTACTACTACTACTACTACTACTACTACTACTACTACTACTACTACTACTACTACTACTACTACTACTACTACTACTACTACTACTACTACTACTACTACTACTACTACTACTACTACTACTACTACTACTACTACTACTACTACTACTACTACTACTACTACTACTACTACTACTACTACTACTACTACTACTACTACTACTACTACTACTACTACTACTACTACTACTACTACTACTACTACTACTACTACTACTACTACTACTACTACTACTACTACTACTACTACTACTACTACTACTACTACTACTACTACTACTACTACTACTACTACTACTACTACTACTACTACTACTACTACTACTACTACTACTACTACTACTACTACTACTACTACTACTACTACTACTACTACTACTACTACTACTACTACTACTACTACTACTACTACTACTACTACTACTACTACTACTACTACTACTACTACTACTACTACTACTACTACTACTACTACTACTACTACTACTACTACTACTACTACTACTACTACTACTACTACTACTACTACTACTACTACTACTACTACTACTACTACTACTACTACTACTACTACTACTACTACTACTACTACTACTACTACTACTACTACTACTACTACTACTACTACTACTACTACTACTACTACTACTACTACTACTACTACTACTACTACTACTACTACTACTACTACTACTACTACTACTACTACTACTACTACTACTACTACTACTACTACTACTACTACTACTACTACTACTACTACTACTACTACTACTACTACTACTACTACTACTACTACTACTACTACTACTACTACTACTACTACTACTACTACTACTACTACTACTACTACTACTACTACTACTACTACTACTACTACTACTACTACTACTACTACTACTACTACTACTACTACTACTACTACTACTACTACTACTACTACTACTACTACTACTACTACTACTACTACTACTACTACTACTACTACTACTACTACTACTACTACTACTACTACTACTACTACTACTACTACTACTACTACTACTACTACTACTACTACTACTACTACTACTACTACTACTACTACTACTACTACTACTACTACTACTACTACTACTACTACTACTACTACTACTACTACTACTACTACTACTACTACTACTACTACTACTACTACTACTACTACTACTACTACTACTACTACTACTACTACTACTACTACTACTACTACTACTACTACTACTACTACTACTACTACTACTACTACTACTACTACTACTACTACTACTACTACTACTACTACTACTACTACTACTACTACTACTACTACTACTACTACTACTACTACTACTACTACTACTACTACTACTACTACTACTACTACTACTACTACTACTACTACTACTACTACTACTACTACTACTACTACTACTACTACTACTACTACTACTACTACTACTACTACTACTACTACTACTACTACTACTACTACTACTACTACTACTACTACTACTACTACTACTACTACTACTACTACTACTACTACTACTACTACTACTACTACTACTACTACTACTACTACTACTACTACTACTACTACTACTACTACTACTACTACTACTACTACTACTACTACTACTACTACTACTACTACTACTACTACTACTACTACTACTACTACTACTACTACTACTACTACTACTACTACTACTACTACTACTACTACTACTACTACTACTACTACTACTACCTACTACTACTACTACTACTACTACTACTACTACTACTACTACTACTACTACTACTACTACTACTACTACTACTACTACTACTACTACTACTACTACTACTACTACTACTACTACTACTACTACTACTACTACTACTACTACTACTACTACTACTACTACTACTACTACTACTACTACTACTACTACTACTACTACTACTACTACTACTACTACTACTACTACTACTACTACTACTACTACTACTACTACTACTACTACTACTACTACTACTACTACTACTACTACTACTACTACTACTACTACTACTACTACTACTACTACTACTACTACTACTACTACTACTACTACTACTACTACTACTACTACTACTACTACTACTACTACTACTACTACTACTACTACTACTACTACTACTACTACTACTACTACTACTACTACTACTACTATACTACTACTACTACTACTACTACTACTACTACTAT
>JACEFZ010012269.1:0-25761 GCA_014155875.1 Cepaea nemoralis | reverse complement strand
GGCCAACCTTTGGGGGCTTTAGAAAAACCAGGTTCACCTGTGAAACTGTAAAGATTAGGATTTTAAATTTTTTCCCCCAACAGAAAAATACAGAAAAAAATCCACACTATACTGAGGATTCGAACCCAGGTTTTCCTAAGGAGACCCCGGGGTCTTAGCCACTGGGCCCAGCCTCTCCTCCTACCAAAAATGATAAAGTTTATTTTAGATGCTTTTCTGATTTAAAGAAATAAGACAATATCCATTGGGGATCATGTTGTAGAGAATCTACAGAAATATTCTAGAAACTTTTAAGTTTTTTAAATTTGATTTTATGTATACCTTGGGAAGGAAAGCACATTACTGAAAAGATCCTATGTTTTTAATGGGTTATGAATATTTGAAAGCAAAGGCAAAGGTAATCTAACAAAAAAAAACTTCCACGGGGAGTTGTATTATTAGGTCTTCATATATTTTAGTTTTACTGTTTAAATTTAGTGCGGTGACATTTGTCTTTCTCATGCCTTAAAAAAAATTTTTAAAAATCGAACAGCACCCATTATAAAAGCGGGGTCAACCTAAAGAGCCATAATGGTCAGGTAAAAACTCTAAAACAAGTGAGGATTAAAACCGGATCATGGTGTTTTAAAAATATACAAGTGCTTTTTTCAGGCCCCTTCAGAAGCAGTGATTTTCTTCTTCTTCTTCGTTCATCCGGAGTTTTTTTTCGGATGTGATTGCGTTGTGCCTGTTTACAGCAGAGCTGCGTTCTTGCGCCGTTAGGCCGACACATCCGACTTCTGCGGGCATTTGTTGACCGGGTTAACCTTCCCGGGGGTTTCTTAGGACGTTTGACTCTCACTGTTGTGGTGTTATCCCCCATCCTAGCTGGCCCATATAGAACAGCCAAAGATCCTGGTCAGCCCTCAAGGGAAGGCAGGGGCAGACCATGGGCATTCCCCGCCATCCAAGGAGGCTTCCATACTTGCAGAGCCGATACATAGCGCTCTGATACTGGGCTCACCCAAGGAATCGTCACGTCCTGCACATGGCTGCTTAGCCTCACTTCCGTATATTGGGCCTTCCGTTCACCATAGGCTGTTCTTCCGGAAACCAGAAGTATGCAGTCTGCAGATGACATCCACACAGTGAGCTTTCGATTCGGACTTTCCATGTAATGGATTTGCTATCCAAGCAATATTCCATTTCGTGCCACTAGGACACTTTTCCACCTTTTATGAAGCCACACAGTGGGGCTTTTGATTCAGACTTTCCACGTAATGGATTTGCTATCCAAGCAATATTCCATTTCATGCCACTAGGACACTTTTCCACCTTTTATGAAGCCCACACAATGGGCTTTTGATTCGGACTTTCCCATAATGGATTTGCTATCCAAGCAATATTCCATTTCATGCCACTAGGACACTTTTCCACCTTTTATGAAGCCCACACAATGGGCTTTTGATTCGGACTTTCATCGTAATGGATTTGCTATCCAAGCAATTTTTCCTTTTCGGGGCCACTAGGACACTTTCCACCTTTTATAAAGCCCAACGCGAGTTTTCGATTGGACTTTCCACAAAATGGATTTGCTACCAAGCAATATTCCATTTCATGCCTCTGGGTCTTCATGCCCCTTTTAAAATGTCAACCTGTATGTAGTTTAATTAAGCTGCGGTCAACTTTAGCTTTTTGAATCTCCATAGAGCTGTCCTCAAATGAACGGGTTTGGGGGCCCAAAAGATTTTCTCTTTTCTGCATACGTTGGGCAATCCTGCACAAATGTTTTGCTGTCATTTTCCTTCTAAAAATTACATTACGTATCTCCTATTTTTAGTTTTTTGGAACAAGGGTTTTTTCAGCCTGTTATGTCCTGTGCGGGTCTGAAGATTGCACTTTTTTCCCCTTCGGTCGAGTTTGTACTAGCATCATTTATGGTGGCCTACAGCTCTGTTTCCCCATTGGTTCTATCATCATCATCAAGTGCCGTGCCGGCTGGCGTAGGCGTTCATGGCTCTCCATAGATCTCGGTCTTTGGTTTTCTGGATCAACTCTGCTGCTGATATTCCTCCATGCCACCGTCTCAATCCATCCAGCATCACTTCTCTTGGTCTACCTCTGCCTCTCTTCCCCTCGATCTTTCCAGTTGTTACGATGTTCTCCAATGCCTCTCTTCTCATCACATGACCGAAGAAAGATGTTTGTCTCTGTCTTATTGTTGTATATAATGTTCTAGTTTCATTAGCCTGTTTCAGGCAGTCGTCGTTAGTTACTCTGGCAGTCCAAGGAATTCGCAACATTCGTCTCAGGAACCACATCTCTGTTGCTTCTAATTTCTTCTTAATTTGTTCATTTACATTCCAAGATTCACTGCCATACAGCAAAACTGGTTCTACATAGCATTTCAGCACTCTCTTTCTTACATTCAGTGATAGTGACTTATTGCATAAGATACTCTTCATTTTCTGAAATGCGGCTTTTGCCTGCCCTATTCTGACTCCTAATCTCTGTTGTACATCTTCCATCTGATGTTATAAATGCCCCTAGGTATCTAAAATTATCAACTTGGTTAAGGATTTTCCCTTCTATTTCTATGTCACATTTTGGTGTCACCATTTTCTTTGATATTACCATTGTTACTGTTTTCTTGATATTCAAGGAGAGTCCTTTCCTTGCACTCTCTGTTACTACAACGTCTAATAATTGTTGTAGGTCTGTTGAATTATCCGCCACCAATACTGTGTCATCTGCATAGCGTATATTATTTATATTATAACCTCCAACTAGTATTCCTGGCATCTCTTTGATCTCTCTCATTATTACTTCGCTATACAGGGAGAAAAGATCTGGTGACAAGACACACCCTTGTCGTACTCCTAGCTTTATCTGTTCGTAACTACCCTCTTTATTTCCCATTTTAATTGCTGCTACTTGGTTCCAGTAAATATTCTTTATTATTCTTAAATCTTTTCCATCAGTGTTGATATCTTCCAACATTTTAATCAGTTCATCATGTTTTACTTTATCAAATGCCTTAGTATAATCTATGAAGCACAAATATATGTCTCTCTGTTTCTCTATTGACCTTTCTATTAGTGTCCGCAATGTATAAATTGCATTGTTTGTGCCCTTTCCTTCCACAAATCCATACTGTTCTTCACTAATTTCCATTTTATTTCTTTTTGATTCTTCTCATTATGATTCTGAGTAGAAGCTTAGTGATATGGTTATAAGGTTAATTGTACGAAAATCTTCACAATCAATTGCTCCTGGTCTTTTGGTATAGCTATAAATACAGATTTCAGCATATCACTGGGTAAATATCCACTGCTGTAAATATCATTCAACATTTTGGTTAATATATCTACTCCAAATTCTCCCAATACTTCTAATTCTTCTATTGTGATTTCATCTGGCCCAGCTGTTTTTCCTTTCTTCATACGTTTCATAGCGTCAGCGACTTCTTCTTTCAGAATAGGTGGACCTTCTAAGTTACTATCTTCTGTTAATTCTTCCCTTTCTCCTTCATATAATTCTCTTATATACTCATTCCACCTCTTCATTATAGCATCTTCCTCTAATATATCTTTCCTGTTTTTGATTTCAAACACCCTGTATTTATTCTTATTTTTCTCCCTGTAAGCTCACTGATTTGTCTGTGCATATTTTTTGTATCTTTAATGGAATTTATTCAATTTTTTTTGCATTGCTCGTTTAACCAACTTTCTTTAGCCTTCCACATTTATCTTTTATTTCTTTATTTATCTTAGCGTATTCTTGTTTGTCATTTTTACTCTGTTTTCTTTCGTCCATCAGTTTTTAAAATATCTTCATTCCCTTTTTTCTTAGCTATTTTGCCTCTCTCGGTAATACTTCTTTGCTAGTTTGATGAATGGAGTCCCCTTTAAAATTTCCCCTTTTTCATCTATACTCTGTATTTTAGTTATTGCATTTTACCCATTTTTTACAGTCACTCTGTATTTTTCTTGCATTTCTTTATCTATTTTCAGAACCTCTTTTTTAAGTCTCACGTTTTTTAACCATTTTTTTCCCCCTCTTTAATCTTACTTTTTTTTGTCCACATGGTGGTACATGATCACTATTACAGTCAGCACCAGGCATTGTCTTTACATTTAAATTTAAAACATTTCTAAATCTTTTATTAATTAGTATGTAGTCAATTTGGTTGCGTGTTTTTTATCAGGGCTTATCCATGTGTACAGTCGTCTTTTTTTGGGGTTTAAACCATGTGTTTCCAATTTAAACTCATTGATATTTGCCCATTCTATTAGCTTTTTCCCCCCTTTTATTTCTTGTACCTAAACCATAATTCCCCACTACATCCTCCATTTTTCCCTTTTCCCACTTTGCATTAAAATCACCAAGTATTATTTTATTTTTTGTGATCCAATTTGAGCCATCGCCATTTCTATTTCATCGTAAAAGTGTTGTATTTCTTCATCACTACTGCTAGTGGGGCATATACTTGTACAATTTATGTCTATTGGTTTGCCTTTGATTTTTACATAAAAAACTCTATCTGAAATACACCAGTATCCATTAATTGACTTGGCTGTTTTTTCGTCTAATATTTTTCATGTGTATCCCCTCCAGAATAAATTATTGTATGATTTTCAGCTATAATTTTGCCCGATCCCTTTCCCTCTCATCTCACTAACGCCTAGTATATTCATTTTCATGCTATCCATCTCTCCTAGAACAGGTCAACTTTCCTAGCTCATTTAAGTCCTAACATTCCATGTTCCTACTCCCAAATTTATTTTTTTTAGTTATGATTTTGCCATCAGTAGCTGGATGACGGTCTGGTTGTCACCCTGTGGCTCATGACTGTCCCTACCGGACGAGGATGCCCTAAGACAGCCATTAACGTCCTTCACTAACTTTGATATATGTTTTGCCATGAAGTCTTGGGAAGATAATGTGGTGGTTTCCCCTTGCCTTCCACATCCACATGGTGGTCTTTTACCTCTGCCTTTGACAGCCATTTCCGACTGTAAGGACAAGTGAGTGCCCTGCCCTGCTCAGCTGCAGAGTTGTCCACTTATTCCGGTGGATACTCGGTCCCAGAGCTGTGTTAGCCACACCGTAGTGTTTCCATCATCTACCGCGGGGAGGTGCAGTTGGGATTTTCCCCCTTTATAAAGTTATGGTTTTGACCAAAAATCTCCAGTACTTTTTTGGTTCATAAGTGCTTTTTTTCAACCTCTTTTCCTCATTTTAGGTTATGTCTATGTCAGGTTTTGGTAGGCGTCCGCCCTCTTTTGCCAGTCTGTCAGCCTCTTCGTTTCCAGGTATACTGCAATGTTTATTGGGGTCCACTGTATTACAACTTTTTGGATTTCTGGCATAGACCATGGAGTGTGCTCTTAGGTCAGTAGTTTTGTGCTGTTATTGCTCTTCAGTATTTTAGACAGCTGACTTTTCATCTGTGGAAGATAGCTATTTGCTTCTCTTTATTTTCCCCATCAGGAGCATTTCTGCTGCAGTTTTCAAAGCCTCTACCTCCGCTTTGAAGTTACTTGAAAATTTTTCCCGTTGCCATTGAATGGCTTTTTTTACTCCATTTTTTTAAAAAAAAAGGGGAATTCCTCCTCCTCCATTTTTTAAATTTAATCTTTTGGTGATCCATCTGTATATGCATGGGTCCAATTGCTGCTAGGGTAAGTTCTTTTATGTAGTTTAGGGTTATTTTTCTTCTTTCAGTTTCATTCTGAGTGTTTTTTTTTCAATACCAGGAATGTTTTCTATCATCTCAGGCAGTTGCTGCTGTCTCCCAAATGGGAAGTTGTGTGCATTGTAAATAGGCTTGACTGTTGATATGTTAAGTATGGATCTGCCCTAATCTTTCGTTTGCAGTTTCTACAAAGTTGCTACGAGAAGCAGTGATCATATAAGGGCGTTCATTTGAAATCCATTTGTGCTGCACCGCGCGTAAATGCCTACATTGAAAAATGATCATGTCATAGTCATGTGATAAGTACTGACCAATGAATAATAGAGCACATGCTTATCGTCCCATGATGCATAGGTTCTGTTTCTGACCGTTTAAAAACATGGGGGTTGATCCAAAACCCGTCCAAAAAAGCTCAAAGAACAGTGATTCAGTTTTTTCATTTTAAGTGGACATTCATTGAAGAAGCAGGCAGCATACAGTAACAAATGTGTGTCGAAGACAACAGTGACAGACGGGGACAATGTTTCGGAAAAAGGGCGTCATACAGATCTTCGACAGTCGGGTCAAGCGCATATTGTTGCAAAAAGAAAAAACCATCGCCAAAATTGAGCAGCAGTACAGATGAACCGTTGCGAAGCATACGTTCACTAGCGAAAGAATTTGATGTGTCGATTGGGACAATTCAAAAGGGTTTTTCGTAAGAAACTGCAATATCGGAAGGTGTGTTTACAATGGGTACCACGGATGTGACCCACCACCAAAAAAAAAGAAGCATGAGATGGGTTTGAACCACTTGCTGCGTTACAGAGTGGAGGGTGATGCATTTCTCTTCCGCATAGTGGCAGGCGATGAATTATGGGGTCACCACTTCGAGCCGAGCAGCAAAAGAGAGAGCATGCAATGGAAGCATGCTGAATCACCAAAAACTAAAAAATTCAAGTTACAGGTTTCCGCTGGTAAGGTTATGCTGAACGCATTTTTTTACCATGAAGGGCTATTGTTGGCCGACTTTAAAGAACCCGGGGTCAACATCAACTCTACTCACTACTTGCAAACACTAGACAAGCTGCAAAATTCCATCAAGAAAAATGACCCGCATGCTTTTTGCAGTGTGATTTTTTTTGCACGATAATGCTTGTCCGCATGTTTCAAAGATTGTGCAGGAAGCATTATCAAGGAAGAAGTGGGAAAGTCTACAACATCTAGCTTAAGTCCTGATTTTTCACCATGGATTTTCATTTGTTGGGGCCTCTAAAAAAAATTCTCATGGGGCAACATTTCACACAGATGCAGACGTAATGAACGCAGTAAACACTTGGTTCAGTGAGAAAACCACAATCATTTTTTGCGGACGGCATTCGCCGCAACTAAGCAATGGGATGCTTGCCTGAATGCCTATGGCGACTTCTTCTGACCAACCCATGGTGCATAATTCATTCAAAATGAATGCTTTGTTTAATTCTACCACACCTGTTAATGTTTTTTTCATGTTTTGTAATAAAGCCATTCGAAGGGGTTTTCAAATGAACGCCCCTAATAATTAATGTTCAAAGGCAAGATTCCCCAATAGCATTACAATGTTAGTGGGCTCAATAAACTTTAAAATAAAGACCTTTCTAAGTTTACTAAGTATGCGGCCGTATTTGGAGACCCCCGCTGACAACATAACATCTCATAAACAATATCAGCACTTAATCAGTTATCTTCCCTCTGGGGTTTGTGTTGGAGACTGTTGACAATGAAATACCTCAAACTTTTAGAGGAAACATTACCAAACAAGGGTTCATCCCAACTAGTTCGTAGGTACTGTGCTGAACTATGATTTAGTTAAATCCTACTAGGCTTCCTCGCAAGGTTCCAGTACCAGTTTTGCAGACCCGCAGGGTTTTTAAGCTTAGAGAGGCAAAGAGAGAGTGAAAAAATTTAAAACACTGTGATTTTGCTGTTAGTATTTTTCCTCCACTGGGGAGCTGCATGTCCTTCTGCGACGGGAAAAAAGGGAAATTAACAAGAAGAAAGAAAGCTAGCAATGTGGATAACAGACCAGCACAAATTACCCAAAAAAAGCATATCATCAGTAATCCAGAAACTTAACATAGCTACTAGTAACCCCTAGTGCAAGCTGTAATCAACATCATCATCATGTTTCCCTACCAAATGGTGTAGGCATTAAGGTATCTCACAGATCTCAGTCTTTGGTGTTCTGAATAGATTACTTTGATGATATTCCTCCATGTCATCGCCTCAGGCCATCTTACATCATTTCTCACCGTCTGTCCCTGCCTCTTCAACGGTCAGTCATAACAATGTTTTCCAGTGCCTCTCTTCTCATTATGTGATCAAAGAAACATTTTGTTTTTTTTGTATGGTTATATATAATATTCTACTTTCATTAGCATCATCCGGTAATCGTGCTTGTTACCTTGGCCTCCAAGGTATTCACAACACTCATCTGGGAAAAAACTATACCTCTGCGCTTTCAAGCTCTCCTAATGTGTTCGTTGGCAATGCAAGATTTACTGCTATACCACAGAATAGGTTCCATATTACATCTCAGCATTCTCAAGGCTTTTCGGCCTTGTGGGAGCACGTGTACACCTCGGGGTAGCAAATGGATCACCATGGTCTGGCAAGAATGCGACAGCGAGGGGTGACGAGGGTATCTGGCCACGATTGATGCAGAGGAAAAGCGAGAGGCATATAATCAGATTTCTATTTGGTACTATTTTGTTGGAACTCTTCGCTGGTTGCGAGGATGGGGACGGAGCGCTTATGGGAATACCCCGAATACTGTGATGTCGGTTCCTAAATCAATCAATCAATCTCAGCATTTTCTTGATCATACTACACATTGTCAAAAATCCACAGAGAAAAACATAACTATAGTGTTTTTTTTCTGTTCCCTCAATATAAGATTCAATATCTCAAAACCCAAACTGAGGGGAAAATGATGAGATTTAGTATATAACCTATCATTATGTCCACCCAACAAAAATTTTTTTTGTTCTGGAGATTTTACAGCAGATTTAAAAGTTTTTTTTATATGCGGTATAAAATTTTACGACTTAGAGATTACGTCCATCTTTTTAACAGTATTACAGCTTCACCAAGACACATCCCCGCATTTTTTAAAATTTTCACGTGATTTTCGTCTTAAATAAACAGCGCCAATTTAAATGTGATTGTTCAGAGGTGTCTCCAAATGGGGGTTCTTTCATGAAACGTGATTATATAAACTAGCTGACAAGGCCCGGCTTCTGGCGGGGATGGATGGATGGATCTATCTATCTATCTATCTATAAAAACCGACCGACCTATCTATCGACCGACCGACCTCCCTACCTACCGACCTACCTACCTATCTCCTGCCTGCCTGCCTCCCCGGCCGACCGACCCACCCACCTACCTTTCTGCCTACCTACCTACCTACCTTTCTGCCTACCTACCTACCTACCTCCCTTTTCGTCTGTCTGTCCTCGCTATTAAATAATGATAACATTTACTGGAAAAATGTGAGGACCATGTGTTGAAAGAGGAAGAGGACTATTGGAGAAAGGAGGATTGAATTTTATGCAACCGAGAGCAATCATCAACCTACTGGAATCGTCCGACACAAAATTAAGGTCTGAGCAGATCGCAGACCTTAAACTACGTACACACTTACTGGGGTATTTTTCTCCAACTATTCAGACGAATTGCAGGCCCTAAACATTACAGCATCAGCTGAAGAAAAAAAGAAGGAAATGAAAATTAAAGGGAAGAAATATAGTCCTTCTGCTTTCTTGTTAATTTACAAATTTTTTACACATTCAGGCATTACACATTAAAACCCCCCGGGATTCTCCGTGGTGAAGTGGTCAAGCCGTCTGACTCGGGCTCCGAAGGTTGTATGTTCGATTCCGGGCCGCGTCCTTCATTTCACGAGTGCATTTTTTCTGAGACTCTCGAGGGTCGTCGCTGGAGCTACAGAGTTCATGCTTTGTGCAATGCTTTCCGCGCTGCGGAAAAAAAAATGAGCCATATGGGATAAAAAACCTGGTGCAATGCAGCCGCCCCGTCGAATTGAAGCTACTTCTTCATTGCACCCACTCCCATACGAATCCGGATATGCCTTTGTGTGTCATCTGAATTGGCAGGTCTCCAATTACTGTAAACTTAACTTTGTTAGCGGAAATCACTAGTTGTTCAGCAAAACATCAAAGGAATGTCGCCGTTTTTGATGATTTAAGTTTTTTTTGGGACCTATCAAAGACATTTTCCCATGGGGGGGGTAAATATAAGACGGCTGGAAAAATTTCATAACGTTTGCAACAGACAGTTTCAAAAAAATTTGATCGTGAATGAAGGCATTCAAATGGGGAACATACTATACCAACAATCACTAGTTCACACTAGAATGAACAACAACATAAATAAGAAAACTCACCATCCAAGCATATCACATCATGTTTTTTGGTGTAGGAAGCTGCAAGCCTCAAAGCAAGATCATTTCCCTCAGATCGTAAGACATATCAGCAAATAGACAGTCACTGAAAAAAAGGGTAATAATCTAGAACACCATGTAAAGGTAAGGGAGCTATAGTCACATAGGGGGCTAGATGTTTGCCTATTAGCAGGGTTTTCATGAGTTCAAATCTGCATCAAGGCAGGTTTTTTAAAATTGGCCTGGGTTTTCCCGAATGACCCCGCCTAAGATAAAATATCAGAAAAAAATCAGGAGAAAGAAGATGGTCAGCACAATACTGATCCTATCCCCTCTTTAATCCTGTACAAATATGGATCTGGCACCATATACACAATACACTTAAAGCAGGGAAAAAGGGAAACCTTTACTTTAAAAACAAAATACTTATGTAAAAATTATAAAAAACAACGACCTCAAACAAATACCACCAGAATACAAAAAAACACGTTTACCAAATGCCCCTTTCCCTGATGATACAAAGAAACAGACACATAGAGATTCTGGCAGTGTGCTGATCAGGCGTTTAGCAAACAAGGCAGTCTGTTCATTGAGGAATCCATAGCTGCATGTTAGTTTTTCCATCTGTTCCTGGGCCAAACCCACCACATGTGGATGGCAGTGGCCTACTGTAAAAAGTAACAGCCAAGGAAAAAAAAAAAACATGAAAGGATTATTTAAAAAAAAAATAATTTAAAATAGTGATCATAAATGTAGAATGAAAATATGCAAAGTTTCATATAAAAAGAGATCTACTCTACAACATATTTACATTAATCCTTCTATTCGCTGGAGTCAGTTTGTTTGAAAAGTATGTGAATATGGCAATCTGTAAAAATGGAAATGATGATCCTATGGGGGACAGGGAAAAAATAGGGGGGGGGGGTGTTGGTTATAGTTTCCTTCTGGATACAAAATATGCTAATCAAAACTATTGTTATCAAACCTTTATGTTAAGCGCAAAACAGGTATAGTTTTAATGAATGGTTGCACTGAGAGAGACAGATAGAGGCAGGCAGACATACAGAGAGAGAGAGGGAAAAAGAGAGTGACAGAGGCAGAGAGAGAGAGAAAAAAAAAAAGAGAGTGACAGAAAAAAGAAAAAAATAGAGAGAATTAGAAAGTAGGAGAAAGAATGAGAGAAGGACGAGAACTAGAGATGCAGAGATAAACAGAGAGAGGGAAACAGAAGGACACAGACAGACAAAGAAGTGGATGAGAATAGAGAGAAAAAAAAGAGAGAGAGAGAGAGGAAGGTGGGGGAGGGAGAGAGAGAGTGAATGTAAAAGAGAGAATGAGATGAAGAATAGTGTGGTGATTTTAATCAAAAGGGATGGGAGAAAGATCCCCCTTTAGACAATTATAAAAAAATTGGGAAAATGGGAAAGCACAGGGTTTTGGGCCCCGCCAAAATTGATGCCAGGAAAAGTTCTAGAAAGTAAAGGGACTGGGCAAAGACACGACCCATCACCCCTCCTGTGCGAATATGGGGCTAACAACCATGCCCCCAAAACAATCAAGGCATGTAAAGAGGGTTCTTTACTTTTTCTAAACAAAAAACAAAAAAATTTAGAAAACAGATGAAAATAAAAAGAAGAACTTTTCTCTCTCCCCTCTTTTCTCCCCCTTCTTTTCTCTTTTTTTGTGTGGTTTTTTGTTTTTTTGTGTTTGTTGAGAGGAGGAAAAATGGGGAGAGAGGAAAGGGGGAGAGAAGAGAGAGAGAGAGAGAGAGAGAGAGGGGAGGGGAGAGGAGAGAGAGGAGAGAGAGAGACGGGGCTGACTGACCCGTCACGATCATGCCCGCCTCCTTTGCTTCTCAGTGAAATATCTCCTGCCAGTTTATGATGCTAGTTCAAGACCAGAGCCCGTGGGGGCCCGGATTTTAAAAATGCTCCTACTAATGCAAAATTTAAAACCCATATCACTATCTGAAAACCCTGTAGAGTAACCATGGACTGGTGTGCTATAAACCATCATCATCTTCCACTTTGCCGTCAAGCATCGGGGGGAAGAATAATTAGTGCTCCAGCGCCTGATGGGGGGCACTGAATGGGTCATTCCAGTGATTGTACAATGTTTTTGATGATTTAAAACCCCATATCACTATTTTGCAAGCCTGTAGAAAAACCCCTGGACTGGTGTGTCTATAAACCATTTTCATTTTCCACTTTTGCCGTCCAGCATCAGGGGGGAAAAAATAATTAGCTCCGGGGCCCCGATGGGCGGCACTGAATGGTGTCTTTCTTGTGTGATTTACAATGTTTTTGATGTCGTAAATCCATTCTTGCACGTGTAGCAGATCTTCTTTGATGTTAAGGCCAGTGCGGGTAGTTGATGGTGTTCCCTTCTAAGAGAGGGCCCAAAAACCATTTGATCTTAGTCTTTCAATATATGTGGCAAAAGGTTGTTGACCCCACTGTCTGTCTGATAACATTTTTCTTATTGGCCCAAGATAGTCAGTTGGCAGCTATCCTAAAAGCATCTCATCTCACGGGTGTTAATTTTCTGTCAGTGTGATTTGAATAATGTCCAAATTGACTTTTGTAGCATAGTTTAAAAGATGGGTGTGAATATGCTTTTTTATTATCTACTAGCTGACCCGGCCCGGCTTCACCCAAGCCCGGGCGGGGATCTATCTATCTATTATCAAAAAAAAAAAAAAAACCCAAACCCACGCACGCCACCCCATGCATGCACGCACGCACACACACACACACACACAGATATATAAAATAATATATATATATATATCTTTGTGGTTTTTTTGTGCTTGCTTTCCTTGCATGCATGATTTTTGCTGCGCCGGGGCTTTTTGGGGTTTTTTTTTTTTTTTTTGATAGATAGATAGATAGATCCCCGCCAGGGCTTGGGGTGAAGCCGGGCCGGGTCAGCTAGTAGATAATAATAAATAGCATATTCACACCAATCTTATGCTACCAAAGTCAAATTTGGACATTATTCAAATCACAATGACAGAAAATTAACACCTGTGAGATGAGATGCTTGAGGATAGCTGCCAACTGAACTATCTGAGACCAAATAAGAAAAGATGTTATCAGACAGACAGTGGGATCAACACCTTGTGCCACATATATTGAAAGACAGAAGATCAAATGGTTTGGCCATCTCATTAGAATGCAACACCATCAACTACCAGCACTGGCCTTACATCAAAGAAGATCTGCTACAAGTGCAAGAAAATGGATTTACGACATCAAAGACATTGTACCATCACACAGAATGACACCATTCAGTGCCGCCCATCGGGCCCTGGAGCTAATTATTCTTCCCCATGATGCTGGACGGCAAAAGTGGAAGATGAAGATGGTTTATAGACACACCAGTCCATGGTTACTCTACAGGCTTGTCAAGATAGTGATATGGGTTTAAGTCATCAAAGACATTGTACAATCACATGGAATGACACCATTCAGTGCCACCCATCAGGCGCTGGAGCACTAATTATTCTTCCCCACGATGCTTGACGGCAAAGTGGAAGATGATGATGGTTTATAGACACACCAGTCCATGGTTACTCTACAGGCTTATCAAGATAGTGATATGGGTTTAAGTTTGCATTAGTAGGAGCATTTTTAAAATCCTGACCACCACTGGCTCTGGTCTTGAACTAGCATCATGAAACTGGCAGGAGATATTTCACTGAGAAAGCAAAGGAGGCTGGCATGATCGTGACAGTCAGTCAGTCAGTCTCTCTCTCTCTCTCTCTCTCTCTCTCTCTCTCTCTCCTCTCTCTCTCTCTCTCTCTCTCTCTCTCTCTCTCTCTCTCTCTCACACACACACACACACACACACACAGACGAGCACAGCTAGCAGCGACGAGCGAGCGACGAGGAGTTCTTCTTCTACTTCATCTGTTTTCTGATTTGTTGTATTTGTTTAGATTAAAGTAAAGAACCCTCTTTACATGCCTTGAGTTGTATTGGGCATGTGTTGTTAGCCCCATATTCGACACAGGATGGGTGATGAGGTCAGTGTCATGTCAGTCGCCTTTACTTTCTAGAACATTTCCTGGTCATCAAGTTTAGGCGGGCCAAACTGTGCATCCAAGTCCATTTTTTATAAATCTGTCTCAATGGGGATTTTTCTCCCATGCCTTTGATTGAAATCACCACACTATTTTCATCTCTTCTCTTTTTTACATTCACTCTCTCTCTCCCCTCCCACCTTCTCTCTCTCTCTCTCTCTTTTTTCTCTCTATTTCACCACTTCTTTGCCCTGTCTGTGTCCTTCTGATTTCCATCTCTCTGTTTATCTCTGCATCTCTAGTTCTCTCCCTTCTCTCATTCTTTTCCTACTTTCTAATTTCTCTTTTTTTTCCTTTATCTGTCACTCTCTTTTTTTTCTCCTCTCTCTGCCCTGTCCACTCTCTTTCCCCTCTCTCTCTGTATGTCTGCCTCCCTTATCTGGTCTCTCTCAGGCAACCACCCATTAAAAACTATCCCTTTTTTGCGCTAACATAAAGGTTTGATAACAATAGTTTGATTAGCATAGTTGTAGTCCAGAAGGAAACTATAAACCAAAAACCCCCCCCCCCCTATTTTCCCTGTCCCCCATATGATTCATCATTTCCATTTTACAGATTGCCATATTCACATACTTTTCAAACAAACTGACTCCAGCGAATAGAAAGGATAAATGTAAATATGTTGTAGAGTAGATCTCATTTTTATATGAAACTTTGCATTTTTTTTCTTTTACTTTTATGATCACTATATTATTATTTTTTTTTAAATAACCCTTTTCATTTTTTTTGTTTCTTGGCTGTTACATTTTCCCAGTAGGCCACTGCCATCCACATGTGGTGGGTTTTGGGTTTCAGGAACAGATGGCAAAACTAACATGCAGCTATGGTTTCCTCAATGAACAGACGCCTTTTTTGCTAAACGCCTGATCAGCACACTGCCAGAATCTCTATGTGTCTGTTTCTTTGTATCATCAGGGTAAGGCACTTGTAGAACGTGTTTCTTTGTATTCTGGTGGTATATTGTTTGAGGTCAGTTGTGTTTATAACTTTACATAAGTATTTGTTTTTAAAGTAAAGGATTCCTTTTACATGCTTTAAAGTGTTTGTGTATATGGTGCCAGATCCATTTTTGTACAGCATTAAAGAGGGGAAGGATCAGTATTGTGCTGACCATCTTCTTCTCCTGAAATTTTTTTGATATTTATCTTAGGCTGGGTCATTCGGGAAAACCCCGGGCCCAAATTTAAAAACCTCCCTTGATGCAGATTTGAACTCATGAAAACCGTGCTAATAGGCAAACATCTAGCCGCTATGTGACTTAGCTCCCTTACCTTTACATGGTGTTCATAGATTATTACCTTGTTTCATGACTGTCTTTTTGCTGATATGTCTTACAGATCTGAGGGAAATGATCTTGCTTTGAGGCTTGCAGCTTCCTACACCAAGAAACATGATGTGATATGCTTGGATGAGTGAGTTGCTTTTTTATTTTGTTGTTCATTCTAGTGTAAAACTAGTGATTGTTGGTATAGTATTTTCCCGTTTTGAATCCCTTCATTCACGTCAATTATTTTAAAAAACTGTCTGTTGCATCGTTAAAAATTTTTTCCCAGCCGTTTATATTTACCCCCACCCATGGAATGTCTTTGATGGGTTTCCCAAAAAAACAACTTAAATCATCAAAAGCGGCGACTTTCCTTTGATGTTTTGTGAAAAACCCTAGGATTTCTCGCTAACAAAGTTAAGTTACAGTAATTGGGGGACCTGCCAATTCAGATGACACAAAAAGGGCATATCCGGTTTCGTATGGGAGTGGGTGCAATGAAAGAAGTAGCTTCAATTCGACAGGGTCGGCTGCATTGCACCAGGTTTTTATCCCTTTGGCTCAGTTTTTTTCCCGCAGCGCGGAAAGCATTGCAAAAAGGGCATGAATCTGTAGCTCCAGCGCGACCCCGAGAGTCTCAGAAAAAATGCACTGGAAAGAAGGACGCGGCCCGGAATCGAACATACAACCTTCGGAGCCCAAAGTCAGACGGCTTGACCATTTCCCACGGAGAATCCCGAGAGGGGTTGCAATGTGTAATGCCTGAATGTTTTTAAAAAATTTTGAAAATTTAAAAAGAAAGCAAAAGGGGACTATATTTCTTACCTTAATTTTCATTTCCTTCTTGTTTCTTCAGCTGATGCTGTAATTTTTAGGGCCTGCAATTCGTCTGAATAGTTGGAGCAAAATATCCCAGTAAGTGTGTACGTATTTTTAAGGTCTGCGATCTGCTCAGACCTTAATCTGTTTCGGACGTTTCCCAGTAGGTTGATGATTGCTCTGGGGTTGCATAAAATTCAATCCATCCTTTCTCCAATAGTCCTTTTCCCTCTTTCAACACATGGTCCTCACTTTTTTTCCAGTAACTGTTATCATTTTTTAATAGCGGGGACAGACAGACAGAAAGGTAGGTAGGTAGGTAGGTAGGCAGAAAGGTAGGTAGGTAGGTAGGCAGAAAAGGTAGGTGGGTGGGTCGGTGGGGCCGGTAGGCAGGCAGGCAGGAGATAGGTAGGTAGGTCGGTAGGTAGGTAGGTCGGTCGGTCGATAGATAGGTCGGTCGGTTGATAGATAGATAGATAGATAGATCCATCCATCCATCCCCGCCAGGACAGCCCGGGCCTTGTCAGCTAGTTTATATAATCACGTTTCATGAAAGAACCCCCATTTTGGCGACCACCTTCCGAACAATCCATTTAACTTGCCCCGCGCTGTTTCATTTCAAGACGAAATCACGTTGAACACTTTTCAAAACTGCGGGGAGTTTCCTTGGTGGAAGCTCTGTAATACTGTTAAATGATGGACGTAATCTCTAAGTCGTAAATTATATACCGCATATAAAAAAACTTTGAAATCTGCTGTAAAATCTCCAGAACAAAAAATTTTTTGTTGGGTGGACATAAATGATAGGTATATACTAAATCTCATCATTTTCCCTCAGTGGTTACTGAGATATTGAATCTTTATATTGAGGCAACAGAACAAAAAAACACTATAGTTATGTTATTTTGTGGATTTTTGACAATGGGGTAGTATGATCAAGAAAATGCTGAGATTGTTTGATTGATTTAGGAACCGACATCACAGTATTCGGGGTATTCCCATAAGCGCTCCGTCCCCATCCTCAGCAACCAGCGAAGATTTCCAACACTAATAGTACCAGTAGCAATCTGATTATATGTCCGTCTCGTTTTTTCCTCTGGGGCATCAATCGTCGGCCAGATACCCTCGTCACCCCTCGCTGTCGCATTCTTGCCAGACCATGGTGATCCATTTGCTACTCCGAGGTGTACACGTGCTCCCACAAGGCCCCCAATGCCTGAGAATGCTGAGATGTAATATGGAACCTATTCTGTGGTATAGCAGTAAATCTTGCATTGCCAACGAACACATTAGGAAGAGCTTGAAAGCAGCAGAGGTATATTTTCCCGAGATGAGGTTGTGAATACCTTGGAGGCCAAGGTAACAAGCAACGATTACCTGGATGATGCTAATGAAAGTAGAATTTTATATATAACCATACAAAGAAACAAACGTGTTCTTTGATCACATAATGAGAAGAGAGGCACTGGAAAACATTGTTATGACGGGCCCGTTAAAGAGGCAGGGACAGACGGTGAGAAATGATGTAAGATGGCCTGAGGCGATGACATGGAGGAATATCATCAAAGTAATCTATTCAGAACACCAAAGACTGAGATCTGTGAAAAACCTTAATGCCTACACCATTTGGTAGGGAACATGATGATGATTTTGATTACAGCTTCCCACTAGGGTTACTAGTAGCTTTTTAAGTTTCTGGATTACTGATGATATGCTTTTTTGGGTAATTTGTGCTGGTCTGTATCCACATTGCTAGCTTTTTTTCTTTTTTTAAATTTACCTTTTCAGTCGCAGAAGGACATGCAGTCCCCAGTGGAGGAAAAATACTAACAGCAAAATCACATGTGTTTTAAATTTTTCACTCTCTCTTTCCTCTCTAAGCTTAGAAACCTGCAGTTGCAAAACTGGTACTGGAACCTTGCGAGGAAGCCTAGTAGGATTTAACTAAATCATAGTTCAGCACAGTCCCTACGAACTAGGGGGGAAAATAAACCCTTTTTTGGTAATGTTTCCTCTAAAAGGGTTGAGGTATTTCATTGTCAACAGTCTCCAACACAAAGCCAGAGGGAAGATAACGATTAAGTGCTGATATTGTTTATGAGATGTTATGTTGTACAGCAGGGGTCCCCAAAATAGGGCCCAGCATACTTAGTAAACTTAGAAAGGTCTTTATTTTAAGTTATTGACCCCCACTAACATTGTAATGCTATTAGGGAATCTTGCCTTTGAACATTAATTATTAGGGGCGTTCATTTAAAAACCCGTTCGAATGGCTTTATTAAAAAAACACATGAAAAAAAACTTTAACAGGTGTGGTAGAATTAAAAAAAGCATTCATTTTGAATGAATTATGCACCAGGGGTTGGTCAGAAGAAGTCGCCATAGGCATTCAGGCAAGCATCCCATTGCTTAGGTAGGCGGCGAATGCCGTCCGCAAAAAATGATTGTGGTTGCTCACTGAACCAATTTTTTACTGCGTTCATTACGTCTGCATCTGTGTGAAATCGTTGCCCCATGAGAACTTTTTTTAGAGGTCCGAACAAATGAAAATCACATGGTGACAAATCAGGACTATAAGTAGATGTTGTAGACTTTTTCCCCCTTCTTTCCCTTTATAATGCTTCCTGCACAATCTTTGCAACAGCGGACAAGCATTAAACGTGCAACAAAAATCACACTGCAAGAAAGCATGCGGGTCATTTATTCTTGATGGCATTTTGCAGCTTGTCTAGTGTTTGCAAGTATGAGTTTTGAGTTGATGTTGACACCAGGTTCTTTTAAAATCGGCCAACAATAGCCCTTCATGGTAAAAAATGCGTTCAGCATAACCTACCAGCGGAAACCTGTAACTTGAATTTTTTAGTTTTTTGGGGATTCAGCATGTTCCATTGCATGCTCTTCTTTTGCTGCTCGGCTCGAAGTGGTCACCATAATTCATCGCCCCGCCACTATGCGGAAGAGAAATGCCCCCCTCCACTCTGTAAAGCAGCAAGTGGTTCAAACACCATCTCATGCATTCTTTTTTGGTGGTGGGTCAACATCCCTGGTACCCATTGTAAACACACCTTCCGATATTGCAGTTTCTACGAACAACCTTTTGAATTGTCCCAATCGACACATCAAATTCTTTCGCTAGTGAACGTATGCTTCGACAAGGTTCATCTGTACTGCTGCATCAATTTTTGGGGATGGTTTTTTCTGTTGCAACAAAAATGCGCTTGACCCGACTGTCGAAGATCTGTAGTGACGTCCTTTCCGGGAAAAATTCGTGCCCAGTCTGTCACTGTTGTCTTCGACACACATTTGTTACTGTATGCTGCCCGCATTCTTCAATGAATGTCCACTTCCCAAAGAAAGAAACTGAATCACTGTTTTTTGAGCTTCTTTGGACGGGTTTTGGATCAACCCGGCCATGTTCTTAACGGTCAGAAACAGAACCTATGCATCATGGGACGATAAGCATGTGCTCTATTATTTATTGGTCAGTACTTATCACATGACTATGACATGATCATGTTCAATGTAGGCATTTACGCGCGGTTTCAGCACAAATGGATTTCAAATGAACGCCCCTTATATGATCACTGCTTCTCGTAGCAACTTTGTAGAAAATGCAAAAAGAAAGATTAGGGCAGACCCATACTTAACATATCAACAGTCAAGCCTATTTACAATGCACACAACTTCCCAGCTTGGAGACAGCAGCAACTGCCTGAGATGATAGAAAAATTCCTGGGATTGAGAAAAAGAACACTCAGAATGAAACTGAAAGAAGAAAAATAACCCTAAACTACATAAAAGAAAATTTCCCTAGCAGCAATTTGGGGCCCATGGGTATACAGATGGATCAGCCAAAGATTCAATTAAAAATGGAGGAGGAGGGAATTTTTCCTTAATTTAAAAAATGGAGTTAAAAAAGCCCCATTCAATGGCAACTGGAAAATTTTCAAGTAACTTCAAAGCGGAGGTAGAGGCTTTTAAAACTGCAGCAGAAATGCCCGATGGAGGGGAAAAAAAAGAGAAGCAAATAGCTATCTTCACAGATGCAAAGTCAGCTGTCTCAATACTGAAGAGCCCAAAAACAGCACAGAACTAACTGACCTAAGAGCAGCACTCCATGGTCTATGCCAGAAAACCCAAAAAAAATTTTAATACAGTGGATCCCATCACATTGCAGTATACCTGGAAACGAAGAGGCTGACAGACTGGCAAAAGAGGGCGGACGCCTACCACAACCTGACATAGACATAACCTATAATGAGGCAAAGAGGTTGATAAAAAGCACTTATAGAACCAAAAAAGTACTGGAGAGTTTTGGTCAGAGACCATAACTTTATGAAGGGAAAATCCCAACTGCACCTCCCGCGGTAGATGATGGAAACACTACGGTGTGGCTAACACAGCTCTGGGGACCGAGTATCCACCGGAATAAGTGGACAACTCTGCAGCTGAGCAGGGCAGGGCACTCACTTGTCCTTACAGTCGGAAATGGCTGTCAAAGGCAGAGGTAAAAGGACCACCATGTGGATGTGGAAGGCAAGGGGAAACCACCACATTATCTTCCCAAGACTTCATGGCAACACATAAATCAAATGTTAGTGAAGGACGTTAATGGCTGTCTTATGGCATCCTCGTCCGGTAGGGACAGTCATGAGCCACAGTGACACCAGACCGTCATCCAGCTACTGATGGCAAAATCATAACTAAAATAAATAAATTTAGAGTAGGAAACATGGAATGTTAGGACATTAAATGAGCTAGGAAAGTTGACCAATGTTCTAGTGAGAGATGGATAGCATGAAAAATGAATATACTAGGCGTTAGTGAGATGAGATGGAAGGGATCGGGCAAAATGATAGCTGACAATCATACAATAATTTATTCTGGAGGGGATACACATGAAAAGGTGTAGGATATTAGACGAAAAAACAGCCAAGTCAATTAATGGATACTGGTGTATTTCAGATAGAGTTATTATGGTAAAAATCAAAGGCAAACCAATAGACATAAATATGATACAAGATATGCACCAACAGCTAGCAGTCAGTGCTGAAGAAATACAACACATTTACGACTGAAATAGAAATGGAGATGGCTTCAAATGGAGCACAGAAATAAAAATAATACTTGTTGATTTTAATGCAAAAGTAGGAAAGGGAAAAAATGGAGGATGTAGTGGGGAATTATGGTTTAGGTACAAGAAATGAAAGAGGGGAAAAGCTAATAGAATGGGCAAATATCAATGAGATGATAATTGGAAACACATGGTTTTAAACACCAAAAAGACGACTGTACACATGGATAAGCCCTGATAAGAAAACACGCAAACCAAATTGACTACATACTAATTAATAAAAGATTTAGAAATGCTTTAATTAATGTAAAGACAATGCCTGGTGCTGACTGTAATAGTGATCATGTACCACTATGTGGACAAATAAAAGTAAGATTAAAGAGAGGGAAAAAAATGGTTAAGAACATGAGACTTAATAAAGAAGGTTCTGAAAATAGATAAAGAAATGCAAGAACAATACAGAGTGACTGTGAAAAATAGGTACAATGCAATAACTAAAATACAGAGTATAGAGAACAATGGGAAATGTTAAGGGACTCCATTCATCAAACTAGCAAAGAAGTATTACCAGGAGAGAGGCAAAATAGCTAAGAAAAAATGGATGAATGAAGATATCTTAAAACTGATGGACAAAGAAAACAGAGTAAAAATGACAAACAAGAATACGCTAAGATAAATAAAGAAATAAAAGATAAATGTGGGAAGGCTAAAGAAAGTTGGTTAAACGAGCAATGCAAAAAAATTGAATTAAATTCCATTAAAGATACAAAAAATATGCACAGACAAATCAGTGAGCTTACAGGAAGAAAAATAAGAATAAATACAGGGTGTTTGAAATCAAAAACAGGAAAGATAATATTAGAGGAAGATGCTATAATGAAGAGGTGGAATGAGTATATAAGAGAATTATATGAAGGAGAAAGGGAGAATTAACAGAAGATAGTAACTTAGAAGGTCCACCTATTCTGAAAGAAGAAGTCGCTGACGCTATGAAACGTATGAAGAAAGGAAAAACAGCTGGGCCAGATGAAATCACAATAGAAGAATTAGAAGTATTGGGAGAATTTGGAGTAGATATATTAACCAAAATGTTGAATGATATTTACAGCAGTGGATATTTACCCAGTGATATGCTGAAATCTTTATTTATAGCTATACCAAAAAGACCAGGAGCAATTGATTGTGAAGATTTTCGTACAATTAACCTTATAAACCATATCACTAAGCTTCTACTCAGAATCATAATGAGAAGAATCAAAAGAAAATAAAAATGGAAATTAGTGAAGAACAGTATGGATTTGTGGAAGGAAAGGGCACAAACAATGCAATTTATACATTACGGACACTAATAGAAAGGTCAATAGAGAAACAGAGAGACATATATTTGTGCTTCATAGATTATACTAAGGCATTTGATAAAGTAAAACATGATGAACTGATTAAAATGTTGGAAGATATCAACATTGATGGAAAAGATTTAAGAATAATAAAGAATGTTTACTGGAACCAAGTAGCAGCAATTAAAATGGGAAATAAAGAGGGTAGTTACGAACAGATAAAGCTAGGAGTACGACAAGGGTGTGTCTTGTCACCAGATCTTTTCTCCCTGTATAGCGAAGTAATAATGAGAGAGATCAAAGAGATGCCAGGAATACTAGTTGGAGGTTATAATATAAATAATATACGCTATGCAGATGACACAGTATTGGTGGCGGATAATTCAACAGACCTACAACAATTATTAGACGTTGTAGTAACAGAGAGTGCAAGGAAAGGACTCTCCTTGAATATCAAGAAAACAGTAACAATGGTAATATCAAAGAAAATGGTGACACCAAAATGTGACATAGAAATAGAAGGGAAAATCCTTAACCAAGTTGATAATTTTAGATACCTAGGGGCATTTATAACATCAGATGGAAGATGTACAACAGAGATTAGGAGTAGAATAGGGCAGGCAAAAGCCGCTTTTCAGAAAATGAAGAGTATCTTATGCAATAAGTCACTATCACTGAATGTAAGAAAGAGAGTGCTGAAATGCTATGTAGAACCAGTTTTGCTGTATGGCAGTGAATCTTGGAACGTAAATGAACAAATTAAGAAGAAATTAGAAGCAACAGAGATGTGGTTCCTGAGACGAATGTTGCGAATTCCTTGGACTGCCAGAGTAACTAACGACGACTGCCTGAAACAGGCTAATGAAACTAGAACATTATATACAACAATAAGACAGAGACAAACATCTTTCTTCGGTCACGTGATGAGAAGAGAGGCATTGGAGAACATCGTAACAACTGGAAAGATCGAGGGGAAGAGAGGCAGAGGTAGACCAAGAGAAGTGATGCTGGATGGATTGAGACGGTGGCATGGAGGAATATCAGCAGCAGAGTTGATCCAGAAAACCAAAGACCGAGATCTATGGAGAGCCATGAACGCCTACGCCAGCCGGCACGGCACTTGATGATGAGATAGAAAAAAATGGGAATCAGAGCATCAGGCCATCCATAAGGATGATGCATATTACAAACTCGACCGAAGAGAACAAGTAGCAATCTTCAGACTCCGCACAGGACATAACAGGCTGAAATACCACTTGTTCAATAAACTAAAGATAGGAGATACCGATGAATGTAATTGTAGAACTGGAAAAAATGACAGCAAAACATTTGCTGCAGGATTGCCCAACGTATGCAGAACAGAGAAAGATATTTTGGCCCACACCTGCTTCATTTGAGGACAAGCTCTATGGAGATATCAACAAGCTAAAGTTGACCGCAGCTACTTTAACTACATACAGGTTGACATTTAAAGGTGCATGAAGACCCAGAGGCATGAAATGGAATATTGCTTGGATAGCAAATCCATTATGTGGAAAGTCCAAATCGAAAGCTCGCTGTGTGGGCTTCATAAAAGGTGGAAAAGTGTCCTAGTGGCACGAAATGGAATATTGCTTGGATAGCAAATCCATTACGTGGAAAGTCCGAATCAAAAGCCCATTGTGTGGGCTTCATAAAAGGTGGAAAAGTGTCCTAGTGGCATGAAATGGAATATTGCTTGGATAGCAAATCCATTACGTGGAAAGTCCGAATCAAAAGCCCACTGTGTGGGCTCATAAAAGGTGGAAAGTGTCCTAGTGGCACGAAATGGAATATTGCTTGGATAGCAAATCCATTACGTGGAAAGTCTGAATCAAAAGCCCACTGTGTGGGCTTCATAAAAGGTGGAAAAGTGTCCTAGTGGCACGAAATGGAATATTGCTTGGATAGCAAATCCATTACATGGAAAGTCCGAATCGAAAGCTCACTGTGTGGATGTCATCTGCAGACTGCATACTTCTGGTTTCCGGAAGAACAGCCTATGGTGAACGGAAGGCCCAATATACGGAAGTGAGGCTAAGCAGCCATGTGCAGGACGTGACGATTCCTTGGGTGAGCCCAGTATCAGAGCGCTATGTATCGGCTCTGCAAGTATGGAAGCCTCCTTGGATGGCGGGGAATGCCCATGGTCTGCCCCTGCCTTCCCTTGAGGGCTGACCAGGATCTTTGGCTGTTCTATATGGGCCAGCTAGGATGGGGGATAACACCACAACAGTGAGAGTCAAACGTCCTAAGAAACCCCCGGGAAGGTTAACCCGGTCAACAAATGCCCGCAGAAGTCGGATGTGTCGGCCTAACGGCGCAAGAACGCAGCTCTGCTGTAAACAGGCACAACGCAATCACATCCGAAAAAAAAACTCCGGATGAACGAAGAAGAAGAAGCAGAAACACTGCTTCTGAAAAGTCCTGAAATAAGCACTTGTATATTTTAAGACACCATGATCCAGGTTCAATCCTCACTTGTTCTAGATTTTTTCCTGACCATTTTGGCTCTGAGGTTTACCCCGCTTTGTATAATGGGTGCTGTTCGATTTTAAACATTTTTTGAAGGCATGAGAAAGACAACTGGTCACCGCACCTAATTAATCAGTAATCTAATATATATGAAGACCTAAAAATACATACTCCTGTGGAAATTTCTTTGTTAGATTACCTTTGCCTTTGCATTTCACAATATTCATAAAACCCCTTTAAATTTATAGGATCTTTTCAGTAATGTTGCTTTTCCCCCAAGGTATACAAAAAATCAATAAAAAGACTTAATAGTTTCTAGAATATTGCTGTAGATTTCTACAACATGATCCCCAATGGATATTGTCTGTATTACTTTAAATCAGAAAAGCATCTAAAGTAAATTTTTCATTCGGTAGGAGGGGAGGCTGGCCCAGTGGCCCAAGAACACCGGGCTCTCCTTAAGAAGACCTGGGTTTCGAATCCTCAGTATAGTGTGGATTTTTTCTGTATTTTTCTGTTGGGGGGAAAAAAAAAACTCCTAATCTACAGTTCACAGTGACGTACTAGCCAGGTGGCCTTAATTCTTCAGG
>JACEFZ010012268.1:0-25584 GCA_014155875.1 Cepaea nemoralis | reverse complement strand
CCCGGGGCCATCGCAACGGGTCCCTTGATAATGCCCGAAGCTGAACAAAAGTAGCATTTGCCCCTTTTTTTATATGCGTTTCTTTTTTTTTGTTTTTGTTTTTCCACCATCATTTGAAGGTGAAATGTATAAGTTGGTGATTTATCACAAATTGCGTACATTCGTGGTCAAATGATAGTATTGACCCAGGACGGGTTTTGTAAATTTAGAGCGTTTGAACCTATTCTCATTTGGTTTTGAATTTTTGGGGTGTTTGTGACAGCTGCTGTTTCATTCTGACTCATTTTTTCTAAAAAATATCAGGGTTTCTGTGAAATATGCACTACCTCTATTTTCGACTTCTTGAATAGTCTTACAATCACTTTAGGTCTTAGAATTTCGAGAAAGGGTTGGTATGGTGTTCATGATCTTATCATTATTACTAGATCTTTTAGTTTATCATAGTTGTTATTTGTTTTTCGCTGAGGTTATCCATTTTGTACAAATATCTTGGACTGTAGACACGTAGTCTATGAACGTTTGGTTAGGTGATGGTGTTAATTTTGAAAACTGCAACTGATAGCCTGCTGTGTCTAGTGAAAAATGTTGTAGTATTCTTTGTTTTAAATAGTCATAATCTTTCCTCATGTCTTGTGGAATTGTTTCTATCACTTGCTCCTCGAAGGCTCTAGATTGTTCGAGCATTCGAGTGTGTCTCCCTTGTATTGGGGTTATGTCCCTTCTCTAGTTCCCTTCTATCTTTATGTTCCTACCGACTCCATGTGAGACTCTGACAGTCGTCAATGTGGGCTCTTTCATGAAACCTGATGATATAAATAAATATATGAATAAATCTTACCATTAATATAATAGTAATAGCTAATATTTGAATGTGTGAATATTGTTCAATGGGATTGAATGTGAAATGTTTTACATTTCAAAGCATCGCTATGAAGTTGTACACATATTTTTATCAAGAAGCTGATCGCAGGAAACTGTTTAATACTGTTACAAATCCCGAAAAAAGAACAGTGCATGCATTGGGTTTGAGTAAACGGTAATTTCGTCGATAGGTGCAAGAATCTGGTATGAAACCAACAAGCGATAAGCTGACGGTAGGTAGAAAGGCAATTGTAGACAGCTTTGACAAGGATATCATTAGGCGAGTTATTATAAAAATGATGGATGCCAAAGAAACAGTGACTGTAAGAAAACTTAGGGTTTGGTTGAGAAAGAACAATAACATAGAGCTATTCAAAACAACTTTGTGGAAAATTATAAGGATAACTGATGGCATGATGTACATTTACTGTAATTCATTATATCACTCGCTGCCACTACATTTTCCTCATTCTCTCGCATTTCTTCAAGCTCACTTCCACTCTCAGACGATGAATCGACTAACAATGCATTCACAGCTCTCAATCTCTGTCTTCCAATACATTTAGCGGAATAGTGGCCAAAAGCATGGCCAAAAAAAAATTTTTACAGCACGTCTTAAGGTTTCTCTTTTGGTTTGCTGTTTCTTTATTATCATTTCTAAGTGCGCTGGATAATTAGGGTTCCGATCACACATGGAAAATTGGTCGTAATGAAATTTGCAATATGGGCATTGTGGTAGATTGCTCTTTTGTTTTTCCCTGAATTTGTAAGGTATTTGTGGTTTGCCCATTGCAGCTGCTACAATTTCACTTTCCTCAATATTGGATTTAAAAATATCCCTATTCGACGAAAAATAAGCAGATCCCCGTTTTTCTAGTTGGTCTAGGGACTCTACGTCAGACTGCTGCAAGAATTTTGCAAATGGAATAGGAATGGTTGAGATGAACTTATCCGTAATCATAAGGTCTCTGAGTTTGTCATAGTTGTGATTAATCTTAGCAGCCTTAAGCCATTTATTATAAACGTCTTGTACATTCGAGACGTAATCAATGAACGTTTGGTTGTTTTTAGGTTTTAGCTTTGAAAATTGAATTTGGTAACCTGGGGCGTCTAAAAGAACATGCTGCATTACCCTCTGATGAATGTAATCATAGTTGTTTCTAAGGTCCTGAGGAATGGATTCTATTACCTTTAAAGGCTCCCTGGAAAGATTTTTCATGTAGATCATTGCCCAATGTTCTTTTGGTATTTCCTGCACTTTCAACTGGTATTCTAGATTCTCGGACCATGCAGAGATTGAGTCACCTTCTCAGAATGGTTTGACAATCCCTTTATATCTGCTAAACTTATTCTTTTCTTCTTTGCTTTTAAGTTTAGTTGTAGCAATATGTACATGAGACTCAATTTCGAGCTCTTTCATCTTTACCTGTGTTTGTGATTCGATCTCTATTTGCTTTAATTTGTTAGTTTAAGCCACCTCTTGCTGTTTATAATTTTGTACTCTCAGCTAATTCTTACTGTTTTAATTTGGTAGTCTCAGCTAACTCTGTGAGTTCCTTCTGCTGTAACCGTTCTTTTTCCCTTTCATCTCTATCTGCTGCTGCCACACGATCTGTATATTCTTTATATTTCTTTTCTACCCACTGTTCTAGTTTGTCTCCGCTATAATTTAGGTTTTTACCAGCTTCTATCAATTCATTTAGTGTCGACATCATTCTCACTTATATTTCACACACTCAAATAGTGCAATGGTATTCAATCGTACAATGAAAAGTTTACAGCGAGAAAATCAAAATAGAGATGCTACTATACGCTGCACTTCAAAATCGTATGTACTTATCTGATCGTTCGACTTGATCATGATCTTTTTTTGGGGGAGTTATCTTCTATTCTTCTTCCGTCACCATCAACTGGATGGTAGAAACATGTTCATGCACAATCTGGTATATTGAGCACAAACAATTATTATCTAACATAAATCAATGACAAAGTAATGTACAACATGTCCTGTAAGTTGCCTGGACAGAAACCTGAAATGTGGTTTATAACTGTTAATATTAATCTTTTGTCGTGTCTGTGTCTGTTGTCGTGTCTTCACTGGCTTATTCATCAGCTGAAACGTCTTTAGCACAACATGTTACAATCAACGATATCAAATGTCTTCTACACACAGTTCTGAATTCATTCAATCAATAATCACAAGTTTACACACTTCCGCCGGTTCACTCAAATGTCACTCTGCAGCACTTCACAATATTTCTTTCTCGATCGCTCGCTTATTTTAGCATACCATAGCTCGTTCTAGCATGCGTTCAAACATTTCTGACACTATATCTCGTTCACTTTCTACAAATCTGCACTAGCATGCGTTCATTCGAGCATTTAACACTATTGTAGCATGCGTTCAAGCACTTCTGACACCATAGCTCGATGCATTCTAGCATGCGTTCAAGCCCTTCTGACACCATAGCTCGAGCACTCTAGCATGCGTTCAAGCACTTCTGACCCCTTTCTGATCTGCAGATCGAAATAAAAAGGAATCAATAAAATTCTTATAGGTTTAATAATGGCGATGGTTTGACAGAATCCAACAGAGCTCTCTTTCTGAGGTTGAAAACCGCTCTCTATTAAGATTTGTTTTCCACCTATTACATACGACAACCACACAACTAACATACAATTCAGGAATTTCCCATTAGTGACATCCGTCATTTGTAGAATTCCCAATGCAGTTTAGTGAATTTCTGCAACACAAAATTAGTCATCATCATGTTCCATGCCGATAAGCTTGGGAGGTCATGTTTCGCCATCTCACATGATCACCAGAGTTGTGGATCAGCCCAGTGTTCTTATCTCGACCATACCACGTGGCCAAGCCACTCAGGTATTTACTTCTCTGTCTCCCCCTTGATCTCTCTTCCCCCCCCCCCCCCCCCAATCTTGCCAGTTGTCACCAAGTTCTTTAATTTATTTCTTCTCATAACGTGTCCAAAATTATACCGTTAAAAAGCGCAACATTATTGCAGTCTCCAGTCATTCACAACGGTCCATTGACGATGCTTATTTGCCCACTGCAGTCGGTTCTGGCCGGTCCGTAAGAATAGGGCCTTTGCAAGGTCTTCTAGTCCAAAGATGTAGACCTGAAGGAGATGACGGACTGCTTTAACCAGAGTATTAGGACAGCATCAGTACCGCAGGATTGGGTGCACAGATATCTCATCCCTCTCCCAAAACCATTCAAGGATCAGTCAAAGCTTAGCGGCTTTAGGATCATCACCCTTCAAAATACATTTGGGAAGGTTTTAGAGAAGATAGTCGCTGTAAAGCTGCAAGACGCTTTGGAAAGGGGGAAGCTTCTTCCAAGAGGCCTGGGGAGCTACAGGCCACGAAAAGATACCTGGTCAAATGCAGCCACTTTTGCCTTTGACGTTTATGAGGGGTTCCATAGTAGACAGGAAACGATGGCGGCAGCGCTTGATCTCGAGGATGCGTACAATAGAGATCGATATGATTTTTTGATAACCGCTCTGATGGAGAAGGGGGTCAATCCCTGGTTGGTGAACTGGATAGCGGCCGTCCTACACTCTCGTCGGGTTGCTCTCCGTCTGGGTGCAAGGACCCCAGAGCCACATATTTTAACCCTGGGACTGTCACAGGGATCCGCAATCTCACCAGTGCTCTTTAACGTGTACACAAGCAAGATTGCAAACTTAAGAAGCACCAGGGGTTGGTAGGATATTAACATTTGCAGATGATATTTTTGCATATAGGCAGGAGAGAGATAGGGAGCAAACAGCCCAGGGGCTACAGGCGACAGTAAACAAAGTGATTGACTGGTGCACTTAAATGAGTGCTGTCATCCATCCGGAAAAGGCGGCTGTTTTGTGGTGCTCTCTGGACAACAGGATTGTGAGAGCAGATGTCTCAAGCCTCGCGATAGATGGTGCAAGCGTCAACAGAGAGAACAAACTGAAGTATCTGGGGATCACATTTGACAGGAGCCTATCCTTCAAGGACCATGTGCAGACGGTTGTGACAAGATCTCAAAAGGGACTCAGTGCACTTAAAACTATGGCTGCATGGCAGCCACAGAGCAGAGAATGCTTTTCACATTATACCAGCACTTGATCCTCTCAGTGATTGATTATGGACTAGGACTGCTCACTGTCTCTAAGAGCCAGTTGGTGAAATTAGAGCGCATACATAACGATGCTTATTGCTATGCGGGTCATTCTGGTATGCACCAGAGACACCCCTGTGGTGTGTATGCAGTACATCCTTGGTTTGCCGACTGTTGCTAGTAGGTTCAAGGTAATGCAGGCGAAGGCATACCTCAGAGTAGCTGCAGACACAGATCACCCGTTGCATGAGGCGCTGGACGCAGTTAAGGGCCAGCGACTGATAAAAGGGAAATCATGGAGGGCTCATGCGGAGGATACGATCAGACAGGTGTGCATCTTGGAGAACATTAGGTGAAGGGAGGAGTGGGTCAGAGTGCCAGTTGAGAAGTCAGAGTTGTAATCAAATTGAGCCGGGAGTGCAGGGAATGGGCATCAGGGGCCACGGAAGTGGAAATCAAGCAACTAATTCAGCATAATGTTCGCCCGGGTGATGTGATTATATACACAGATGGTTCAATTGTGAGAGGTAGGAGAAATTCCTGGGGTTTCTTAGCAAAAGCTAATGGTCGACTTTTGGTGCAGGAGAGCCTGGCATGTGATACCACAACATCTAGCTTAAGAATGGAGGTGGAGGCGGTCAGTGCAGCTTTCCTCTGGATGGAGAATACAATACACACACACATCGTGATTGTAACTGACTCAGAAAGCATGCTGAGTAGGGTGTGGACAGGCAAGCTTCGTGCAGAGTGGCTTGCTTCGCTTCGGAAGTCATGGGTAACAAGAATCGTCTGGATCTTTTCTCCTGGGCATGCTGGTGTGCTGGGGAATGAACAGGCGGAAAGATTGGCTAGCTCTGTAAAACTTGGTGAAGTATTTATGCATGATAAGGCAGACGTGGTTGCGGCCTTGGGGAAGCACGTGTACACCTCGGAGGAGCAAATGGATCACCATAGTCTTGTAAGAATGAGGCAGCGAGGCGTGACGAGGGGATCTGGCTGACGCTCAGAGGAAAGGCGAGACGGACATATAATGAGATTGCTACTGGAACTACTAGTGTTGGAACTCTTCGCTGGCTGCTGAGGATGGGGCCGAAGCGCTTATGGGAATGCCCCGAATGCTGTGATGTCGGTTCCTAAATCAATCAATCAATCAAGCATCATACTTTGTGAGTCCGTTACAGTCACGACATGCGTGTGCTGTTTCTCATGCACCATTGTAGAATCAAGGGGAGTATAACATTCCAGTTCCTTAAATTGTATACAACTGTAGGATCAAGGAGAGGGTCACATACCAGTTTCTTAAATTTTACAAAACAGTATGATCAAGGAGAGTGTAACATTGCATTTCCTTACTTTGTACACACCTATATGATCTAGTTTCTAATTCATACACCTACTTCTATAATCGCCAAACAATACGTGTGTATTTATTTATTAATTGTCTTGATGGCCATAAAGGGTTCCCCAATTGATATTTATGTAAGATCGAGGAGAGTAAAACATTCGGTTTGCTTACTTTGTAAAACACTGTTCACTATTACACAACAAAAGTGGTAGCTGCGGTAGTGTAGTCTCTGGATGATTGCCTGATGGCCATGGGCTCGAACCTACATTGTGACTGATTTTCACAACTGACACGAGCCTCCAGGTTGATCCAGCTTAACATGGGTACCAGGACATGTCCGGGGAAGTGAAGGCGGCCGGTGTGACACTGATGTACTGTACGTTTCTGTACAGTACGTTTCTGTACTGTACTTTCCTGTACTGTACTTTGCTGTACTGTACTTTTCTGTATTGTACTTTTCTTCACAGTACTGTACTTTGTACTTTACTGTACTGTACTTTACATTACTTCTCTGTACTGTACTTTAATGTACTTATTTTACTGTACTGTAGTGTACTGTACTTTACTGTACTGTACTTTACTTCACATTACTGTACTGTAATTTTCTTTACTTTACTATACTTTAGCCCTCGCTCGCCTTGAACTCAAGCACAGTCCATACACACTACTTCTAGTAGTGCTGGGCTGAATTGTGTGTGTGGATTATCTGTCCCTATTAACAGGCGAACTCACTCCAACTTCAGAGGTACATGTAATTTACGTTCACAAGTCAAGGACGATAGGTCAACAGTTTAGTTCATCTCTCCGGTGTAGGGGTTGAACCCCTTACCTCGGTATCTGCACACCGGATGTTTAAGAACACATGCTCTTATCTATTTGGCCATGCTGACCTCTTTACTTTACTTTACTGTAGTGTACTTATATAACAATTGTAGACTTGTTCAATTCTTCGCCAGCTTGTAATGAATTATTACGTATCCTCTGACAATGTGAGATATGTTCATGTGAGCAGTTGCAGACACAGTTTCAACATGAGTAGTTGCAGATACAATTTTATCGTGAGTAGTTGCAGATAATTGCATTTACCAATTCGCATGCAGGTACCAGTCTACGTACATCGGCAGAACAGATTGGCAGTTAGACAACAGGGTGGTTGAACACATACCCAATTGGATTGACAAGAGGTGATGGGAGCCTGGCCAGGCTGACACACCACAATCCTCCTGCGTCATCGATTGTGCGGCACGTTTTGAAAACCGGTCATGTGACTGATAGAGACAGTGCCATTCCCGTGTTGTTTAATACACAAATTAGTCTCTTCTTAAAGTTTACAGAAGCCATCATGATCAATCTACATAGGCCAGTTTTGTGCAAGCAGAAAGACATGATAGCCAGTGTAGAATTGTTGTAGACAATCGTTGTAGACAATTGTAATTACTCTTCGAACTTGTGTATATTTCAACTTGAAGGATTTATAAAATTATTTAACTTTATGTTGTGTGCTTTTTACAGTATGTATGTGACGGGATGCAGCGAAATATGGCAGGCGATAAATCGTGCAATCTATTGTTTGTGTCTTCGTTATTCAAAATAAGCAGAATCGTTATAAGCACTAATACGCAAAGGACATGCAACATTTTAACATAAGTAGAAATGGTATGTACAAAAATTACACAAAGGACATAAACATCTAACATAAGTAGAAATGTTATCAGCACTAACACACAACGGCAGCTGTGGTAGTGCAGTAGCTAGCATGTTTGTCTGTCGCCCCGGTAGTCAATGTCTGAGGCCCCCCCCCCCCCCCCCCCCCCCCCCCCATTGAGGCAGATTTTTGTGTGCATTCACCCGGGCTTCCAGGTCACGCCAACCTGACATGTTAACCATGAAATGTTGTGGGAAGTAAATATGGCTGGCGTGACATCGACCTCATCTCCCCTCAAGAGCTGATTGGTCTATACAAATATGGAACTAGCACCATATGTCTTAGGTGTCTCGTGGCCTTAGCAGGGTTCAATGACTTGCTAAATAACAAACACTGATACAATTGGCTTGATTACGTCCTAATCAGAATGATCAGATAACTATTTTGGTTTAAGACTCATCACGTAATAGTCTGTTGGATACATTGCATTACTAACATAAGTAGAATTTGTATCAGCGTCACTTTTCTGAACAAAACTTGGGATGAATGTATGCAAAAATACATCCAGCATGTGGAACACTGACACACTAGCGGTCAATGACTTATCAAAGCTAGCATTCGACATGGAGAGACTGGTTAAGTCTATGAAGATGTCATTACTGGCAGGATAAATTAATCATTCAACCACATCTGCACTGACCAGAGATTACGTAAAGTATTCTCTGCTTCAAATAAAAACTACATACATACACAGCTCACAACTAACACACCCGAACATTTCTTCTCGTGAAAGTTTATTGTAAAATGTTTAAATACGAGATCTGAGCAAACAACTAAAAATACAACATAAAAGTCCAGAATTAATTTGCAGTAGATTTTCCAAAAAAAAACAAAACATCTTATGTATGCATGCATGAAAACAATAATGTTATGTTAATAATAATAATTATATATGCACTGTTTAACTCCCATGCTTATGCATGTCTTGTTTATGTTTTATTTAATTCATATTAGTTGATGCTTCATTTATGAATTTATTCACAGTAACACAGAACCCTCTTTATTTCTTCATATGCGTGGAAGCATGTTTTTGTTCTTGCTATTTAGTAGTCATGTTAGATTTGATTAGTCACACCATGTTGACTTGTGTCTTGAGTCAGGCTGTTTGCTGAGGGCTGTCTCTGAGTCAGGCTGTTTGGTGTTTCTGAGTCAGAAACAATAAGATGCTGAAACAAATGGCTTAAACCAGCAGATATTGTAATTATGTGGATGCTAAATAAGATGGATGTTAAAACGGATCAATGATGTCACTATGTAATTTGAGATAACTGACAGCTTGTAAACTGCAAATCTGCAGCTTACCAGATTTGTGCTTGACCACTGTTGTACTCATGAAATAAAAGTATCATTTTAAACATTTTCTCCTGTGTTGTAGTGTGTCTTTGTTGTGAATCAAATAGCTCTCATCATTCTTTGTTGGGAATCAAACAGCTCTTGTCTTTCTTTGGTGTGAATCAAATAACTGTAATCTTCAGTTGCTGTGTTTCCACTTCCTTCTACTGTCATCTCTCAGTTGTTGTGTTTTATTATCATGAAAGAAAAATATAATTTTAAAATGTCAGTGTTTGTTTTCCTCATGTTGTATCTAAGACATGGAGCATCCCCAGGGGGTGCTGGTGTGATGGGAAACGAGGAGGCAGAGAGATTGGCTGGATCTGAACCGTTGGGTGGGGTATTGGTGCATGATAAGGCAGATGTGGTTAGGGCCCTTTGGGATTGTGTGTATAGTGTGGAAGAAGAGATACACCATCATTGCCTGGAGATGATGATGTGGCAGGAAGTAACCAAAGGATGTGGCCGATACTCAGTACTCTGAGGAAAGACCAGATGGATAAATAATTAGATTGCAAGTGGTACTATTAGTATTGGATTTCTTCACTGACTGTTGAACAAGTGTACATTGATGCGAGACCAACTAGACAACCCTGACAAAGGTATGTTCATTAGCCATGTCTATCATCCACCAGAACACACAACTATGGAATATAGATATAATTTGTATCTAACCATTAAAATAGCACCATAAGTCTCATAATTTTATATTAAACCAGCATAGGTCGAATAACAAACACATCGGACCGTAATGCTGTGACAAGTATATTCACTAGGGGTCACTGTGAAATCTTTCTGTTGTCACAAACCTGAAACTTGCAGTCATAAAGTTAACAAAGAAATAGCATTTTGTATACTGAATTCGATGAACAATAAATGAATATTCAAATACAACGAGGCCAAAGAAATTAGGTTTCTAAAACAAGGGTCGTTCTGCCTCTACCTCATGAAGATCTGGCTGTATTTTATAAAATAAACATCGGGGTAAGTACTCCCCAATCATGATTCTGGGGTAGTGGATCTGACGGCAAGACATCTGACAGTGATGAGAAATGTGAGAGGATTTGTGTGCATGTTCTTCTTCTTTTTCAGCGTTCCGAGCCATTGAGGTTCTTTGCTGCAGATACAATCCGTCTCCATTCGTCTCTCTGGTGGACCTTCTCTTGCCAGTCGTTGATTTCAAGTGCTTGTAGGTCTGTATGTGTATTATCTGTCCACCGCCTTCTTGGTCTATCTCGGGGTCTACGGTCATTTATTTCCTGAGTGTAAGCGAGTTTTGTTTCCCTATTATCTTCTACAGTTATGTAATTCTGTATTTATTGCAATCCCAAAGAAATCAGGAGCCTTGGAATGTGATCAACATCGAACAATTAGTATAATGAGTCACATCACGAAGATTTTGCTAAGAATTATCATGCAAAGAATGAGGAGGAAAATACAACCTGAAATCGGAGAAGAACAATGTGGGTTTGTAGAAGGCAAGGGTACAGTAAATGCTGTGTATATACTGAGAACCGTAATCGAACGTTCTATAGAAGTAAACAAAGATCTACACCTTTGCTTTATTGACTACACAAAGGCTTTTGATAAAGTGAGACATGTCAACATGATAAGGATGCTTGAAGATCTACAAATTGATGGGAAAGACCTTAGACTTGTAAAAAACATATATTGGAAACAACAAGCTGCCATAAGAGTTGATAATGAAGTAAGCCAATATCAGCCTATTAAGAGAGGTGTGAGACAGGGATGTGTAATGTCTCCAGATCTGTTTTCCCTGTACAGTGAAAATATTTTCAGAAATATTGAAGATATGGGAGGAATCAACATTGGGGGACGATGCATCAATAACATTAGATATGCAGATGATACAGTATTAATTGCAGACAATGAACAGGACCTGCAAAATTTAGTAGATGCGGTTGTTACACACAGTGAACAAAAAGGGTTAGAATTAAATTGTAAAAAGACACAGATTATGGTCGTCACTAGGAAGAACGAAATACCACAATGTAATATACAAGTAAATGGGAATATTCTTCAACAAGTGAATAGGTACAATTATCTCGGAACAGTGATAACATCTGATGGGAGATGCCTGGAAGAGATTAGAACAAGAATCGCCATGGCAAAAGTAGCCTTTAGCAAGATGAAAAACATACTGACCAATAAAAAGATGTCAATTGAAACGAGAAAAAGAGTGTTGAGGTGCTACATAGAACCTGTACTTTTATATGGATGTGAAGCTTGGACAATGAGGAGTCAGGCTGAAAAACATCTGATGGCTGTAGAAATGTGGTTTCTGAGGAAAATGTAAAGAATACCATGGACAGCCAGAAAGACCAATGAACAAGTCCTTCAAGAAACAAATGAAGATCGTAAAGTGATCAGGGATATTAGACGTAGACAGTCACAGTTTTTTGGACATGTTATGAGAAGAAATGATTTGGAGAACTTGGTGACAACTGGTAAGATCGAGGGAAACAGACCAAGGAGAAGACCTAGAAACAAGTATCTGGATGGCTTGGCCTTGTGGCATGATCGAGACAGAAACACGGAACTGATCCACGACTCTTTTGATCGAGTGAGATGGCAGAACATGACCGCCCACGCTTACCGGCATGGCACATGATGGATGGATGGATTATCTTCCATTCTTTCTATATGCCCCAGCCATTGTAGTCTATTAGCCTTCATGATACCAGTGATTAGCGGGGACTTAAACATATCATTTGTGTGCATGTTGTACCAGTTAAATCACCTCATCAGTTGGTGACAGAAATGTGAGAGGATTTGTGTGCATGTTGTACCAGTTAAATCACCTCATCAGTTGGTGACAGAAATGTGAGAGGATTTGTGTGCATGTTGTACCTGTTAAATCACCTCATCAGTTGGTGACAGAAATGTGAGAGGATTTGTGTGCATGTTATACCAGTTAAATCACCTCGACAGTTGGTGACAGAATTGTGATGTGAGAGGATTTGTGTGCATGATGTACCAGTTAAATCACCTCATCAGTTGGTGACAGAAATGTGAAAGGATGTGTGTGCATATTGTACCTATTAAAGACACCTCATCAGTTGGAGATCGAAAAGAGCAGGCTTTGTAGGCCAAATTTTTAGACTAGAAAAAACTACAAGAAAAAACCACCCCCAAAGAACTGGTGCTGTTCGTTAGGAGCAGTGAGCACGATTCACAATTCCCTGACACACCGAGTCAATTGTTCGAATCAGCCACATACGATTTGGAGGCAGGCTCTTTGTGTTTATTTCGATTGTATGGGCGTCAGTTGTTCATAATTCAATGACTAACTATTCAACACAAACATTTAACTTAGTAAATGACAATAAGCAAATAAAGTCATGAGATAATTGCGACAATCTGTCAAAGAGCGTTTAATATTCCTGTGCAATAATAATATTAAAAAAATTAGAACATTTTTACATTACATACATTCTTGTACAATAATAATTTAACAAATGAGAACATATTTACATCACATATATTTCTATACAAAATTGGTTTTAAAAAGAAAATGAGAGCAGAAGTACATTACTTACATTTGTGTACAATAATGATTCCCCCCCCCCCCCCCCCCCCCCCAAATTAGAACAAATATCCAATATGCACATTCCCCTGTAGGGTCCTCCATAGGGAAGTGGTTATGTCGCTTGTGTCATGTCCCTAACAGGAACCACTGACTAGGGTTGTGCTATGAAATGACTTTTAATTTAGAGGCTTGTCATGGACGTAAGTTTTGATTTGTAGAAGAAGAAGATCCTGGACCTTCAGTATTTACATAATGAATACTGGTAATAAACAGAGATCACTGGATCTTACTTTTATTGTTGAAAAAGATATAACACACCCTTGGTAAGTTTTAAAGGTTTAGTTTCTGCATACTGCATGTTTACGATGTCTTCACATTATGAAATGTACATTCACTAAATACACTGTTATGTGATAACTAACAAATTAAAAACTAACTACTGAATAACTAACTATAGATATTATTTCATTAAACACAACAGAAAGATTGCAATCATATGGACGGATTCACAAATGTGGATCTGATTATATAGAACAGAAAGATTACATTCATAGCAACATATTCAGAAATGTGGAGCTTATGAAGATCAGATCATGTGCCATCTTCACGATGAAGATCAACTACATTTGATGCCCAGTACTCTCTATCCCGGGAGTCAGGGTAGCGGAGTGGCTTGCATGCTTACAGCCAACCGGTGATCATGTGTTTGAATTTCCCGTGGGGTCGGGAATGTTCCAAAGTGTTCTGGGCTCCGAAGTCGACCCAGCCTAAGATGGGTGTCCAGAAATGTTCTAGGAACTAAAAGTAGTGGCTTGATACCCATTGAGCGCTGAATGGTCAATACAAATATGGTCTAGCACCATATACCCAGTATGCCACATGGTGTGGACAAGGGTCCTTTACTTTTTACTTTTGCTCTGACTGTCCAAATACAACATGTCTATACAATACATTATGCGTCTTGAAAAATCTTATCCGATACACTAATATCTGTCTGTAAAATAACTTGTGAGTTTGAACAATCCTATCCAATCCACCAATATCCCTTTAATCCTAACTATCCATAATGTTCATTTTTAAGCTACAGAATAGTAGTTCTAGAGGAGTTAAAATAATAAATGTCCTGTGACAAAGGGAGGTAAGTTAACAGTGAGGACAGATTGGGTTTTATAACAACTGGATGGGACACAAGTAAGTAGATATTATCTTTGTGGTAACCAACAAAAACATGGCATGTTGTTTCACACAGAAAGAGATGTTCACAATGTTGGTGTCTATTTCTGCAAGAGAGGAAGATAACAATGCGTAGAATGAGATGTCTGAGAGGAGCTATCAATGTAACCAGAAAAGGACTATGAAATGATGATAGAGAAATAATAGGAGCAACTCCATATGCTGATTACATAGAAAGAACACATAAAGAACAAGGTCATTCTATCATCTAGTGAGAATGGAGCCTGTAAAGCTACCACTATCCACTATGTGCCTACAACTGTAGAAGAATTGATTACAGAGTCCCAGGAAGATCAAGGAGTAGATGGATCAGCAACACCAACAACATCTTACAATGCTACAGGCTCACATTAGCCAGTGCCCAACAACGACTCGCGTCAAGGTCTGAACCACGACAGGTAGCAAAACAGTTCTTCTACTGGTTCAACAGTGACTAGACAAGACAAATGTCTATTTTCAGCTTATATAGTGGAACCTCTGTTTTCGTCGATAATCCGTCCGAAAACAATTGGCGAAATCCGAAACCGATGAAAACCGAGACAATTATTTCCACATGAATCAATATAAATCCAATTAATTAGTTCTAGACACTCCGAAATACATACCATAAACATATTTTATAGAGAATAAATATAGTGTTTAATACTAAAAATGAATAAGAAATTAATATAAAATGAATATAAAAGACTAATGTAAAGAATAAATGAACATTTAACATGGCATTTACCTTTCTGAATCTCTTCTTGGCGTATGGAAGACGGCAAGGAGGGGAGAGAGGTGCAGCTATTATAGTTTGGAAGGGGAATCCCCCTCTAAAAAGGACCTTGGGTATCAAGGCACTATCTGGGGTCAATTCCCTTCTAGGTCTTCTTGTCTTTTGTATGCCAGTGCGCCTCTTGAATGTTTCAAACCATCCTCTGTTGGCAATAAAATCACTACATACGCCAGCACACATCCCAGGCATTTTCTTAATGAGATAAGCATACAACGCCCTGGCCTTTTCACATATGATTGCCTCCGAAACAAACTCGCCATCTAACTATTTTTTATTTATCAAAATTAATAATAACTGTTCGACATCTTAAATTGTTTGCGATCTCTATTTCGTTAGTACATTCACGCCTTTCGCTACATTAACCTCCTCTATTGCTTCCTTTTTCGCCCCAATGGAATTTATCTTGGATGGCAACTTCCCGTACATGCGACCGATTTAAGCAATCTTAATGCCGCTCTCATATTTTTCAGTTATTTCCTTCTTCAACTCGATAGTGTTCCTGGCCTTCTTCTTCGAATTGCTGCTGGCTCTGGAAACTTTGTTTGGTCCCATGATGAAGCTAAAAGGAAAGGGTTAACTTATTAGCAAGTAATGCTTACACAACGAGAAACAACGCCAAACTGAGTAGAAGAACGCGTGGGTCCCTTTGTTTTTGCAAAATTAGCGGCGAGGTTCCGTGAGCACACCGACGAAATCCAAGGCAATCGACGAAAACAGAGGCACATTTTCCGCGAGAAAAAAAAATGACGAAAATCGAAATCGACGAAAACCGAAAGCCTGAAAACAAAGGTTCCACTGTATTATGCCAGTTAGCAGAAAACAAATACTGTAAGTATATAAACCCCGCCGTCAATACAAGACAATGAACTGTTTGGCTTGTGAAGTAGTTGCAGTCTGCATACAAACAGATTCTTCTTCTTTTGTGCTTTATCCTCCACTGGGGAACAAGCCATCAACCAAACCACGCCCAGTTGTCCTATCTTTTCCTATCTCCTGCAACTCCCTTCATGTCCTCTCAATATTATTCATCTCTGTCTGTAATTCTCTTCTCTGTGTGTCTTTAGGTATCCGTCTATTTAATTTACCTTGTGGTTTCCAGTCAAGAGAGTGTTTAGCTATACTTCTCAGCTTTTCTTACCGTGTGTCCTAACAACCACCAGCGTCTCTTCCTCATCTCTTGGTACACTGGAGTTTGTTGAGTTCTCTCCATGAGCTCTACGTTGGTGATTCTGTGGCAACATTTTATTACTGCGCAGGCTTCCAATTTGTGAATGTTTGTAGTTTATTTGTAATTCTTTTAGTTGCTCTCTACATTTCTGACCCATTCAGTAGTACTGCTTTAATACTGAGTTAAAAATTCTAAATGTTGATGCTAAGTATAACTGTCTTTCACTTCCACAGATTGCCTAGTGCTATGAAAAGCTCCTCTTGTCCTTTGTATTCTTGTGTTAATATCTCTATCTGTCCCCCCATTATTGTCCACATCGATTCCCAAACAGGATTTTAATTCTGCCTCTGGAAGTGGGATTTCACAACGGGGGATTGGGTTGTTATTGATAACTCTGCTGTTTTTTTTATGTGAGACTTCTGCTTTTCAATTTGTCACGACAGAAACGAAACAATCTGATTGATTAAACATTAAAAAAATTAATCAGAATAATTGCCTAATATGAAAATTATATTTTCCAAAATCATAGTCAAGGTGATTGAAATTACATTTTTATAATCTCATCATAGCATGTATGTTGATTACATTAGCCGTGTCTAAGAACATGGTGTTTAAACATCTAAACATGTTAACCTCTCCATAACCTGTGTGGATTCTGTAGAAGCATTATCTGTGACAAGATTTGCCATTATTACTTTTGGTTTGATTCCTAAACTTGTACAACAAATAGCAAGCCACTAGAAACAAAATAATAGTTAAAATGCTAATAATTATTATTCCCACAGTTGTTTTGTTACAAAGACACTCATTATTAAGGAAAAACTCATGTGAATAGTTACTACAAAAGAAAGGCACATTTCTAGCGAATACGTATATTTAGTTCTACATTGCTTGTGATTATATACAACATTTCCACCGTTTCAAAGTCAAATATGCAACAATTACCAAAACTGCAAAATAATAGAAACAAGACACGCAATTCTAATTAATACTCAATGCGAATCTGTGTTCTTGAAAATATCATTTCCTGTACGACAACTTGGCAGGGAGTTGTCCGCCACTGAACTCTGAACAGTCCTGGCAAGATGTCCTGTTGTGATTGAGGACATCATTGTAGGTTCCCTCTTTACAGCGCTGACATGTCAAGGAGTCATTGGTGCTGTTGATGAACTCATTTTGTCCACAACCTTCTATGTGTTCTGAAGTCTTTGGCTTACCTGTTGCGATATAGAATAAATTTGTTACTTTTACATCTCCGTCCAACTTTAATGCAACTCACTCTCTGTCCAATTTTAACTTTTTCTCTATGTAGTGTTCGTAGTAGTAGTAGAATGGTTCCAAAGTCACAACAACTTGTCTCCCCATAATTGCACCATTCCTGTGCTAGTGACAAACCTCACAAAATACTCATCATTGCCCCATGGGAACTCATGAAAGAAACAGTAGATTGACAAGCCATATTGCCAGAGCACCGACGATAGGCCGTCCTTCACTTGCATGTGCACTTCATTGTTGAGACAGCTGTCTGACAAAAACAAGCAGCTCGCACATGTATCATCACATAAGGCATCCGCCTGGAATAATGAAAAACAAGCCGTCGACTATTTTCTGACTCCGCATTGCTCTCTCTGTACTTTAAATCAACTCGTTTTCTCTCTCTCTCTCTCTCTCTCTCTCTCTCTCTCTCTCTCTCTCTCTCTCTCTCTCTCTCTCTCTCTCTCTCTCTCTCTCTCTCTCTCTCTCTCTCTCTCTCTCTCATGTGTAACATTTTGGATCGCTAACGTGCAACTTACAAAATTTAATTTAAAATTTAAAAATTAAATTACAATTTCGAACAGTGGAGAAAGCAGATTCCTACCTGCCTATATTATGATAGTTAAGACAGACAACGGTTGAGAAATAACAGATTACGCCTGTGGATATTTCCAAGAGTATTTACTGTAGTCAGTTGACCTATACTTGTAATAACAAGCCACGGGGACCGTGGAATTCACGATGCTCTAAACAACAGGAGGTTGTAATTATCTTAATTGGAAACGTATCATCACCTCTCCTAGAATTTAGGTGACACCTTTTTGTTTCCACGTGAGGCGGCAATAAGGGATAATCGTACTATTTTATATAGGTTAGAGACGTGTCTGTCTTCGGGCATTCAGTAATGAGTGTTGATTAGAATAGTGTGGTGAATTCATAGTTCTCTGGATTTACTAGATCCCTGGATGCAATAGGTAAGAGATGCTTGTAGTTCGAACTAATGCGAAGGGATTTGAACCCATTCTCTGTGTGGAATAAAGCATTCTTCTGTTTCTTTAAGTATATCAATGAGTTCTGTCACCTGAAGTGACCTATTCTGGAGGGATATAATAATTAGTTCCCTTGGGTAATACAATATCACTGGATTGTCTTCCTTTGCTTATCCTAATCAAATGATTGTTGAAAAGGTTTGCCTGGATGGTCTTTCTTTGCTATTATCTAATAATTTCTTTTGTATGTGTCAAAAGGCGCATGCCTCTTATATTATATGATATATATATATATATATATATAGATATATATATATATATATATATATATAGTAATATATATATATATATATATATTATATATATACTTGTATGGGAAAAAATATATTAATGTGCGTGTGATGACCATTAATAACTTTATGAGGCACTATAACACAAAGAAGAAGAAATAGTTCCCAAGCATTTGCGATGATGTCACCTGTACTTGGAGCTATGTCAGGACTAGACTACAGGGTGATTGAATGTACTACTGCATATGATGCTAGGTGCACGAAACGGATGAGACATGTCTTGCAGACATGATAGAGGGATGCCTATGTCAGGTGGCTATATGTATGGGACATTGGTCACGTCAGATCATGGGAGTGACAAACCATAGCGAAGACGGTCTAGCTGACTTAACCCAGTGTAGTAGTTTACGTGCACATTTTCCAATTATTTTGTGAGGATAAGTATATTGGTGGGGTATATATTATGTTGACAGATGTGGGAGGTGATAGTGGGCTTACATATTATGCCCTAATCTGGGAACGTCAATGTACTGAGTATTGAATTCATCCGTAAAGCGTGGGTCTTTGCCTTGGTGTTGCCATGAAGAGCAGAGAATCATTCATCGATAACTGACACTCAGGACTGCCAGTGTCACTCAAGAAACCAGATAAGTGGCGTGACAAACCCATGTAACCTCAATACTCCTTTGCAACCAGAGGCCAACAACCGTAGAGTCAACTAATACCTACAGTTATCTTTCCACAAAGAAACATAAATACTAGTTAGAATACCGGAATCATCGTACCCAGAGTAACCAGTTGTTACCAGATCTACCCAGGAAAGGAATAGCCCAATCATTACATAACATAACCAGAGGCAATGTCAATTATCAATGATTAATTTTGCTAAATCTGTGTCTGGTGTTCCAGCGTATTTATTTAAAGATAGAATATTCAAGATAGTCAAAGGTGTATGACATTCAAGAACAATTGTATCAGTTTATAATAATAATTGTGTAATATTGCTATGCCCATGGAGCATACCCCGAGACCCAATTTTTCCATTACAATATTGTAATCTTCTCCTACTGTGTTATTAAATTAATCAGAGTCACATGTGTATTACTATGTTCAGCTATAAACAATATAAAATAACAAAAAGTAATGCAGCTTTACATAACAGAATTACGACACATGTGTCGTAATTCTGTTATGTAAAGCTGCAATACTTTGTGTTATTTTATATTGTTTACGTTTTCACAGCTTTCCCGCAGTTCCACCAAATTTTATTCGTATGTTTACTGTGTTCAACTATATTGTGATAGTGTTTCTTCATTAGACATCAAAATCTAAAGAGCAGGTTGCAGGGATAATTCTAGCTTCCCTGTGCTCTATCTATAGGCCTTCTACTGGAAAATCTCACTTAATGCCATTGTGGAATCTTACAATATCTGTCTGTTCCAATACTAGGGAGTCTTACGAGCCATTTCTGATTTTCATTTAGTAGTCTGCAATTGAGAATTGGGGATATCTATCTCCCATTTCTATTTTCTTTTTCATACCACACAATTTCATATTAATTCATTCTTTTTCAGTTTAACGTTAACTTAACACTTTCCTTCTTTCGCTGTCCAAATTTAGTTAACACTCTTTTTCTCTCTTCTTCTCGCCGCTCCAAATTTAATTCTTTCTCTATTTGTCTAACTTTAACTTAACTCTTTCTCTCTCTTTATCCAACTTTAACTTAACTCATTCTCTCTCAGTTTAAATTTAACTTAACTCATTCTCTCTCACTTCAAATTTAACTTACCTCTTTTCTTCTCTCTCTGTCTCCTTCTCTTTGTATCCCTCCTTATCTCTCTTTCCATATTTAACTTAACTCTTTTCTTCACTATTAGTCTCCTTCTCTTCTCACCCTCCTTATTTCTCTTTCCAAATTTAATTTAACTTTCTCTCCTTGTCTAACTTTAACTTAACTCTTTCGCTCTCTTTCCTACTTTAAGGTAACTCTTTCTCACTCTCTCTCTCCAACTTTAAAGTAAATCTTTCAGTCCCAGAAGATTACAGAGCAGACAACCAAAAAGGAATAAACCACTATGAACAATCTGTCTACTGCACAACTTCAAAGAGGCTAAACACACATTGTCAGTGATCACTGAGGCAGCCAGAATTAACGAAGAATACTCTGCCAAATGAAAATAAAATGTAAGATAACACATTACGCTAGTGCTAAAATTCACATGTGGAAAAGCATGATCACTGATGCCAATCAGCAAGACACTTGATAATGGTGATGACAGTGAAAATTTTCAGTTGCCAGTTATGATTTCATTTAACTTTACATGCCTAGTTAAACAATAACAGTGATAATGTTTTAATTGAATTCTTCTGTAAAAAAAAATTAAATGATTGCTACATAGGATAAATAGTGTCTCATTGTTCAAACAATTTAAGACTTTACCGTAACTCATTCAGTATATTTTTTTTTTATACTGTAACTCATTCAATATATTTTGGACATTGACCAATTTAATATATTTTGTACTGTAAGTCATAGAGTATATTTTTGTTCTGTAACTCGTTCAGTATATTTTTGTTCTGTAACTCATTCAATATATTTGTGTCCTGTAACTCATTCAATATATGTGTGTACTGTAACTCATTCAATATACTTGTGTACTGTAACTCATTCAATATATGTGTGTACAGTAACTCATTCAGTATATCTTTGTTCTGTAACTAATTCAGTATAATTGTGTACTGTAACCCATTCAGTATATTTATGTAATGTAACTCATTCAGTTCATTTTTTTGTTCTGTAACTCATTCAGTATGTTTTGTACTGTAATTCATTCAGTATATTTTGTAATGTAACTCATTCAGTAAATCTTTGTCCTGTAACTTATTCAGTATAATTTTGTTCTGTGTCTCATTCAGTAAATTTTGTACTTTACCTCAATCAATACATTTTGTACTGTAACGCATTCAATATATTTTATATTGTAATCCATTCAGTATATTTTGTCATGTAACTTATTCAGTATATTGTGTACTGTAACTAATTCAGTATATTTTGTACTTTAACTCATTCAATATATTTTGTACTGTAACTCATTCAGTATTTTTTTTATTAAACAAGCTTACATTCAGGAAATAAATGACCGTAGACACCGAGGTAGACCAAGAAAACGGTGGAGAGATAATATATATACAGACCTACCAGCACTTGGAATCAGCGACTGGCAAGAGAAGGTCAACCAGAGAGACGAATGGAGACGGATTGTATCTGCAGCAAAGAACCTCAATGGCTCGGAATGCTGAAGAAGAAGAAGAAGAAGAAGAAGAAGAAGAAGAAGAAGTCCCTGTGCAGTTACTGCCATTGGAGTGTGACGTGTGAGGTCTTCATACATTATTGGCCACGAGCGACATATGAATGATGCGCTACCTGACAAGCCAATGGTCTGGGTTCAATCCGTAGGTTTCCTTTACTTGCAGTCATGAATTTGAATACCAAAATAATAGATTGTATGAATTATTGCCAGGCATATTAGCTGCATCTCGTCAAGTGCATACTGCAGAATTCACACAATTAAAACAATGAGATTAATCTAAGTTAAGCCAGTGCTTTGGCCTCCAATTTTGTCACGGCCCAATAAGTTAGTTAGCTGTATTCCTTTACAGTATATGTTGGCTATTTGTGATTTCATAGGCTGTCTTTACATTCAGTAGTTTGCCCTTGCTTTCTGAACGACCGATGCCTCATACCATTACCATCAAAATCAATTCAAAGTGATCTGCTTTCACATCACCCAGCCTGACTTTGTACCCTCAACTCAGTCTGGGGAAATTGTGAAACATGTTCACTGCCCCTCAGCCACAGTGCCGACATGAAGGCCCATTAAGTTATTAAAACAAGCACTGCCTCATCATTCAGCTAGGACAAACATATATTTTTCATTAAGTGAACAATGCTTTCCGTGCAGTAAAGAATCAATATTGTACTTGTAAATAATTACTACTGTACTTTTTGTACAGATTCAGTACTGTACTTATAATAAATAATTAACGCTGTACTTGTTGTAAAGATTCAATACTGTACTTCGAGTAAATAATTAATGCTGTACTTGTTGTAAAGATTCAATACTGTACTTTTAGTAAATAATTAATGATGCACTTGTAAAGATTCAATACTGTACTTGTAGTAAATAATTAATGATGTACTTGTTGTAAAGATTCAATACTGTACTTTGAGTAAATAATTAATACTGCATTTGTTGTAAAGAATCAATACTGTACTTATAGTAAATAAATAAAGCAGTATTTAAATATTGAGCACAACCCACTACTGGCAACGCTGATCGTATTCTGGTATGAACCTAAGGCCTATCCACGTCAAGGAGGCCTGGTGTTCCTTGCCAGTGAGAAGTCCTGATCGTTTCGGGTCCACATCGATTGACGGACGTTAGTCGCGGCGATTGGGCAATCTTGAGCATAACCTACGATGGGTGACATTGTAATATTCTATTATGATAATTTGGCTGTGTGTCCAACGTGTGCCGCGTGGTTACACACCCGCTTCACACGCCAGTGATCGGGGGCTTGTTTCCGGATCCGGTCAGGATATGCACTACTGACGAGCTCAAACGAGGGCGAAACTCGAGTATAGTGGTTCTATATTGACGTGGATAGGCCTTAGGTTCATACCAGAATACGATCAGCGTTGCCAGTAGTGGGTTGTGCTCAATATTTAAATTTCAAATCCCGAAATAACCAAATAAAGCAGTATTTGTTGTAAAGAATCATGCAAGCCGATGGAAACTAAAAAGAACATATAACAGTATTGAAACCCTCATATGTACTCACCTGTCAGTGCTTCCTGATTAGAGGAAGAATTGGTGTCAGAGAGGGGCACACAGATTGGACCTGTGTTAATGTCAATGACCGTCATCTCAGATATTTCACAACAAACTGTGTCGTGGTCACGTGTACATTTTCTGCCAACAAACTGACAGGTATGACATGGAGAACAATCATCATCAGATAGTGGAGATTCTTGAGGAGAGTGTCTGAAATACCCTGGCTTACAATCAACGATTGCTGGATGAGTGCTGTTACAGGCCTGGAGAAGCAATCTGCTAGAGTTATTGCCCACTTTCTGACACAGTTTACACTCTTTGTTGTTATGAGAATCATCAGACATGTACTTATCTGGGTGACACGGAAAACACTGTTCATTATGTGGACTATAATACTCTCCTTGCGTGCAAACGATTGGCTTCTCTTTGCAGGTATACACATTATCTTTGTTAAGGACAGCCTCATAACTTGGGAGGTCACAACAGACTGTATCATGAATTCCCTCACAAAGACGGGTGGGGTTCTCACATTCCGAGCATTTTACACATTGATCTGACTGATGCAGGTTTCTTCTGTAAAAGCCACTTCTACAGTTAATTACAGTGTCATGTGTTATATTACATTCTGTGACTAGAAGCTCCACTTCAGGATCAATGAGTCGCGTACAGTTGAAGCACTCCAGGTGTGTGTGCATGTGGTCAGTCATGTAAGTTACCCCATCTTGACAAAGTGGACACACTTCTAGGCCAGGCCTTACTTTCAAGAGATGTGTACCTCTAGGGCATATGTGAGTGAGAACAGCATTGGACCCAACCACACATGCCAGCAAGACTAATACCAACACAATAGCTTTATTCGTCAGGTAACAATTTCTGGCTGACATACAATATTGGGTGCAGGATGCCACCATAGCATTGGAGTAGGACGCCAAAAAATCGCAATGCCGTTCGCGTCAGTTCTGAGGAAAAATGGTAGCTTTACGTTAGCAATCTTAAAATGGGTGGTTTAAAAAATATATGTCTATTTTGAGTGCATTTTCGAGATCTGGACTGTATATAATATTATTTGGTTGTTTTTTGTTTTTACCAATAAACTTGTAAAAATGTGTGTCAAATCAGAGCATTTTGCAAAACATTTGTTATAGTAATTTATTAAACTCAATGTGCTTCTGAATTCATTTTATTTAAATTTTAGGGACAGTCTGTTTTAATATTTTGGTCACAATTTGTCATCACTTGTTTTAAAATCGTTTCAAAGTTATGACCCAAAAATTCAATTTCTGGAAAAACCATCTGAGCTTTTGCAGGATTTATTGTCACCCCAAGTGTCTTAATCCTGTCGATTACGTGTCTCCAGGTTTGTAAATCTTTGGTCATGTTGTTTGTATGTATGTATATGTCATCGATGTAGATGACAACGTTAAAAATGTCCTATAGTAGCAGTATCGTCATTTGTACAAGAAAATTTTATCTATTGTGAATTTACACTTTGCTCAGTATTGTTTAAAAACATTTGCTGTGTCAATGTAAGTTTTACTGAATCTCTTTGCTGAAAGTATCTCAGTATTTATACAATATAATGGAGTTTCACAATTTATACTGTTCACTTTACTAACTGAGTATAAGAATAATACTTTTGAGATCGAAGTTCAATAGTTAGAGGACTGGAAAGGATTCACTCAGTTTCAATAATAGGTTTCAACAATATCCGTAGAACATATAACATTACAGAAGAGAACATGCTTGTCAGCAGGGTGACATCGGCATTTAGAATCACACCAGCACTAAATGAACACATGTGGATGGAGTAGTCACATTGAGGTTTATACCATTTTTTTTTTTTGCATATGTAATAGTTTCAGAATAGGGATTGGAAGTTGAAGATAAACTTAGCTAATAGCATACACAAGTAGTAGTAGCGGTATGGTGTAATTAGCAAAATCTTTATCAAAAGCATTAATCGAGCAACAAGCCGTTTTGCAAGAATGTTTACTTGTTGCGGCACCATGGATTGTAGGTTGCCGACTATTGTGACGTGTAGACTGGGAAAAAGAACAGGAAATGATTGTAGGAAACACCTGGTTTAAGCAATACCCTAGAAGATTATGGCATGGAGGATTTTCCTGT
>JACEFZ010012267.1:0-24889 GCA_014155875.1 Cepaea nemoralis | reverse complement strand
CCCCAAAATCTCTTCTCCCGAACCCGTTAGTGTCGGGGGGCACCCTTATAGTTTCTGCCCGAACAGATCTAGTGTCAGGAGGAAACCCCTAGCTTTCTCCCCTCGAACAGGTCGAGTGTGCAGGAGGCAACCCTCCAGCTTTCTACCCAAAATTTCTTTTTTGCAGGAGGAAAACCCTATACTTTTCTACCTCAAACAGGTCTGTTGCAGGGGCAACCCTCAAATCTAACATTTTCTGTGCTTGGTGTTGCCGGAATGTAATTTTAACTGCGTTTTTCTATGGCGGAGTGGGGATTGGGGGTGTGTGTATTGGTTTGGAATTTTTGCCTTTAAGGGTCAAAAACAGCGCCGCATGACTGCAGTCACTTTTGCTTTTTCCCATTACTCAGGTTGTGTTGATGTTGAGTATATGTTTGGGGTTTGTGGTGGTGGGGGGGTTTTGTTTTTTTTGTGTTTCCACAGGGGTGTGTGTGGTTTGTGTGGGGGGGAGGGCCGAGCTGTTTGAGAAAGCATGTAAAAGAAAAACCCGGGGATCTGGTGTTCATCCCAAGGGTTTTTTAAACGCTGATATTGCTACGTGCAGCACTTGATTTTCTCTGCTATAAAAAACCCCCGCAATGATACAAAACTAAACTACAGCCCTACTACAACTCTACAATGCTACAACAACAATACGACTATAAGAAATAACAACAACTTCTCACTGCAACTCCAACCTTCTACACATGCAAGAAACAAACTGCAAGTGCGACAGCAACATCTACTTCAATTGCTACATCAACAACAACAACTACTACTACAAGTACTACTACTGCAACAACTACAACAAGTACTACTATTACTACTACTACGACTACTGCTGCTACAACAACAAAACAACAACAACACACCAACTACTTACACTACTACTACTACTATATACTATACTACTATACTACTACTACACTATACTATATCTACTACCCCATACTACTACTACCACACACTATACTACTCTACCTACACTACTACTATACTACCACTACCACTACTACTATTTCTACTATACCATACTACTACTACACTACACTACTACTACTACTACTCTTACTACTACTACTTTACTACACACACTACTACACCAATACTCTATACTACTATACTACTACTACTACTACTACTACTACTACTACTACTACTACTACTACTACTACTACTACTACTACTACTACTACTACTACTACTACTACTACTACTACTACTACTATTGTTGTTTTTTTCACAAATTGTGATCTAAATGTGTTAACATAATCTCACGCAAGCATATATGGGTAAGCAAGCCGAATAGCAGACAAACAGACCGACACATAAATAGATCGATGGGAATGTAGGTAGGTAGGTCGGTTGATTGGTAGGTAGATAGCTATATGAGTGGATGTAAATGTTGATAGGTGGTGGATTGGCATTGTTAGTTGGTTAGTAGATAGGTAAGCATGTGGTGTGTACGTGAGTACTTTTGTATACGATGGCTAGGCCAACAGTAATTTAGTTTGGTCAGTTGGTAGGTGATTAGGTGCTCAGTTAGCTAGGTAAAAGCTGGTAGTTAGTTTGGTAAGTAAGTAAGTAGGTTGGTAGGTAGGTAGATAGATAGTAGGTAGGTAGATAGATGGTAGGTAGATAAACAGATGGTAGGTAGGTAGATGGTAGGTAGGTAGGTATATAGGTAGGTAGATATATATGGTAGGTAGATATATATAGGTAGGTGGATATATATAGGTAGGTAAATATATATAGGTAGGTAGATATATAGGTAGGAAGATATATAGGTAGGAAGGTATATAGGTAAGTAGGTATATAGGTAGGTAGGTATGTAGGTAGGAATGTAGTTATATAGGTAGGTAGATAGGTATATAAGTAGATAGGTATATAGTTAGACATAAGTAGGTAGATATATAGGTAGGTAGATTTATAAGTAGGCAGGTATATGGGTAGGTAGGTACGTAGGTAGGTGTAAGGGTATTAGTTATATAGGTAGGTAGAGTGGTGGGTAAATAAATAGGTAGGTAATACAAACGAATTTTATTTTCAGTGGGTTACAAATTGAGCTTGCAGGCCCGTCTTACATAGTAAGTAAATAAATAGGTAGGTGAGTAGGTAAATAAAAAGATAGATAAGAAGGTAGGTATTACTTTGGTTGGCAGATAATTAGGCAGCCATGTAGGTTAGTAAATAGGTAGATATATTATATTAGTGCTTCTCAACCTTTTTTGAACCCGTTGCCTCCCTCACCTATATTTCAGAACGTCCACCCCCCCCCCCCCCCCCCCCCCCCCCCCACCTATCCTTTCGTATTTCCTACCTAAAAAGTTGGTGCCCGTGCCCATCCCCTTTCCACCATATTTTTAGAAACGTTCATTCCCCCCCCCCTTTCGTATTTCCTACCTAACTATTCTGCACCTTTTTTTCCCGTTCTCTGCCCCTTACACTGTATACGTAATAATTGGAAGCACATACCAAAACAAGTCTAGACGTCTACATAAAACGTGATTTGTGGGTCTACTTTATAAAATGAATTTTAGAAGGGTGAGACATACATAACTGTAAAGTATGAAGGGAAAAACAATATCAAGTAATCGGTTCTTGTATTAACGCGATCTTGAAATAATCTTCATACCCGGAAACCCTAAAAATCCCCCTCCCGGGGGGAAGTCCCCACCGGTTGAGAACCACAGTATTATATAGTAACAACAGAGGTCAGCACTGGCTCAACTATGAACAGACAGCTAAACTTGCTAAATGGATTCTTGGCTACAAGGTGCGGTAGTCATCTAGGATTGTCAGCTTTTACCACAATGACAAGGGCTGTACTGCGATGAACTCTATAAATACACTGAATGAATCCACGACTACGGAAAGTCGAAAGGGTCAGATGTACAAAAACACAATCACGAGTGAGAGAATTTATGTTGCAGCCAGAAAGTCTTCATCCGCAAATGAAAATAACTACATCACAAAGCTACAGAAACTGTAACTGAGCTGAAACTCGTGTATCCATTAGAAAAACCAGATCTTTCTCCTTAAAGCATGCACAATCTATGTGTGTGTGCCGTTCGATCAGGTCAGCTGACCGGAAGTGACGTAGTAAAACATGTGTTAGGGAAGAGGAAATAAAGAGGAGACGTATCGACCTCCTTTAAAATAGGTATAGTGGGAAATAGGTATATGTGGGAAACAGGTATATATGTGGGAAACAGGTATATACGTGGGAGATAGATATTTGTGGGAGATAGATATATGTGGGAGATAGATATATGTGGGAGATAGATATATGTGGGAGATAGATATATTGGAGATAGTATATGTGGGAGATAGTATATGGTGGGAGATAGATATATGTCGGAGATAGATATATGTGGGAGATAGATATATGTGGGAGATAGGTATATGTGGGAGATAGATATGTGGGATAGGTATATGTGGGAGATAGGTATATGTGGGAGATAGGTATATGTGGGAGATAGGTTATGTGGAGATAGGATATGGGGAGATAGGTATATGTGGGAGATAGATATATGTGGGAGATAGTTATATGTGGGAGATAGGTATATGTGGGAGATAGGTATATGTGGGAGATAGGTATATGTGGGAGATAGATATATGTGGGAGATAGGTATATGTGGGAAATAGATATATGTGGGAGATAGGTATATGTGGGAGATAGATATATGTGGGAGATAGATATATGTGGGAGATAGGTATACGTGGGAGATAGATATACGTGGGAGATAGATATATGTGGGAGATAGGTATATGTGGGAGATAGGTATATGTGGGAGATAGGTATATGTGGGAAATAGATATATGTGGGAGATAGATATATGTGGGAGATAGATATATGTGGGAGATAGATATATGTGGGAGATAGATATATGTGGGAGATAGATATATGTGGGAGATAGATATATGTGGGAGATAGGTATATGTGGGAGATAGGTATATGTGGGAGATAGGTATATGTGGGAATAGATATATGTGGGAGATAGATATAAAGTGGGAGATAGATATATGTTGGGGGGATAGATATATGTGGGGGATAGATATATGTGGGAGATAGATATATGTGGGAGATAGGTATATGTGGGAGATAGATATATGTGGGAGATAGATATATGTGGGAGATAGATATATGTGGGAGATAGATATATGTGGGAGATAGGTATATGTGGGAAATAGATATATGTGGGAGATAGGTATATGTGGGAGATAGGTATATGTGGGAGATAGATATATGTGGGAGATAGATATATGTGGGAGATAGGTATATGTGGGAGATAGATATATGTGGGAGATAGGTATATGTGGGAGATAGGTATATGTGGGAGATAGGTATATGTGGGAGATAGGTATATGTGGGAGATAGGTATATGTGGGAGATAGATATATGTGGGAGATAGATATATGTGGGAGATAGGTATATGTGGGAGATAGGTATATGTGGGAGATAGGTATATGTGGGAGATAGGTATATGTGGGAGATAGATATATGTGGGAGATAGATATATGTGGGAGATAGAAATATGTGGGAGATAGGTATATGTGGGAGATAGGTATATGTGGGAGATAGGTATATGTGGGAGATAGATATATGTGGGAGATAGATATATGTGGGAGATAGATATATGTGGGAGATAGGTATATGTGGGAGATAGATATTATGGTGGAGATAGATATATGTGGGAGATAGGTATATGTGGTAGATAGGTATATGTGGGAGATAGGTATATGTGGGAGATAGATATATGTGGGAGATAGATATATGTGGGAGATAGGTATATGTGGGAGATAGATATATGTGGGAGATAGATATATGTGGGAGATAGATATATGTGGGAGATAGATATATGTGGGAGATAGATATATGTGGGAGATAGTTATATGTGGGAGATAGATATATGTGGGAGATAGGTATATGTGGGAGATAGGTATATGTGGGAGATAGGTATATGTGGGAGATAGGTATTGGGAGATATATATGTGGGAGATATAATATATGTGGGAGATAGGTATATGTGGGAGATAGGTATATGTGGGAGATAGATATATGTGGGAGATAGGTATATATGGGAGATAGGTATAGTGGGAATAGGTATATGTGGGAGATAGATATATGTGGGAGATAGGTATATGTGGGATATATATATGTGGGAGATAGGTATATGTGGGAGATAGGTATATGTGGGAGATAGATATATATGGGAGATATATATTGGGGAGATAGGTATAGTGGGAGATAGGTATATGTGGGAGATAGGATATCTGTGGGAGATAGATATATGTGGGAGATAGATATATGTGGGAGATAGGTATATGTGGGAGATAGTATATGTGGGAGATAGGTATATGTGGGATATAGGTATATGTGGGAGATAGGTTATATTGTGGGAGATAGATATATGTGGGAGATAGGTATAGGTGGGAGATAGGTATATGTGGGAGATAGGTATATGTGGGAGATAGGTATATGTGGGAGATATGTATGTGGGAGATAGGATAATGTGGGAGATAGGTATGTGGGAGATATAGGTATGTGGGAGATAGATACCTGTGGGAGATAGATATATGTGGGAGATATTGGATATATACATGTGGGAGATAGATACATGTGGGAGATAGATACATGTGGGGAGATAGGTAATATGTGGGAGATAGATATATATTGTGGGAGATAGACATATGTGGGAGATAGATATATTGTGGGAGATAGATATATGTGGGAGATAGATATATGTGGGAGATAGATATATGTGGGAGATAGGTATTGTGGAGATAGGTATATGTGGGAGATAGGTATATGTGGGAGATAGGTATATGTGGGAGATAGATATATGTGGGAGATAGATATATGTGGGAGATAGGTATATGTGGGAGATAGGTATATGTGGGAGATAGATATATGTGGGAGATAGATATATGTGGGAGATAGGTATATGTGGGAGATAGTATATATGTGGGAGAATAGAATATATGTGGGAGATAGATATATGTGGGAGATAGATATATGTGGGATATAGATATATGTGGGAGATAGATATATGTGGGAGATAGATATATGTGGGAGATAGATATATGTGGGAGATAGATATATGTGGGCGATAGATATATGTGGGAGATAGGTATATGTGGGAGATAGATATATGTGGGAGATAGATATATGTGGGAGATAGATATATGTGGGAGATAGATATATGTGGGAGATAGATATATGTGGGAGATAGGTATATGTGGGAGATAGGTATATGTGGGAGATAGGTATATGTGGGAGATAGGTATATGTGGGAGATAGGTATATGTGGGAGATAGATATATGTGGGAGATAGATATATGTGGGAGATAGATATATGTGGGAGATAGATATATGTGGGAGATAGATATATGTGGGAGATAGGTATATGTGGGAGATAGATATATGTGGGAGATAGATATATGTGGGAGATAGATATATGTGGGAGATAGATATATGTGGGAGATAGATATATGTGGGAGATAGATATATGTGGGAGATAGATATATGTGGGAGATAGATATATGTGGGAGATAGATATATGTGGGAGGAGCAGTGATATCAAGAGGAAAACTTGGAAATGATACTCGGGTACAGGATAACAGAATGGAATAGGTGGGTGGGCAGGATGGAAAAATAAGGAGGGGGTTGGGGAGAGTGTTGAATAACAATGTAATTAAACGGTGCAGAGAGCAGAACCCTGCCGCTGTCAATGCAGAGGTTAACGCGCTCATCTATGATCACTCAGATAGCCCCGAAGTGCTCATCTATACAGATGGATCTGTTGTAAAGCAGCAGAGAAGTGCGTGGGCATTTACAGCCCGTTCAGCGGGCCGAACCGTTCAAGAATCCAGTGGTGCCCACTCTATGACCACGAGCAGCATGACGATGGAGGTGATGGCAGTTACACAGGCTTTCATATGGCTGGAATCACAGCATTATACCAACGTGTGTGTACTAAGTGATTCAATGAGCATGATTCAGAAGGTCGAAGCTGGATCTGTACGTAGACAGTGAACTGAGTCGCTGCGGAAGTCTGTTGTCCGCAAAGTCACCTTCATCTTCGTCCCGGGACATGCGGGAGTCGAGGGAAATGAACGAGCTGATAAATTGACTGGCTCTGCACCCCCTGTAGATGGCCAGCCCATGGATCGTGCCGATGTCATTAACGCCCTTAAAGATATGGCGAGAACAGAGGATTTTGACGCCAGTGATTCCACATCGCTCTCCAGGCTGAAAGACCTGGGAGTAAGAATCGGCACAGCCAGACGCGAGAGGTACATCGGGAAAACAAAGCGCCTCGTCAACCAACACAGAACTGGCACTATTAGCCACCGGACGCTGATGCATATGCTGGGGGGAGGATCAGAGCACCTATGGACATGTCCGGAGTGCAACGAAGATACCCCAACTGATAACTGATAACTGATAACTGAATGTAATTAAACCATTGTTGGACATTAAGACCATAAGTCTTTCTGGTGTTTACGACATTATAAAAACAAATTATTCCTTCCAGTCTGCTTCTCTATGGTATTAAGTTAAGTGCATTGCTCTACCCTGCAAGGCGTGACGCTATTTTGATTCTTTGCACTTCTCTACCGGTTGTTTTGAAATCAGCGCTTTACGTCATAACTATTTGTGGGAAATTGGGGATCATCGTGCATAGATCGAGTGCAAACAGGCGCCGCCCGTGATGTATTCGTGCACGTGTACTCGGGCTGTCAGGGCGACACAGGCCCCCCCCCTCCCCATGTGTGCATCGTGTACTCGGGCTGTCAGGGCGACACAGGCTTGCTTGTTGGGAATATCATTCTTGTTTTTTGAGAATATGTCTTGTTTGAGAGGAATATCAGTCTTGTTTGTTGAGAATATGTCTTGTTTTGGAGGAATATCTGTCTTGGTTGATATGTTTTGTTTAGTGGGGATATCTATCTTGCTTGATGAGAATATCCGTCTTGTGTATTGAGAATATATGTCTTCTCGGTGAGAAGATATGTATTGTTTGGTGAGAATATCTGTCTTGCTTAGTGGGGAGAAAAACTTCTGTCTGTACAATAGGCAGACTGACTCGTCACTGTTTATATTATACCATCTCTGCTGCTGCTATTGCTGCTGCTACAATTACTACTGCTGCTGCTACAATTACTACTGCTGCTGCTACAATTACTACTGCTGCTGCTAAAATGACTACTACTGCTGTTACAATTACTACTGCTGCTACAACTACTCCCGCTGCTGCTGTAGTCTACAAGGGGTGTCACGATGGATACATCAACAACCAATGTCCTCCACCGCTCTCTGAGAGACATCAACAACCAATGTCCTCCATCGCTCTCTTAGAGACATCAACAACCAATATCCTCCACCGCTATCTGTTCTCAGCAACAGACACAGGTTGTGGTCGGATGGAAACACTTCATCTTGCTCCGCGGCGAAGGTGTTCCGGACGCAGTTTTTAATCCCGCATACCGCGTTCGAAACACAGCTGTGTTGGTGCTTGTTAGGAAATGGTATGGGTGCCGGTCGCTCAGAAAGGAATGGCAAACTACTGAACGTAAACTTGCCCAGGAATCACGAACAGCAAGAAAATGCTGGGGTTGACTGCTACGTCCGTAAAGGATATGCAACTAACTAATCCACTCTTGAATGCTATCAGCCCAGGATTTCCTCTGCCTTCCACTTCTTCGTGCTTCCTGGGCTATTCCCACAGTTGTGTGTGTTCCGTAAGAAAAGCTTATCCTTGACTGGAGACTGACTCCAGTCACCGTGACTGCACAGGTACATTGCTATACGCCATGACATCACTTCGCCGGGTACCCTCATGTCTTCTCTATTTCCAGTTGAGTAGCAGCAGTTTACAAGTGGAACCTCCTACACTCGCTCCCCCCCCCCCTCGCCTCCCCCACACACACACATACACACATATGCACGCACTCAATCGCGCGCACGCACGCAAAGAGAGAGAGTGTGTATGTGTTTGTGTGTGCGTGCGTGTGTTTGTATGCGCGCGCGCGTGTGTGTGTGAGTGTGTGTATGTGTGTGTGTGTGTGTGTGTGTGTGTGTGTGTGTGTGTGTGTGTTTCCCCTAGCCCTCCACCTCTATTTAAAAAAGCAGAAATCCTGTTCCCCAGCTCCATTGATCCGCACATTCACTAGTCATATATTTTATGTGGGAGAGCCATGGTTCAGGGCAACCCGGCTACCTTCTAAATTCCCGGTTGAGGTGATATTTGGCAGTTCGCCGCCAATCTTCAATCACGTTAGCTTGGGAACAAAAATAACACTGGTTCCTACATGTCATATCTCATCTCACAGCAGGCTCCATCCTCGCCAACATCCAACCTCTGTTATAACCTACGTCGCTGTTCTTTTCAAATTATTACAAAAAATAACTATTAAGCGCGGCAAACGGAAAGGCACACGCAGAAAAACAATACACATTGGAATGTTTCCATGGAAGTCTTAGTCGTGAATACAAGACTAGTTAGCTAGACGACAGAAACTATCACAATCGTAAACATATAATAATCCTCATGATTGAACAAGTAACGTCGGCACAGTTCCCGCCTTATTTCTTTTTCAAGTTCTCACCCACCTCATCTCGATGGAATTCATGGGGGGGGGGGGGGGGGGGGGGGGGCGCGCGCCTGAGTGGTCTCAAGGTATGGTGTCCACCTCGAGTGCTGGAGGTCCCGGGTTCAAGCCCCGGTGAGGGCCGGGATTTTTTCACGTGGACTTCTAGTGACAAAATTTCCCCTGGTCTCTGGGTAGTGAGATTGGACGCCAGTGTGTATTGTTGCGCACGTAAAAAATCCCTTGGCAGTTGGAAATCGAAAAAAGTAGCCTAACGGCGCTGGCAAAATTTCGAGTTAAAGATCTACCCAAAGTATTTCAAGTTCCTCGCCGGTGCTACGGAGTTCGTGCGCTGAGCTGAGATTCTCCGGATTTAGGCTTGAGTTAGGAGTAGAACGGAGCACTTATGGGTTACACCACTAACAGCATTGTGCCGTGATGTTGATCCTTCGGCGAAACTAAAACGATGGTATGAGGCGTAGGTCGTTCAGAAAGCGGTGGCAAGCTACTGAACGTAAACTTGCCTAGCAAATCATACACTGACAATACATACTGGGTTTGACTGCAACGTTCTGTAGAGGATATACAACTAACTTTAACAACTAAATTTAACTCTCTCGCTTGCTAGGTCCTCTCTTCCACCTCTCCCTGCGTGTGTGTGTGTGTGTATGTGTGTGTGTGTGTGTAGGCATGTCGAAGTGCTATAGTGGTGAGCGCGACTGCCTGCCAAGACAGCGACTCGGGTTCAGTCCCCACCAGATTATGGTTTCAGATCACTACGAGCTAGTTCAAGGTCTGGTCCACTGGTAGCCGTGGGCCTGGTCGTGCCAGTTCACTGCCCCCCCCCCCCCCCCCTCCTTTTGCTTCTTGCTGTCAGCGAGTCCTTTAGTTCTACTTTCAGCATTCAGTCTGCTTCTGTGTTCTGTGATATTATTACTGATGAAGGCTGGCTGCTCGCAATGTTCACTGTGATTATGTTGTGTCATCTTGCTACATAAATGGGTTGTATACTTCACACATCACACCAGCGATACACGTTAACATTGAAAACGGGTTTAATAAGCTTGTAGGTGGCACTATAACTGTTAATCGTCCTATCACACATATATATATATATATATATATATATATATATATATATATATATATATATATATATATATATATATATATATATATATATATATATATATCGAGAGAGAGAGAGAGAGAGAGAGAGGAGAGAGCGAGAGAGAGAGAGAGAGAGAGAGAGAGACAGACAGACAGACAGACAGACAAAGAGACAGACGAAAACATTCAACACGGAGAGAGAGAGAGAGAGAGAGAGAGAGAGAGAGAGAGAGAGAGAGAGAGAGAGAGAGACAGACAGACAGACAGACAGACAGACAGAGAGAGATAGCTTCCCGTTCTGTTCCAGTATACCTGGCCTGTGTGCTAGGTCTGATGTAAGATCATATATCTAACTCCCCGCTCTACTGGCACATTCCGTAGACTGACATACTTCATGCAATCAGCGCAGGTCCAAGTGCATTCATTACCTGGGCATTCCTTTAACTGGGACGTGCACCCCCCTGGAAGATTTATGTTTGACTACAAGTCCGACGCACTGGCTTCAGTTGTAATCCGGTAGCTCCATATATTCCCCAGCCTCCTATCATAGATCACACAACGAGTTTCTCAGCAAAGTGCTCCAACTCAGTAGCAATGGGAGGGATACCATTTTTTTTTTTTTTTATATACGAGAATGGCGTGTACTGTAAATATTCTTGTCTTACGCATGCATGCACGGAGGGCTGGGTGGCTGTGTGTTGGTGATGTGGTAGGGCTCTCACATGTTTTTCACATGGGTGGCCAGTCTTGTCCTCTGTTAGCGGACGACGAGCTTAGGCGTGGGACCTTCGTCCGACAGCGTTATCAGCGTAGCCCTGCACCAGCTACACTAACGCGCTCTCCTGTTTTGGAGGGCAGAAGAATTGATGCGAGCTGGGCAGTGTCCTCTTGTCCCCTGCTTCGTCAACCGTATAAGACAGACTCCAAGACTGTGTCGATGCCGACTTGACATTGTCTCTCTTCAACATTACAGAACACAACGCAATACTGTATCAATGCCAGCTTGACTCTGCCCTGATATTCCCCCTCTCTTCAACATTACAGAAGACAACCCAATACTGTATCAATGCCAGCTTGACTCTGCCCTGATATTCCCCCTCTCTTCAACATTACAGAAGACAACCCAAGACTGTATCAATGCCAGCTTGACTCTGTCCTGATATTCCCCCTCTCTTCAACACGCTGCTATAGAAGACCAGCCAACAGAAAGATGCTCAACTATTCTCAGAGACTCAATGAACAAAACATCTACTGCACTAGAAATACGAACCCTAAAAGTGACCTATTGGACTCTGTTTGCGTGATACAGTTCATTTTATTCAGTAGAGTGTTCCGGTTTCCGCCGTGCATAGTTTAAAATTCAATTTATGATAAATATTCTGTGGCGATGGCAAATAGTTTCCAGGAAGGGGGGAGTGAGTGTTAGAGGGGGAGTGAGTGAGTGAGAGAGAGAGAGAGAGAGAGAGAGAGAGAGAGAGAGAGAGAGAGAGAGAGAGAGAGAGAGAGAGAGAGAGAGAGAGAGAGAGAGAGAGAGAGAGAGAGAGAGAGAGAGAGGACTGCTACTGATCTCTCGGTAAACTATAATAATAAATTCTCTCCAAGATTTGAGTACTTTCATTATATCTACATGAGTAAAATCCCTGCAACATTTGAGTACTTTCACCGTGTCTACATGAGTAAAATCCCTGCAACATTTGAGTACTTTCAGTCTGTCTACATGAGTAAACGCAACATTTGACTACTTTCAGTGTGTCTACATGAGTAAATTTCCAGCAACATTTGAGTACTTTCACTGTGTCTACATGAGTAAATTTCCTGCAACATTTGAGTACTTTCACTGTGTCTACATGAGTAAATTTCCTGCAACATTTGAGTACTTTCACCGTGTCTACATGAGTAACATCCCTGCAACATTTGAGTACTTTCAATCTGTCTACATGAGTAAACGCAACATTTGACTACTTTCAGTGTGTCTACATGAGTACATTTCCAGCAACATTTGAGTACTTTCACTGTATCTACATGAGTAAATTCCCTGCAACATTTGAGCACTTTCATGATATCTACATGAGTAAATTTCCTGCAATATTTGAGTACTTTCATTATATCTACATGAGTAAATTTCCTGCAACATTTGAGTACTTTCACTGTGTCTACATGAGTAAATTTCCTGCAACATTTGAGTACTTTCAGTGTGTCTACATGAGTAAATTTCCTGCAACATTTGAGTACTTTCAGTGTGTCTACATGAGTAAAATTCCTGCAACATTTGACTACTTTCAGTGTGTCTACATGAGTAAATTTCATGAACATTTGAGTATTTTCATTGTATCTACATGAGTAAATTTCCTGCAACATTTGAGTACTTTCACTATATCTACATGAGTAAATTTCCTGCAACATGTGAGTACTTTCACTGTGTCTACATGAGTAAATTTCATGAACATTTGATTACTTTCACTGTGTCTACATGAGTAAATTTCCTGCAACATTTGAGAACTTTCAGTGTGTCTACATGAGTAAATTTCATGAACATTTGAGTATTTTCACTGTATCTACATGAGTAAATTTCCTGCAACATTTGAGTACTTTCACTATATCTACATGAGTAAATTTCCTGCAACATGTGAGTACTTTCACTGTGTCTACATGAGTAAATTTCCTGCAACATTTCAGTACTTTCATTATATCTACATGAGTAAATTTCCTGCAATATTTGAGTACTTTCAGTCTGTCTACATGAGTAAACGCAACATTTGACTACTTTCAGTGTGTCTACATGAGTAAATTTCCAGCAACATTTGAGTACTTTCACTGTGTCTACATGAGTAAATTTCCTGCAACATTTGAGTACTTTCACTGTGCCTACATGAGTAAATTTCCTGCAACATTTGAGTACTTTCAGTGTGTCTACATGAGTAAATTTCCTGCAACATCTGAGTACTTTCAGTGTGTCTACATGAGTAAATTTCATGAACATTTGAGTATTTTCACTGTATCTACATGAGTAAATTTCCTGCAACATTTGAGCACTTTCATTATATCTACATGAGTAAATTTCCTGCAATATTTGAGTACTTTCGCTGTGTCTACATGAGTAAATTTCCTGCAATATTTGAGTACTTTCATTATATCTACATGAGTAAATTTCCTGCAACATTTGAGTACTTTCACTGTGTCTACATGAGTAAATTTCCTGCAACATTTGAGTACTTTCAGTCTGTCTACATGAGTAAATTTCCTGCAACATTTGAGTACTTTCAGTGTGTCTACATGAGTAAATTTCATGAACATTTGAGTATTTTCACTGTATCTACATGAGTAAATTTCCAGCAACATTTGAGTACTTTCACTATATCTACATGAGTAAATTTCCTGCAACATTTGAGTACTTTCACTGTGTCTACATGAGTAAATTTCATGAACATTTGATTACTTTCACTGTGTCTACATGAGTAAATTTCCTGCAACATTTGAGTACTTTCAGTGTGTCTACATGAGTAAATTTCATGAACATTTGAGTATTTTCACTGTATCTACATGAGTAAATTTCCTGCAACATTTGAGTACTTTCACTATATCTACATGAGTAAATTTCCTGCAACATGTGAGTACTTTCACTGTGTCTACATGAGTAAATTTCATGAACATTTGAGTATTTTCACTGTATCTACATGAGTAAATTTCCTTCAACATTTGAGTACTTTCATTATATCTACATGAGTAAATTTCCTGCAATATTTGAGTACTTTCGCTGTGTCTACATGAGTAAATTTCCTGCAACATTTGAGTACTTTCATTATATCTACATGAGTAAATTTCCTGCAACATTTGAGTACTTTCACTATATCTAAATGAGTAAATTTCCTGCAACATGTGAGTACTTTCACTGTGTCTACATGAGTAAATTTCATTAACATTTGATTACTTTCACTGTGTCTACATGAGTAAAATTCCTGCAGAATATGAGAACTTCCCTGCGTCTCAAACATTTCAGTAGTGCCTATATTGTATATTTTACACCCCCCCCCCCCCCCCCCATATTTGATGACTTGTTTGTAGTTTGACACTCACCGGTCTTCCCGTCCCCCAGACACAACTCCCTGACCTGGCAGGACCATGCCCATCTAAACCGAGGTGTGACACACGTCTACCTGGCCCTCTTTTCTCACTGAAGAAGACGGGATCATTTTATTTAACACACTGGCCCATGTAACTATCTATTTGACATGGCAGCCCATCTAAGCATACTTTTCCTAACGTCAAATCTTTCCAGGGTGAACCCCAGCCCTTCCTGACATCAGGACAGCACACCGAGTGAGTTTTCAGCCGCCACCTCTCCGTACATTTCATGTACCTGTTGTTAGGGCGGGTCAACATTGAAGCCCAGGACATTTCTTGTACCTGTTGTTAGGGCGGGTCAACATTGAAGCCGAGGACATTCCATATACCTGTTGTTAGGGTGGGTCAACACTGAAGCCCAGGACATTTCTTGTACTTGTTGTTAGGGCGGGTCAACATTGAAGCCGAGGACATTCCATATACCTGTTGTTAGGGCGGGTCAACATTGAAGCCCAGGACATTTCTTGTACCTGTTGTTAGGGCGGGTCAACATTGAAGCCGAGGACATTCCATATACCTGTTGTTAGGGCGGGTCAACACTGAAGCCCAGGACATTTCTTGTACCTGTTGTTAGGGCGGGTCAACATTGAAGCCCAGGACATTTCTTGTACCTGTTGTTAGGGCGGGTCAACATTGAAGCCGAGGACATTCCATATACCTGTTGTTAGGGCGGGTCAACATTGAAGCCGAGGACATTTCATGTACCTGTTGTTAGGGCGGGTCAACATTGAAGTCCCGGGAAATGAAAGCAATCCCCGTCTCACAAGCTACTCGAACACAAGCCCACTGGGCGGGAGGGTAAGCTTGCTAGCCTCCACGTGGCCACGACTCCCAACTAAGGCCGGGCCAGGCTGAAAGCAGTTTTCTAAGCCATTACTCCATCAGTAAACCCAGCGGCAGGTAACATCCTTCCGTTTGTTGTATTCTTAACCAAGTAACATCCGTGGCTTCCTGCTCAGCCATGTCATTGTGTGTGAGTGGTGAAGAGGGAAGCCTCAAGTACGGATCCCCGGGTTAATTGCTCTCCCGGAAGTCGTTTCTTCGTCCCAGATCTGGTAGAATGTGAGGGGAAGTGCAGAGGCAGCAAGCAGCCAGCATAGTTGTGGCAGCCACCGACAATGTTCCATTGATAAACACACACCATACATCAATGCCAGCCTTGTTTGATGGTTGCTAGATACGTGGTGAAGTGCAGGGAGAGAGAGAGAGAGAGAGAGAGAGAGAGAGAGAGAGAGAGAGAGAGAGAGAGAGAGAGACAGAGAGAGACAGACAGACAGAGAGAGAGAGAGAGCGAGAGAGAGACAGAGACAGAGACAGAGACAGAGAAACAGAGAGAGAGACAGAGACAGAGACAGAGATACAGAGAGAGCGAGAGAGCGAGAGAGAGACAGAGACAGAGACAGAGACAGAGACAGAGAGAGAGAGGAGGGAGATATAGATGGAGTGGAGGTGCCAGGTGTCTACAAGCAGACCGTAGAGATCCCCAGAGACACCCAGGTATTGTGAGTTGTTGGTGTGAATCCCATTTCATCGGTGTCGCAGTTGTTGGACGGTAGTTTGCACTTTTTGAAAAGTGCACTGGTTCTATTCTGTCTGTCTACTAGGCAAATGCAGTAACGGCAGGAACACTGGGCACCTCATAAGGCAAAGGGTTATCGTGTTTGTGAAGTGCCAAATACGCCTCTTGTGTTTGGTTATTCAGTCTGTATTCTTATATGAAGTGTTGTTAACAAGTCACTTGACAATGCATCTAGCACTATAATTCTAGCGTTCTCATTTTTCATAGGTCACTTACAATAAATGTGTTCATAGGTCACTTCACAATGAGTATGATATTTTAAGTCTTCATATGTCACATAAAAACAAACCTAGCGTTGCCATTGCTGGTAAGGAGATAAGCATAGCTGTCGATATCTTCTCTTCTTTTCGTTCATCCGGAGTGTTTTTTCAGATGTGATTGCGGTGTGTCTGTTATGCGCCCTTGGGTCGAAACCCGTAGGCCAACACATCCGGCTACAGCGTGCATTTTTGACCAGGTAGCATTCCTGGGAGACTCACTTTTGTGGTGCCATCTACAGCCCAGCTGGCCAAGGTTGAACGGTCGAGGTCAACGGTCATCCCTCAAAGGAAGGCAGGGACAGTCCATAGCATTTCCCGCCATCCAAGGTTGCTTCCATGGTTGCAGGGCCGACACATAGTGCCCTGATGCTGGGCTTACCGAGGGAATCGTCACGTCCTGCTCATGGCTGCTTTGATTCCTCACTTCAATATATTGGGCATTTCGTTCGCCCTGGGCCGTTCCTGCACAAACCAGACAAGTCTGCAGATGGCATCCACTCAGCGAGTTTTCGGTTCGGACATGTGCTTGTCTCTGTGCCCTTCAGAGCTATTCCAGGCACGAAGGTCATTAGGAGAACTACCTAGTCAGAGCTGTTCCGAGCAAGAGCGGCATTCGGAAACAAGGTAGATTTCCTAGCACGAGGGAAGACTAGTTAGAGCTTTTCCGGTCACGAAAGACATTTCACTCGGACGTAGTTGCGTAGTGCCATTTTTATTTTGCCGCCCGTATGCTGACACTTCCGGCTTCAGCGGGCATTTTTAATGAGGTTAGCCTTCCTCAGGTTCGAGGCAAGTTAGACTCTTATTTCGACTTCCACACAGCAAGCTTTTCCTTTGGTCTGCCACGTAATGGATTCGCAAGCCAGGCGTTCCATTTCGTGTTAACGAGACAATTTTCCACCTTTGACTACACTCATTCCATGAGTATGGTTACAGACTATCGGACGTCTGCGGGACGTGCGACCGAGGTGTGCTCACTCACGAGGTAGGCTACATGTGCTGCCGGCTCAGCACCTTACCTCCGTGCGTCTGTGGGCGAGTAATGGTCAGGCCCTTTCATCCGGGGATACCTCATATCCCCCTGCTAAGAGCCATCGAACGAATCTGCGCCGAGCATGTAGCGTTCTCAGCACATCATCACAGATTTGATGTAGGTTTGTGTCGGCCAGGCTCTCACTTCCGAGAGTTTATGGCTTAGAGACGTTCAGCCATACACTCGGATGGGAGTCTTAGAGGTTATGTCCGGACTGAGATTTTAGGGATCATTTGCTTGATTTTGACTGCAATCCTCAGTCTTACCTGCAGAGCAGCAGGTTGTGTCTCTCTTAGTCTGGTCCCTATCCCACGAGCCGTCCGATATGTAGTTTTCATCCATCGGCAAGCACATGGGGTCAATGGGACACGCAAGCTCCCCCACCACGGCAAGGTGGAGACACATCGGGGGAGGCTGTCGATATCATTGTGGTGGCGTCTCCTGGCTTTCCTCGCCCACAGAGGAGATGTGCTAGCTATACATAGTCAACTGTGGGCAGGCTGTCTAGTTGTCTGAAAGCTGCCGAATAATGCCTGCTACTAACGAATTCCAGCTGATGAGGTCTGTCACATGCGCAGCTGTATCTGGACGTTGATGCTGTGGAGACACGAGGAAGATAGGCCTCACAAGTGTCGACACGCTAGTGTGCTGGTCATGCAGCAACATTCACATTTCTGATAGCAGGGCCGACATGACCAGGGCAGAGTCAGTGACCTCCTTTTGACGTCATGGAGCATATGGGCTATCTGGTGATATCCCCATATTTAATGGACCAATCAGAGCTCGGTGGGTCACATGGCCAATGTCACTGCGGCCTCATTTGCTTTCCGGAGCATGTCCTGGTACTCGCGCTAGGCCGGGTAGACTTGGGGGAGCCCATCTCTCTTGTTGGGTAGACTTGGGGGAGCCTATCTCTCTTGTTGGGTAGACTTGGGGGAGCCCATCTCTCTTGTTGGGTAGACCTGGGGGAGCCCATCTCTCTTGTTGGGTAGACTTGGGGGAGCCCATCTCTCTTGTTGGGTAGACCTGGGGGAGCCCATCTCTCTTGTTGGGTAGACTTGGGGGAGCCCATCTCTCTTGTTGGGTAGACCTGGGGGAGCCCATCTCTCTTGTTGGGTAGACTTGGGGGAGCCCATCTCTCTTGTTGGGTAGACCTGGGGGAGCCCATCTCTCTTGTGGGTAGACTTGGGGGAGCCCATCTCTCTTGTTGGGTAGACCTGGGGGAGCCCATCTCTCTTGTTGGGTAGACTTGGGGGAGCCCATCTCTCTTGTTGGGTAGACCTGGGGGAGCCCATCTCTCTTGTTGGGTAGACTTGGGGGAGCCCATCTCTCTTGTTGGGTAGACTTGGGGGAGCCCATCTCTCTTGTTGGGTAGACTTGGGGGAGCCCATCTCTCTTGTTGGGTAGACTTGGGGGAGCCCATCTCTCTTGTTGGGTAGACTTGGGGGAGCCCATCTCTCTTGTTGGGTAGACTTGGGGGAGCCCATCTCTCTTGTTGGGTAGACTTGGGGGAGCCCATCTCTCTTGTTGGGTAGACTTGGGGGAGCCCATCTCTCTTGTTGGGTAGACTTGGGGGAGCCCATCTCTCTTGTTGGGTATACCTGGGGAGCCCATCTCTCTTGTTGGGTAGACTTGGGGGAGCCCATCTCTCTTGTTGGGTAGACCTGGGGGAGCCCATCTCTCTTGTTGGGTAGACTTGGGGGAGCCCATCTCTCTTGTTGGGTTAGACCTGGGGGAGCCCATCTCTCTTGTTGGGTAGACTTGGGGGAGCCCATCTCTCTTGTTGGGTAGACTTGGGGGAGCCCATCTCTCTTGTTGGGTAGACTTGGGGGAGCCCATCTCTCTTGTTGGGTAGACTTGGGGGAGCCCATTTCTCTTGTTGGGTAGACTTGGGAGAGCCCATCTCTCTTGTTGGGTAGACTTGGGGGAGCCCATCTCTCTTGTTGGGTAGACTTGGGGAGCCCATCTCTCTTGTTGGGTAGACTTGGGGGAGCCCATCTCTCTTGTTGGGTAGACTTGGGGGAGCCCATCTCTCTTGTTGGGTAGACCTGGGGGAGCCCATCTCTCTTGTTGGGTAGACCTGGGGGAGCCCATCTCTCTTGTTGGGTAGACCTGGGGGCGCCCATCTCTCTTGTTGGGTAGACCTGGGACCGCATCTCTCTTGTTGGGTAGACCTGGGGGCGCCCATCTCTCTTGTTGGGTAGACCTGGGGGCGCCCATCTCTCTTGTTGGGTAGACCTGGGACGCCCATCTCTCTTGTTGTGTAGACCTGGGACGCCCATCTCTCTTGTTGGGTCGACCTTGGGACTTCCATCTCTCTTGTTGGGTCAACAGGGGGCGACCATCTCTCTTGGTGGGTCGACCTGGGGACATCCATCTCTCTTGTTGGGTCGACCTGGAAGCGACAGCTCTCTTGTTGGGTCGACCTGGGATCCCCTATCTCTCTTGTTGGGTCGACCTTGGATCCCCCATCTCTCTTGTTGGGTCGACCTGGGATCCCCCATCTCTAGTGTTGGGTCGACCTGGGAGGGGGAGGGGGGCATCTCTCTTGTTGGGTCGACCTGGGATCCCCCATCTCTCGTGTTGGGTCGACCTGGAGTCCCCCATCTCTCGTGTTGGGTCGACCTGAAATCCCCCATCTCTCTTGTTGGGTCGACCTGGAGGCGCCCATCTCTCTTGTTGGCACCAGCTCATTCGGTGTGTGTTCGTCTGTTTTGTATCTGCTGCTTGTGAATGGTCCCAATTCGATATTCCTTGCGCCGTTCATTGTTGCAGTCTAGCTAGAATATAGACACCATCTGCCTGCTGGGTATTTTGGATGACAATAAAAGGTCAGACTCCGCCCTGACGATCAGTTGTGAAACTATTCCTGCACAATGTTGCATCAACAAAAGAGATTTACCTGCGTTTCGGGACGGCCCTTGTAGAACACTTGTCTAAATATCTCCCACCTGTCTCTGGGAGGTGAGTCATTTTATAATAATCCCACAGTACTCATGGATAATCAATTCCGCTCTGGGTAGGAGATTGCATGGTAAGGTCTTCAGGTACAGTATTTGTCACCCCAGGGTAGAAGAACCCAGAAAGGTTCATCTTGCAACTTGTGTGTGTCCCTGCTGCTTGTCCTCTAAAAGTCCTGGATAGTTGTAAGAGGACGGCCGACATTCTCTCCAACCTAGTGGCTACTGTATGGCGCGGAAGCCTGGACACTGAACAAGCAACCAGAACACTGATTCTCAACCGGTGGGGAATCCCCCCTCCCCTCCCACCCGGGGGAAGAGGGAATTTTAGGGTTTCCCGGGGGGGGGGGGGCGTTAAGATTATTTCAAGATCGTGTTAATAAAAGAACTGATTACTTGATATTGTTTTTCCCTCCCTACATTACGGTTCTGTACGTCTTGCCCTTCTGAAATTCGTTTTATAACGTAAGTAGGCCCGCAAATCGCATTTTGTGTAGATGTCGAGACATGTTCTAGTACGTGTTATTAAATTTAGCTTCCATTATTATGTATACTGGGTAAGGTGGGGGGGGGGGGGGGGGGATTTATAGGGAGGAAATACGAAAGGGAGGGGGGAAATAACATTCTGAACATATGGTGAAGGGGTGCATGGACCAAACAAGGTTGAGAACCACTGGACTAGAAAGTCGAATAGAGGCCCTGAAGATGTGGATATACAGACGAATATTTCGTATTTTATGGAAACAAAAACAATCAAATGTAAAGGTTCTAGACAAACTGGGAATGAAGAGAGAGTTGATGAAAGAAATAAAGAGAACGCAATTGAAATATTTCAGCCACGCTAAAAGACATGATACTCTTATGAAAACCATACTAGAGGGCAAGGTTGAGGGCAAGCGAGCAATTGGTAGACAGCGATACAAGTGGGAAGATAACATCAAGAGATGGACGAACATCGGCCTGACGAGATGTACATTCAGGGTGAGAGACAGACAGTGTTGGAGATTTGCCATTGCAGCCAACCTTCATTGTGGAGACGATACCAGATTGATTGATTGATTGATTGACTGATTGACAGATTGAGCGATTGATTGATTGATTCATTCATTGATTAATTGACGGATTGAGTGATTGATTGATTGACAGATTGATTGATTGATTGATTGATTGATTGATTGACAGATTGAGCGATTGATTGATTGATTCATTCATTGATTAATTGACGGATTGAGTGATTGATTGATTGACAGATTGATTGATTGATTAATTGATTGATTGTATATAGTTAGTTACTGTTGGTTGTTTTCATCTTGTCCGGCTTGTATATAGTTACGTGTGTTTGAAGGATGGACGGTGAGTGGGACTGTCGGGTGGATGGATGGGTAGCTAGGTGACCCATTGACAGTTGTGTGGGTGCTACTGCCAACAGTACCCCAGCTTCCACACCTGTTGTACGGCAGGTACCGCCCCGGCCCACGTGCCTAACCTCTGATATGCAACAGTCACCTGAACTCTGCCCTACTGTTCCCGTTTCAAGTACACCGCGCTAATAGAAACACTTCAAGTCATAATCTCAATCCATACATCACACAGCCGATATGCCGCGTCTTCGTTGCCAGTACCACAGTAACTCTTCCGTGTTCTCTCGTCTGCGGGGATAGAGGTGAGATGTGTGCACACGAGCAGCCTTTGTTGTGGGGCGACGTCCAATAGTTACTTTGTTCCCCTCAGTTTGCCCCGATATTTGACATTTTCTTTCTTTCTTTCTTTCTTTCTTTCTTTCTTTCTTTCCTGTCTGTATATTTTTCTTCTTTCTAACTTTCTTTCTTTCTTTCTGTCTTTCTTTGTTTCTTTCTTTCTTTCTGTCTTTCTTTGTTTCTTTCTTTCTTCCTTTCTTTCATTCTTCCTGTCTGTATATTTTTCTTATTTCTTACTTTCTTTATTTCTTTCTTTATCTTTCTTTCTTCCCTGTTCTTTCTTTCAATCTTTCTTTCTTTCTTTCTTTCTTTCTTTCTTTCTTTTTTTCTTTCTTTTTATCTTTCTGTCTTTCTGTCTTTCTGTCTTTCTTTCTTTCTATCTATCTATCATTATCCTGTCTGAATATTTTTCTTCTTTCTAACTTTCTTTTTCTTTCTTTCTTTCGTTCTTTCTTTCTTTCTTTCTTTCTTTCTTTCTTTCTTTTCTTCTTGTCTGTATATTTTTCTTCTTCTTTCTTTCTTTCTTTCTTTCTTTCTCTCACTCTCTTTGTTTCTTTCTCTCTTTCTTTCTTTCTTTCTTTCTTCCTGTCTGTATATTTTTCTTATTTCTTACTTTCTTTATTTCTTTATTTATCTTTCTTTCTACCCTGTTCTTTCTTTCTTTCTTTCTTTCTTTCTTTCTTTTTTTCTTTCTTTCTTTTCATCTTTCTTTCTTTGTTTTCGTTTTTCTTTCTTTCTTTTCGTCTTTCTTTCTTTCTTTCTTTATTTGTTTGTTTGTTCCTTTCTTTCTTTCTTTTCATCTTTCTTTCTTTGTTTTCGTCTTTCTTTATTTCTTTCTTTTCGTCTTTCTTTCTGTTTTTCTTTCTGATCTCCCTCTGCTCCGTTATACCAGGAAACAGGGGTTCCAACATCCACTCTACCTGTGCCAGACAGGTGGAATAAGGAATGTTTCAGCTTCCTAAAACTACCCAGGGTAGCACGGAGTCTCTACACAGAAAAGACGTGGGGTTGAGGAGAATGTCCAGTCCAGCCGCTCAAGTAGCCGACCCCGCAACAAAGAACTGGCGAACAACAAAGACACTCACACCGATCACTTTCATTGGGACACCTCCAAAACAAAATTTTGGGGAGGAGGGGACCCGCTTGCCCAAAGGGCAGAATGTCTGAGACAAGGCTTGAAGGAAGGAGACGACGTCTGAATACTGGACACGCACGCGCGCATGCACACACCCGCGTACACACACACACACACACACTCACTCACTCACTCACACAATGCAGCTATAACTGACAAAGAAGATGATCTTCAACCATAATTTGAAAAGCACAACTGGAACAGGAAGTGGAACGAAATGGCAGAGCTGCACAGACAGACAATCATTTCTGGCGTTATACTGGTACCTCGCACCAATCCTCAAGGGATCCCTCGGGAAGACGGAGAGAAAACAGTAGAATACGGTCGTGTTGTTGCAGCTAGGAGGGCGCGTATTGCCAGGCGCCTCTCACATGAACGGACGAGCATAGTTATGAGGTTTGGCTGGTTTATTTGTGAATGTATGATCGTGGCTTTCAGCTGTGAGAATGTGAGTGTTTACACTTAAACTTTGGCTCCAAGTGCATTGTCTTGTTGGAAACAAACTGATTTGCGTTGACTGACACAGCAATGTGAGCTTCGGTAAAGGCACTCAATTGTATGTAAAATTATTAATATAATTACACACATACCCCCCACCCCCTCTCTCTCTTTTTTCCCCCCCCCCCCTCTCTCTCCTCTCTCTCTTTCTCTCTCTCTCTCTCTCTCTCTCTTTCTCTCTCTCTCTCTCTCTCTCTCTCACACACATTTGGTGAATGACATAATAAAGCGATCCACTGGAAACCCCACGGCCACAATAAACACTTTCTTCTAAAAGACATTCAGTCGAAAGATGAACACAAGCTTCTCCAATAATAGAACAGACCATTGGTTCCTAGTCTCTGCTGCCCGCCTTTTACTGTGCTGCTGACTACTACTACTACTACTACTACTACTACTATACATACTACTACTACTACTACTAACTACTACTATATAACTCTATACTACACATATCTACTTTACCACCACACTCTACTATACTTTATACTACTACTACATACTACTAAATTTTACTACAAACTACTACAAACTACTACTACTACTATACTTCGTTGATAACCCTATTTCTGCTGCTACTACTACTAATACTACTACAACTATACTACTATACTACTACTACTAAAATACTACTACTACTAAAATACTTTCTATTTCTACTATACACTATCCCTAAATACTAAAACCCTTACTACTGCTACTACTATTATACACACAAAAAACAACAAAAACAAAAACAATACTACTACTACTAATACTACTACTATCACTACTACTAACTACTACTAATTCTACTTTTTAACCCCCAATTTGATTCACTACTTACTACTACCTACTACTATAATACTACTACAAATACTACTACACTACTTACTTTTTA